>CM039588.1:43409606-43783051 GCA_022457205.1 Saccharum spontaneum | reverse complement strand
GTACAAGAGCATACAATTCCTTATCATACGTGGAGTAATTCAAAACAGGGCTATGCATTTTTTTTGCTAAAATATGCAATGGGCTTACCATCTTGCATCAAAACACCTCCAATGCCAACTCCACTAGCATCACATTCTAGCTCAAAAGTCTTACCAAAATTTGGAAGTTGCAGCAATGGTGCGTGTGTAAGCTTATCCTTCAAAGTGTCTAAGGATGCCTCTTGTGCCCTTCCCCAATGAAACACCACACCCTTCTTTGTCAACTCATGTAAAGGGGCAGCAATGGTGCTGAAATCCTTGACGAAGCGGCGGTAAAATCCTGTAAGACCAAGAAAACTCCTCGCCTGTGTGATGGATTGGGGAACCGGCCAGCTCTTAATGGCTTCAATCTTTGCCTCATCCACCTCAATTCCCTGTGGAGTAACAACATAGCCAAGAAAAGAGACTCGATCCGTACAAAAGATGCACTTCTCAAGGTTACCAAATAAACGTGCCTCGCATAAAGCATTAAAAACAGCACGTAAGTGATCCATATGTTCATCCAAAGACTTGCTATAAATTAAAATATCATCAAAGTAAACTACCACAAATCGACCAATGAAAGCTCTTAAAACCTCATTCATTAGGCGCATGAATGTACTAGGTGCATTAGTCAACCCAAAAGGCATTACTAACCATTCATACAATCCGAATTTAGTTTTGAAAGCTGTTTTCCATTCATCTCCAAGTTTCATTCTAATTTGGTGGTAGCCACTACGCAAGTCAATCTTTGTGAAAATTACAGAACCACATAATTCATCAAGCATGTCATCAAGCCTAGGAATAGGGTGACGATATCGAATGGTAATATTATTAATGGCTCTACAATCAACACACATACGCCAAGAACCATCTTTCTTAGGAACCAAAATTACAGAAACGGCGCAAGGGCTAAGGCTTTCACGTATGTACCCACGGTCCAAAAGCTCTTGTACTTGCCGCTGAATTTCCTTAGTCTCCTCGGGGTTGGTTCGATAAGCAGCGTGGTTTGGCAATGATGCTCCCGGAATCAAATCAATTTGATGCTCTATCCCTCTCATAGGTGGAAGCCCCGGGGGTATCTCAGCTGGAAAAATGTCCTCATACTCCTGCAAAAGGTTAGTGACAGCAGGCGGTACCGAGCTAACATCATCATCAAGAGAAAACAAGGTTTGTTTGCAAACCAAAGTATAGCATACATCGTCATCAGAAATTTCAGCAAGGTCACTTTTTCTTGCAAGCATAACAGCACCCTTCAATTTAATTCCCTGAGCCTGAACATTAGGTGCTAACTTCTCCTGTTTAGGTGGGTAAATAGAATTTGCTACTTGCTGATTTTCAGATTTAACCTCCTGCAAACTAGCAGTTCGTGCTTTATCATGTTGTACAATTTCAGCTGGGGTCAAGGGAACCAAAGTAATTTTCTTTCCTTTATGCACAAAAGTGTATGTATTACTTCTACCATGGTGTATAGCATCTTTATCAAATTCCCAAGGACGACCCAATAAAAGTGAACAAGCTTCCATAGGTACTACATCACAATCAACATAATCAACATAGGTACCAATGGAAAAAGAGACTCTGCAAGTTTGTGTTACCTTAGCTTTACCTGAATCATTCAACCACTAAATATGGTACGGATGGGGGTGTGGTCGAGTGGTCAAGCCAAGCTTCTTGACCAAATCTGTACTCACCAAGTTATTGCAACTACCTCCATCAATGATGACACGTGCTCGTCGATTGTTGATTACGAAGAAAATCTGGAATAAATTGTGGCGTTGCAGCTTCTCATGTTGTTGTATCTGTGCGCTAAGTACTCGCTGCACAATGATGTTCATGTAGGCGGCCGTGTCATCGCTACCAAAGACTTCGCCGTCCTCCTGAACAGCTTGTTCTTGATCCTCATCATCTTCAATGTCAGAGGTGCTGATGTACCCATCGTCTGTAGCAATGTATGCTCGCTGACTAGGGCACTCTCGCTGCATATGCCCAAATCCATGGCAGCGGTGGCACTGAATGCCAGGAGTGCGTCCCGTTGAGGCGACAGAGGATGCACTCTTCAAAGGTTCCTGCACAGAATTTTTACCTGAACCGGAAGGTCGTGGAGAAGACGATTTGACTCCAGACTTATCCTTGCTCGCGGTTGGTTGCATCCGATAGGAAGATGCCTTGGGAAGCCCCGAAGATCGCGGTGTGTATGTGGTGCCAACCTTGTTCTTGCCCTGCAACTCACGCCCCTGCAACTCCTTCTCTGCAAGCATAGCAAACTGAAACAACTGGTTGACAGTGTTAAATTTCTTATAATCAACTATGTCCTGAATTTCACGCCTCAAACCCGAATAAAAATGAACAATAGAATCCTCAGGCCCCTCCACTATGCCACAACGCATCAATCCTTTTTGAAGGTCACCATAGTAATCCTGCACAGCTTTATCTCCCTGTTCTAAACGCATCAGTTTCTTACGGAGGTCTCTATGATATGATGGTGGCACAAATCTATCACGCATAGCAACCTTAAGCTCTTCCCAGGTACTAGGTGTCGCATTGTCTGCAGCTAAACCAGTCCACCAAATGATAGCAAAATCTGTAAACTCACTAGTGGCTTGTCTAACTCTATGTTCCTCAGGCACTAGGTGGGAACTAAATTTCTGCTCGACTATCATCTCCCAATCAAGGTATCCCTCAGCATCATAATGGCCCGAAAAGGAGGGTATTTTAAATTTAACCTTAGCATAAGGATCATCGGGAGCACGATTACGATTACCTTGGTGGCGGTTGAAGTGTTGAGCGCCACCCATACCTGTGGCGTTTGTGCATAGACGATGGCGTAATCTGTTTTGTCTTGTTGCTGCTTGATCAACATTACCATCGGTGTCATATACTACATCATCGTGTCCTCCGGTGTTGCTGCCATCATGGACTTCTTGGACGGGTGGCAGCTACGCTTCCAAGGCAGCTACCCTGTCGGTTAGTGCGGACAAACGTTTGTCCAATCTCTCAAGGGTGTTGCCGAGCTTGAGATCAATGAGCACGTCGGTGATAGCTTTGGCTATTGCCTCAGTCATCTCCCTCTGAGCATTATCTACAACAGATTGTAGTTGGTCTTGGCTGACGTACTCCGACCAGTCTTTGGGCGCCGTATCCTCTCCGTCACTTGGCATTGTAGACACAAAACAGGAACAAACAGTGAAAGTTATCCCTAATAATCTACTACGTAGGTGGAGTAGTGCCTCTCAAGATCGTAGCAAAAAGGAGACCCCTTCTCAAGCTCTTACAAGGTTCTTACCAGCAAGATCAAGGATACCTAGAAGACGTAGCACTGCGATTACAGGGATCAAAACTTATACTGTCCAGAAAAAGTATGTGGAGTTAAGGCA
The DNA here is from genome assembly GCA_022457205.1 of Saccharum spontaneum. NCBI lineage: Eukaryota > Viridiplantae > Streptophyta > Magnoliopsida > Poales > Poaceae > Saccharum > Saccharum spontaneum. The sequence continues at coordinate 43,779,656 of CM039588.1, read as the reverse complement.
GGCAGGACAAATATGTGAGTGGAACACAATTCAAAAACAGAAAGTAATGCTGAATTATAGTCCCAAATACTTGCTCTCGTTGCTGGTCTAACGTGTTCCAAATACCAGATGTGTGATAACAAAATGGAGAAACAAATATGATGGATAGCAAGAGTGATAAGAAACAATCACAAGATAGCACACGCCCACAATTATAGCAAACTGTCTCCTCTATGTGCTCCTCTAAATATTGTTCCTCTTTTGCCCCTCTCAATTTTTCTATTTTTTGGGCTGTCGTTGTTTTTTTGGGAATCTTTGACTTTTTCTTTTTATTTTTTTGATATTTTTTATTCACTTAGGAGCACACAAGAAGTAACCACAAAAAATTTGAGCTGAAACAAGTGAAAGACGTGGCATGTGGAAAATTCAGAAGATGGGTCCAAAATTGAGGAAAAGCTTTGCCGGGGATGGTCAGATCCGAAATTTTTTTCTGATCGATTTTGATATCTGGAACGTCAAAATCCGAGTTCGTACGCGAAAACTGGACCAGTTTCAAGTTTGGACTCCGAAATAGAGGACAAAACTGGAACAATGCGTACAAAAGTGGTCACGGTGGCTAGGATTTGAAGGAAACGATGGGGAAAACACACGAACTGGACTCTAACACAACCTAACCAGCAACAAGACCTTGATTAGGACACAAACTCAACACGACGGAATCTGAAAAGAATTATGCAAAAGGCTAAACGTGGTTTCTGGGATAGGAAAACACTAAATTTTTTTTGGCTTTTCTGTGGACTCTAGGACGAAGGCGAAATCAAACTAAACTAGGGTAAAATTGAACCTGACGGTATAACTGAAGCTCTGATTACCAATTGATGTGAACTAGGGATCCCGATCTTCCGAAAGGTTCTGATAACTCTCGATTTGGTGGAGTCACGACACAATTCGATCCGGCTTCCGAACAACTCGGCTCTGAACCCCGCAATCGCAGCACCACGACTCCTCTGGTTATCGACCGGCGTTGCACGGTCGACCTCACCAAGAAGGCTAAGTCCTTGCCTGCGAATCAAGAACATACGCAAGAACAGAAAGGAATGCAACCAAATTGCAGATGAATGATTAATCTCACAAAGTTGGGGTCTCACAAACCGACGATGGCGGCGAAACTGTTGTCAATAGAATAATCTAAGCAAAACACAACCCTAATTTAAGTGGCAACTAATGATTATATAGCCTAAGGGACGTCCAAGGACCCCTATTCGCGTCCCTGGGGAGTGCCGACACGTTACAAGACCCAAACGGCCCAAAAGACGGCGACACAGCGCCCTGACAGATTCTGGATGATGACTTGTTTCGATGATTCCAGTTGATTCCGAATAGCTTTTGATGTGGGACCACTTGGGTTGGCTTCCTTATCAAATAAGCTTTCCATCCATATATGGATCATCGAAAACGGAGTCCGGATGCGTCATGGGTGACCAGTTTAAGCCAGACTGATCCTGGATTCCGAGGTGGACTCGAACTTGATTTGGTTTGGTCCTCCATCTTTATCCGGGCGCCCTCGCTAGTCCTCCACGCCTCCAAGCCCTCCTCCATGTGTCTCCTGGACCTCTCCTTCATACCTAAGCACAATATAATCATTAGGTAGCAATCTATTCTCAGAATCATATAAAGAGTTACTTAGGAACGAGCTCACCTCTAAATTTAATTGACGCGCGCGAGCTCTAGTGATTGGACCTTGAATGTCCAGCAGTGGATCATTGTGTGTATGTGAAGGAGTGATGTCCTCATCAGTTATTGTTATGTCCATGCATAAGTTCGTATAGCACTTTCTCCAAAGTACATGGGGTGAGTGGTTGACATTGTGTAAGCGTGGTGCTTATACGTTGTTTACCTACAGATACACCCTATATTTCAGGTCATGTGGTAGATCATGGATGTGACACTCCCATTGAGTCCTTTGCAGTCCACTCCCTGAATATAGGTATACATGTAGGATCTGGTTACGAAGAAAGACAAGCTATGTTCTTAATCTTCCTTAGTAATATCCCTTATGTATAGATATGAAGTTGATCTTAGCCATGACTACTAGGTGTAATTGCACTAATCATAGTATGCTTTGACTTGTAATTAAGAAAGACTTAGGAATTATCTTTCTAATTTCTACTTAGTAATGCTAATGCTATAGAAAGGAGTACTCTGAGTGATTAATTATTCATTATCATAAATCAATGCTTATCATATACATATCTTATCTTATGACTTACCCCTGTTATGAGTAGACATTGGCTATGGTTTACTTCTCTATCAATAATATAAGTTATCAATACAAGTCCACGCTAGACCTTCCCTGTGGTAAAAATATTAATAATGATACCTGGAATACTCCCGGGTGAAGTGCTACAATGGTATATTATCTGTGCGCTTGTAGATCCTTTTCATTTATATATTTATATGTTCTTTCTAGTCACATAAAATGATAAAAGAACTACTTAGTATTATTCTAGTAGTAATGCTAGATAGTACCAACAAGCATCTCTGGCGTCATCACTAGGGATGACAACCTAGTAAGCAATGTTAGGAGATGTAGGCATACAATAGGTGACTACTAAAATAAGTGACAAGTTAATAAATATCAACAACCACCGTGCCTACAGTGCCACCACGACTGGCATAGTAGCACCATGCCACACCATGTCACGACGTGGCATAAAACCATGACGACAACCATGCTCGGACATGCACCCCAAGATGGTGTTACTTGCAAGCCAAGTTAGCTAGGCTGCCTTCCTCCGGCTCACGACCCCTTGGTCGGGAGAACCTTCTTCTTTGTATGTGACCTAGCCCCGGACTCTATAAGGGCAACTGGGCACCCTTCCAAGGGGATCAGACTCTCGAAGCTCTCATTTGGGCAGTCCATCTCCTAGCTCTAGCTCTCCTACCTCATCCACCATTCTTGCACCCCCCATTATAAGAATTTCAGAGTATTTAAGTGAGGAACACGCACTCGATAATCTCTGAGACTGCATGAGGGCTTCGGCCTGAACCAGTATAACTCATTGTGTCTTTTGGATGCTACCATCGTCTTCGTGGAGCAGCGCGACATTCGTATAAATTCACTAGTTGGTCTACAAAACACCGACAATAGTGCATTAGTAAGCTAGCTTCACTAGACTATCAATGATAGGAAATTGGAGTGGACATGTAATTTCTGCCGCCTTTGATGGGGCCTCAGCAACTGAACCCATGCTAACGTAGCTGGTGGAGGGAATGAACGATGTAGCAGGTGAGCTCTAGTGAGAGTCATCAGAGCTTGACAACAGCATCAACGACGATGGCAGTATGCAGCAGCACTAGCCGCGCCGGAGTAGAGCTGCAATAGGTTGCTTGTGATCAACAGCAGGAGGAGTATAACAATGCAAAGGAGAGCAGAAAAACAACAACAACGACGGTGGGTCATCGGTGTATAGCTACTGGATCAACACCAACTACAGCGATGGGGCAGAGGGGTAGTGTGCCACTGCTAGCTCTAGCCACAGGAGGCGAAGGTGCTGCTACAAACTCCCTCATCTGATCGATGTCCCTCATGTGAAGAAAAGTGATATTCTATACCTTTGCATTAGTGTGTGTGATCTAATTAGAGATAGGGAGAGGGTAGAAACTATAATGCAAGGATGAACCTGATGATATGCCTATGGCACACGATGCATGTGTGGATTGTGTGTCCAACACACTTTTCTAGATCCTACTCCAGAACAAATGCTAAAATGGTTGAGCCACTTTTCAGGAATGTCAGAGTTTCTTCCCATGATCATCTAGTACACGCATCAAACAATCAACCTGGTATGTTTTGCAAAAATAAGACCAAAGTTGAACATGGTGCGTTAATAAGCTAGCTTCACTAGACTATCTATGATAGGAAATTAGAATGGACATATAATTTTTGCTGCCTTGGATGGGGGGCTCAACAACTGAACCCATGGAAACGTAGCTGGTGGAGGGAATGAACAATGTAGCAGGTGAGTTCTAGTGGGCGTCATCAGAGCTTGACAACTGCATCAATGACGATGACGGTTATGTAGCAGCACCAGCCACCGGAGTAGAGCTGCAGTAGGTTGCTGGTGATCTGCATCAGGAGGAGTATAACAATGCAAAGGAGAGTAGCAAAAACAACAACAACGATGATGGGTCGTTAGTGTACAACTACTGGATCAACACCAACAACAGCGATGGGGCAGAGGGGTAGTGTGCCACTGCCAGATCTAGCCACATGAGGCGAAGGTGCTGCTGTAGACTCCCTCATTTGATCGATGTCCCTCATGTGAAGAAAAGTGATATTCTATAGCTTTGCATTAGTGTATGTGATCTAATTAGAGATAGGGAGAGGGTAGAAACTATAATGCAAGGATGAACCTGATGATATGCCTATGGCACACGGTGCATGTGTGGATTGTGTGTCCAACACACTTTTCTAGATCCTACTCCAGAACAAATGCTAAAATGGTTGAGCCACTTTTCAGGAATGTCAGAGTTTCTTCCCATGATCATCCAGTACATGCATCAAACAATCAACCTGGTATGTTTTGCAAAAATATGACCAAAGTTGAACATAGTGCGTTAGTAAGCTAGCTTCACTTGACTATCTATGATAGGAAATTGGAATGGACATTTAATTTCTGCTGCCTTTGATGGGACTCAGCAACTGAACTCATGCAAACGCAACTGGTGGAGGGAATGAATGATGTAGTAGGTGAGTTTTAGTGGGCGTCATCAGAGCTTGACAACTGCATCAACGACGATGGCGGTTATGATGCAGCACCAGCCACTGGAGTAGAGCTATAGCAGGTTGTTGGTGATCAGCAGCAAGAGGAGTATAATAATGCGAAGGAGAGCAGCAAAAACAACAACGACGACGATGGGTCATCGGTGTACAGCTACTGGATCAACACCAACAACAGTGATGGGGCAGTGGGGTAGCATGCCACTGCCAACTCTAGCCACAGGAGGCGGAGGTGCTACTGTAAACTCCCTCATCTGATCGATGTCCCTCATGTGAAGAAAAGTGATATTCTATAACTTTGCATTAGTGTCTGTGATCTAATTAGAGACAGGGAGAGGGTAGAAACTATAATGCAAGGATGAACTTGATGATATGCCTATGGCACACGGTGCATGTGTGGATTGTGTGTCTAACACACTTTTCTAGATCCTACTCCAGAACAAATGCTAAAATGGTTGAGCCACTTTTCACGAATGTTGGAATTTCTTCCATGATTAGCCAGCACATGCAACAAACAATCAACCTAGTATGTTTCGCAAAAAGACCAAAGTTGATCAGCATAGTGCACTACATTTGAATCAAATAACAAAAGTTTTTATGGATGATGGTATTATCAAATTTGGGGTCGTTGTGTTAGCCAATCTAATGTTGCTTTTTTTAATAAAAAAATAAAAAGAAATAAAGTCATAGGGTCCCATCGACATGTGGCACTAGGATCTATGTTATTTGCATCGGCCAACAAAGCATATTAGAATTTTATACTCTATGGTGCTACTCATCAATCAATTTTTCTATTCGGCTAGGGATGATTTTGGGTTGCGAATTGTCACCTTAAAATGTCACATAATGAACACGTGGTTGTGACAATCTCTGGAAGCCATTTACACCAATTTCACTCCACTTAGGACTTAGAATAATCTTTGACCTTGTTCTAGAACTGGTGGACATGCACGTGCGGCACGCACCTGTGTATGAAAAAATTCATATGCAATGAAGGAATGTTAACATGAACCTTGCATTCACACAATAAATATTATTAAGCCATAAATCTATTAGTGGTCTAATCATGGTATGATGCATGGTCAAAATTAATATCAAAATTCTAAGACGCATTACTCTTGATTGAAATCATGAACATGTTTAAGTTTTCTTTCCAAACAATGCAAACCATCCAAGACAAAGAACATGACTCTCTGCAACATAGCATGTATGCACAGTGCAATTAACCATTTGTTGAAAACAGCTGCAAGTAACTGTATCCTATGGCGACCATGCTCAGTATTATGATTACTTATTTACTTTATTAAGCAAAAGAGGATATCTTCTAAGATGTTTAAATAAAAAAAGATAATGAGAATACCTATACTGATCTTCTCAAAGCGCAAGGGCAGTGGATGTAATCTTGCTTAAAACAAGCTGTTTAGGGTGATGCAAACAGCCTCAAGAAAGAACTACAACAATTATATAGGCATCCGAACTGAGTGTAGCATGCTCATGAATTTCGATGCACTACATAACATAAATAACAAATCCACTTAGGAAAGACAATTTGTGATTCTCTCCAGAATTTTTGCTGCTCTTCCGCCAATGCTCCCCCTTCAACTAATCTGCTGCACAAGTGGTGAGTACTTTTGTGAGAAAAACCGAACCTTGTTGACTCTACCTCGAATTCACAAGTATACATATATCTTCATGATGTGCTAATTTGGATGGGATCCCTTCTGCATCTATAATCTATTCTGGCTGTAATCTATAATTTATTGTTAATGATGAGTTTCCTTGAGTAATATACAAAATATTTATATATACATATATATTAAATATTGAAAAGATAAATATATATATGAGAAAATGCTATGGGGACCGAATCAGACCGGTTCATGAAGACAGGCTGGTTGGTGTAATATGTAACTACTCTGTTTCACCCCCCTAACTTTGCGACTATTTGCACATATGTAAAGTTCGTTAATTTTGAAAATATCATGAGATTGACTAACCTTTTAGGAGAAGAGGTTTTCTTGCCACCGAGTGCATTTTGTGTCTTAAAACCTCATCAGGCTATCTGATCCATCAAGGTGTAGATGTAATCAGCATCGACGGGATATCATTCAAGTAAAAAAAGAGCGGTGCTCAAAATAACATTGAAAAGGATTTCACATTTATTCCTTTTTACCTGATGCATCATAAAATCGACAATTAGCAGTAATGGTTCCAACCACTGGTCCTTGCAAGTGTAATTCTCTTGTATTCATTACAACCAACAATGCTAACAAGTAATAAATAAACAAGGAACCATAAACACAGAAGGGCTCTTGCTGGCCTGTGTTCTGGGTCTGCAAAAATAAACAAGTATTGATCTTCTAGGCCAGGGCAAACAATCAAATGTACCTTTCATCAGGCTTCATGCACAACCATAAATCATCGTTAGCTCCATGGCCGTAATGTTTGGCGTCTACTGCTGGCTGAAAATCGTCCATAAAAAAAGCAGGAAGACAGAGAACAAGTTCAGTTAGATATATGTACTTCCTCTTATCATGCAGGTCTATTTGAATCACAAGAGACCTGATCGAGCTATTTGGCCATGCAGCCTACTTTGTTCATGCAAGTATTTGCTATTAATGTCATGGTGAGGAAAAATATTGGATTTTCTTGGAGATCTGCACGTCCTTGATGTCATGGCCAACACGTCGAAGCAGTACGAGCACAGGAATACAAGATGGAGAGAGGCAAGCGCTGGTCGTGACTTATTTCAGATGCGATTGATCGTAAGTTGTGACGACGAGGCAAGCAGAGGCCGTTGCGACGGCTTCCTACAACCTGGCTGGCGCTCGCCATACTCGGCCGGCGTTGAGATCTCACGATCGGCATCCATAGGTGAAACCTGGCCGGCGTTGAGATCTCGGTCGGCATTGGTATGCTCGCTTGCTTCCATGCATCCATCTAGTTCGTCCTCCGCTGTTGCTTCCCTGGTGCTTTCGACCGCCACAGATCGTGGATGGTGGCGGCGAGATTAGGGGTGAGGTGGAGGCGGCGGATCCTTATGAAGATCGTTTTTTTTAGATTAGCTCGATGGTGTTTTTACGGCTCTGTGGGTACGGCGATGGGTAGAAAAGTTTTGCAGTGAAAAAAAAACGCCGTGCGCAGTTGTCGACAAGAGAGAAACAAGCGTAAACGTTTACAAGTTTTCTGGTTGGGCCTATTTGTCACATAAAGACGGATGATTTAGATGCGTTGCATCTGATTTTAAAGTAGATCTAAGAAATAAGAATTAAGGTGGGCAGAAAACGTTAGGGTGAGAGACTATTTTTAATTCTTTCGTTTTTTTATAGTATAGAATAGATAATGTGGCTTCTTATGTCAGATATGTGGACAAATAGGATTTGTAGTTGCACGGCATAGCGAAAGTTATATGCTAATTCTGCTACCTCTTAGTTACCCCTTAGTTTCGCTTGGCTTGGGTGTGGTAGATGGCCTAAGACCGAGAAATAGGTAGTGCTAAAATAGTCATCAGATTTAGAGGAGTGATGTGGCTTTCATTGCATTTATCTTAAACTCGCAACAAGTACATACAATAGCTCACACATGTAGGATCAATCGTTTATTAGACTAGCATTTATTATGGGGCTTAGAATTTATTTGATTTAAGTTTAGGGTCAAGCCCAATTAAATACAACAAAAATAGTTAGCTCATTCGTTGTACTAGCACCACGAACACACGACATATTTGCTGGTGAATAAAAAAGAAAACAAAAATGTTTCTTCGTCAACTATTCAAAGGTTTTTAATCTCCAAGGTCCTCGCAGATACTAATTAAGAAGATGGAATTGTTATTCCAGCCTTCAACACGTTCGGCAACAAGTGACAGGTGAAAGTAAAAAGACGCGTAAAACTATTCCTGAAAGAATACGCACTCCTAGTTCTTCAGCAGAGTTATTCCTTGTATCAAAAATAAAACCTACAGTAGAATACCAATCCGTACCATGTACGGTGGAATGGTAAATGCACGGAATCTTGACGGGGAGAGGGAGAGACAGGGCAAGTCAGAATTGCTTACCAGGGCCCAGTTTAGTTTGCAAAAAATTTTGCAAAATTTTTCACATTCTCCGTCACATCGAATCTTTGGACGCATGCATGAAGCATTAAATATAAATAAAAAATAAAACTAATTACACAGTTTAGACGAAATCCACGAGACGAATCTTTTAAGCCTAATTAGACTATAATTGGACATTATTTGCCAAATAACAACGAAAATGCTACAGTGCCCATTTTACCAAAAAATTTGGAACTAGACGGGGCCCAGGAACAGACCGACCAGAAACTCAACCTGACCGGCAGTTTGGAAAGTTTTCATGGGAAAAGAGGGAAGACGGCAGCGCAGCTTTAACTATATACTCCATATAATACTAATACTAATGGTCTAATGCATGCTCCTACGTTATCCTTTCCTGTTCGTCAGCGCTTACTACTTGCACCTGTGAGGCAAAAGAAAATGACGACTATAAGCTGATGATGAACTTTTCATGTCGGGACAAAGTCAAATTCAGAGGGGAAAAGGCCTCGATTCCTTGTACGGTCAGGGTTACAAGTCGTTCATCGTGACGTAAAACATTTTTGTGACGTAGACGACACTGCTTTTATTTGTTTTTCTCTTACCGAAGAGATGAAGAGCATATATATCGGTGGAAATTGCGGACGAATAGATCTCCTACCTAGTAGCTATAGGAATATAGGAGCACAGCACGTGTGGCGCCGCCGACCGGGGTTCTAAACCTTGTGCAGTTCGACAGCGGTACAATATCATTTAGGGCCCTTCGAAACTTAGGATACCCAAAACACAGGAATAAAAAAATGTATAATTAAAGTTACATGTTACTAACAAATCCTATAGGAACTGAAAACCCTAGGAAATTCTTTAATAGAGCATTTGGATACAACACAGGAGAACAGAGAAATTAAAAGAGAGATAGACACAAAGGAAAGTTTTTAAGATCTTAAACCTTAGGTTAGATTTCCTCCAAAATTCCTATAAATTGAGCTATTCTATGGAAATTCCTATAAAAGCTGACCTCGTTCCATTTATTAATTTGAATGCCATGCGAAGAATTTGAATTTCTTGCCAAGTTGCTGCCGGACAAGGACCGAGTTGACGAAGACCAAATGCAAATGCATGCAGGCGCGTGCGCGAGGACGAACCACCAAGGCATCCCACCAAGCGTGCCGCGGACAGAAAGGAGAAAGCGTCAAACTCCGATGACCAAAGCAGTCACGTCTCCAACGCCGAGATTAACGAACTAATCAATCGCTTAATAATAATTATACTAATGGCGTTCGTTGCCTTGCCGTGTTTTTGCGCTTGTTCGTCTTCCCTTTTTTTACCCAACAGCAGCGTGTGTAGCTTGCTTGTAGTAGTTAGGTCAGCTTTTGACATTTTCAGGCACTTTTTTTTTATTTTGGGAACACATTTTCAGGCACTCTAGTACTCCTATATAGTACACACGGTTTGTCTGTCTGTCTGTCTATATATAGACAGACAAGAGAGCCTGCAGGTTGCATATGCAGAAAAGAGCAAAGCTACCACACAAGAGAAGATACAAAGTGCTAGCTAGCTATTCATGGAGCTCAAGACTTTTGTTTTCAAGGAGCTGATGAGAGGCGCATCTGAGAAGGTACGTAAAACTGCCACATCATTTTTTTCTCATTTCTCTCTGCAACTCCACGTATTTTGCTTTAATTTGCTCATGTGTTACTGAAAACTATATCCTACATATATGTCCACACAGATCAACTTGGGCGACGAGCCGGCCGGGCCATTTCTGTCACTTAGCCTCGGACCGGCGAACGCGATCGGCGCAAGTCTCCGCACGAGAGGAGGGGAGGCGATCAATGCATCCCAGGTGCGACCGCACGCCAGCAACGCCGACGACGACGGGATCGGTTTGGCCCTCGGGTTGCGCTGCGACAGCGACGCCGGCGGCGAGCCGGTCCGCGCCGTCGTCGGCTCTGCTGGCACCAAGCGGCAGAGGGCGGTAATAGTAAGCGACGACAGCGGCGGCGGTGGCGACAGAGGAAGCAAGAAGCAGGCGCTGCTGCCGGCGCTGGCGCCACCGCAGCCGCAACAGCAGAGGCCGGCGGGCCGCGTCACCTTCAGGGCGCGGTGCAGCGCGGCCACGGTGAACGACGGGTGCCAGTGGCGGAAGTACGGCCAGAAGGTGGCCAAGGGCAACCCGTGCCCGCGCGCCTACTACCGCTGCACGGGCGCGCCCGACTGCCCCGTCAGGAAGAAGGTGCAGCGCTGCGCGCACGACATGGCCGTGCTGGTCACCACGTACGACGGCGTCCACAACCACCCGCTCTCGCCCTACGCCGCCGCCATGGCGTCCGCCGTGCTCGCGTCGGCGTCGTCCGCCGCCTCGGCGTCGTCTTCATCGTCACGGGATGCGGCAGCAGGCACTGCCGCTACCGTCGCCGCTCGGCGTGCCAGCTGCGACGACGCGCCACGGCTGGCCTTCCCCATCTCCGTGCTGCCACCGGCGCCGCAACGCTTTTCGTCCAGCCGCGACGTGGCCGTAGCCGGTCCGCCGCCGACTGCGGCGTCAAGTCACAACGTCTTCCCGATGGCTAACATCATGCAGAAGGCGGTCGGGGACCCCAACTTCCGCGCGGCGGTGATCGCCGCCGTCGCCAGCTACGTCAGAGAGCAGTGTGGGAGAAGAAATATCGACGACATCTTCACCTTGCCACCTCCCTGCTAACTGATGCATGGGCTCACAAATACTACTGCGTGAGGATAGGAAAAAAATGACTTGTACAATTATCCCATTCGATTTAATTTGTTCTTTGATTACCAGTAACCTACTTCAGGTTGTAACACCATTATTTTCATTCACAGTTCTGAATTTGTCTTGTAATTAATAACAATTCTTTTTCCGATGGAAATTGGTTCATGTTGATATGACATGAATTAACTGTAACATGATAGTACTCCCTCCGTCTACAATGTAATTCTCACTTCCCGACAAGGCAATTAGTTTGAACTTTGACTAAAATTATATAAAAAATACTAACATTTCTGATGCAAAATTAATATCATTAGATTAGTCATAGAATATATTGTTATAATAAATTTATTTGGAGAAATAAATATTAATACTATTTACTATAAATTTAGTCAAACTTGATCTACTTTGATCGGCACGGATCTCACAATTGCATTCTTTTCTAGACGGATGGAGTACAATACAAGCCTTAATCTCTTTTGGCATTAATTTGCGTGATACTAATAAATCGGTCATCTACCTTGGTGAATTCGACACTATGTAAAAAAGGATCAAATCCAACACGCATACTACAGACGACAGACTAAAACGTGTCTGTAGTAAAATTTTACAGACGCTCTTTCTCTGACAAGCGTCTGTAATAAGCCAAGGGTTAACGCCCGTCTGTAATAACAGCTAACACAGACGCGTGTAGAAAGAGTCGTCTGTACCATATTCCTAGTACAGACGAGTGGTCTTAACACAGACGCGTGTAGAAAGAATCGTCTGTACCATATTCCTAGTACAAACAAGTGGTCTTACTTGTGACGCTTGTTGCTAGACGCGTCCGAACTATCCCCGTCGCCTGCAGGTTCATCTATTATGTGGCACGGCCAGCGACAACCGTGTGGCCAAGGCGGGCAGCGCTGACAGAGCTCATGCGCAGCGCCGCCGACCTAGACGAGATCCACAGAGAAGAGGCCTCCACCACCTAGACGTGACAGAGCTCGTGCGCAACGCCGCCCCTTCCCTTGGGGCGCGCGCAGCTCTCCGAGACCAAGGCGGGCAGGAATCCGGCCGGTGGCGGGTGGGTTGGAGCAGGCGGCGGAGGTGTGCTCCGGCCAACCAATCGGGACGGCGGGGCGGGGATCCATGCCGGCGCGGGGTTCTCCGAGCGTGCGCGAGTGGGGCCGGTGGACGCGGACTCGCCGGAGTTCGCGGACGTGGCCTCGCCTTCGTTCACGCTGCTGCTCAAGTCGTCCATCAGGAACACGCCGCCGGGTGGTGCTCGAGCAGGCTAAGGCCGACGAGCTGAGGAAGCCGACGCGTGTGGGTGTCTCCGTGCTCGCCGCGCGTGGGCTGGTGCTGCACGACTCGCTGACGCCGTCGGGGTGGTCACTGCGCACGCCAGGGCGGCGCGAGCGGCCGCCGCGAGCGGCTCGAGCGGCCGCCGCGAGCGGCTCGAGCAGCAGCAGCAGGGGCGCGAGCAGCCGTGTCCACCAGCTGCTCGACAAAATGCCAGTGTGGCCTTCTCTGGTGGTAAGCAATGGCGTACGTACAGAATGGATTTCTTCTTTTAACCTATAGTAATGTAAAAGAAGTGTTACACTTCCCACTCCGCTTCTCCCTTGAAATCAAATGTAGCAAAAAAATTTAAATAAACTTTCTGTCGACCTTAGTAATTACTGTAGTTATGAATATTTGTCTCTGGTTGATGCATTTCCAGCTCAACATGTTCTAGTAACTACCAAATCAAAGCTTGAGCATAGGGGGTCAACCTCCAATTTCTGCATATGCATATCAGAACTTGCTTCTGAAGATGATTACACTGGAAGTTAGTAAGTTACAACTGAAAAAAAAAAAGAATGTGCTCAAGACAACTAACTCCCTAATTGCACATGCTGCCTTGCCGGTTATGTTGCTTATAAATATCTTGGGAGTCAAATGCTGCTTGCCTTGCCTCCTTGATGTTGTGATGAGGATGGCACTGGCACTGCCATCTCAGAAGGCAGAAGGAAGCTAAGATTTGTGTACCCCTGGAATTACTGACAACCTTCATAAGGAAACATATTTTTCTATATTTTGTTAGTTGAATTCTGCATATCCTCTAGTCAGTTGATGAAAGTTGACTCATCACTGTGATGCATGGATTTCTATATTCATTGGAGCTGTCTGATGAATATTTTACTTGTGCATCATTCATTCATGCCTCTGCTTGTATATGTCATGTCATAGCACTGCATATATTGTGCATATATATATCTTGAGACATATACATATATATAACTGGGATACCGGTGAGCTGCTGAAATGGAATAATGGAATATTAGCATCATCCATCCACCTATATTCTGATCTGCCACATTTGAACTTTGGGATAGTTACGAGATGTGCCCTCCAAATATAGAAGTGCAGAGGGTTGTGATGGTGTAGGGGCCTCAAGGAGCAATAGAATCAGAGGGAGCATTATACTAGTGATTGGTGAGTAGGACAAAATGCCTAGTGCCTGCCTGTAAGGCACCAGTGTGAGCTCCTGCTTCCTACCAGCCATCCCTTCCCTGCCATCAAAGGGTTAGTTTGCATTGCATTGCATTGCATTGCATTGCATCTGAAAGCATCACCCTAGCTATCTCCTATGTGAACTGTGAACAATAATGCATCCATCCCAGAGATGCTTTCTTTGATTTGTCCTCCTCACCACCCCCATTACCTTTTTTTCACTGCAAGATCATGCTTTTTTCTAGAATTTGGATTAGGAGGGCTGTTCCCTAAAGCAAGGGAACAGACAAATGCATAATAGAGTACAAGCTTTGCGACGCCGCTTGCGAAAGCGAGCTCGAAAATGGTGATTGAGTCTCTGTGCGTATATTATTCTTGGTTTATGATTGGTGTTTTTCAGTTGCATGGTGAAAGGACATAATGATAACAACAATTAATAGGTGCTGGTTTTAGAAAATTTGGTACCCTCCTGCCTTGATCAGTTAGTAATTTCTTTCAATTTTGCGCAATCGTGGTCTCAACTTATTTTTCAGCAGTATACTTGTCTAGACTTAGAGCAATGCATAACTGAAATTAAGTAAACTTATTCTATGCAACTTTATATCTTTGGCTACTGCTGTGTTTTACAGGAATTGGACATGCAGAACGTGCCAATCAGCTTGGAGGAGATTAGAGAGAATATCGCCATGTTCATTCTGTCGGAGATCGTGGACCAAAATGGCAAGTTTCATGACCCTACAAACTAACCAATGATGATGAATGGTTTTGATGCCATTGGAAGCATGCATATATATTTGTCAAGCAGCTTGAGATCAGCCATGTATGCAGTTTGGATTATATATGTCAATGAGCTTTTGGAGGTACACATTCGAATAATTGAACTTTAATCCCTTGTATTAAGGCAGTGTGGGCTAGCTAGTTTGGATTAAATGTGCACGTACGTTTATGGAGTTACACTAGTAATTAAACCTTGATGTGTGTTGTTTTTGTGTAATGTGATATATATGGTGCCGATGTGTATTGTATCATTTGCTGACGCCGGCGTGATGACGGAGCTGTGCAGCGTGACACTGTAGATGTACGACAGACAAGTACTACAGACGCTCTATTGAACGCGTGTCTGTAACTTAATCACAACTTCAGACGCTCGTAATTGTTGCGTGTCTGTAGGTAATCAGTACTACAGACACGTCTTCTATTAGTCACAGACGCTCATAATTTCTGCGTGTCTGTAGGGTTATCGTAACTGCAGACGCGTCTTCTTTTTATCACAGACGCTTCCACAGGAACACGCGTCGGTGGTAAACTCTTATTACAGACGGGCTTAAGAGCGTCTGTAATTTTCTTATCACAGACGACTTATAACAGACGCGCAATAGCACGTCTGTGATAACACTAAAGGTGCGTCTGTAATGATTTTTTTTTACATTCATGGGTATTTGTGTTGTTTCTCAGTTCATGGGTATAGCCGAATTCTTCTCCTTGGATTGTTCTTTAAATTTGTGTTGAAGGCAAAACTCCTCAATTGTTATTGATGACAAACTCTTCAGATGACTCAAGATTTTGGTTTAGGTTCATCCTTACTTCCTCTATTTTAAATTATAAGACGTTTTGACTTTGCTATTTAGACATATTACTTTTGTTGTGCACTTAGATATATAATATGTCTAGTAGATACATAATAATAGCAATGTCTCGAAAAAAAAGTCAAAACCTTCTTAATAAAATACACGTGAAGCCATGTTCTCGAAAAAAAAACTTATAGATTGAAATGGAGTAGAAGAAGAAAACCTGCGTGGCATTGGTTGGTTTTGGTGGGATGGTATGTTATTAGCAATCGGGAGATGGGATGCCCCCGGGCATGGTGTGGTTAAGGACCAGTTGATTGGATGGTGGCAGGGTAGAGGTGCCACTAGGTCAACCTATCGATGGTAGGCAATGACCAGGGACAGGGAGCCACTAAATACAAGGAAGGAAGACAAGGACAATGCCAAGAACAATAGGGTCATGAAGAAGTTCAATTGAGGAAATGAAGGGAGGAAATGTCGGCGGCTCATCGGTGTTCCTACTAGGAGAGGAGGAAGAAACAAGGATACGATTGTTATGAATTTAAAAATGTCAAATGGAACAAAAGAATAGTATTAACCAAACTCTACTGGCTAGGTAAAGTTCACGATTAATCAAAGGCAACTCTTAACTGGCAAATGAGTTTTTTCTGGCCAAACTACGCCGGGAGATGATACTCCACTTCTAGTCTCATTTCCATTTCTTTTAGAAAAAAATAGCGGTCGAATAATCAAATTAGGCTTCGTGTGCTGGGCCAGGCCAATGGTGGGATCATAGGCCTGTTTTGACATGATAAGTCCGGCCCAACAGTCAAGGGAAAGTCAAAAAAAAAAAGATGAAAAGGAATTCTCTATCCTGCTTACGTGGGCCCTACCCAGCGTACACGTGGTGCGGTCGCCTCTCGCCATCTCGCGTTCGGCGACTCCAGTCGCGCGCCTCCCCTGCCTTCCCCTCTCCTCCGGGCTCCCGGCGCCCTGCCCCTGGATTTGGAACCAAGAAAGAAACCTGCCGCCCACCGTTTCCGAATTCCCCTCGCCGTCTAAGAACCGGAGGCACGGGAACAGGCATCGCAGATCCGCCAAAATCACACCTCCTAGTTCGTCCTCCGTCCCAATCTCTTCCCGGGCCAGGGAGGCGGCGCTACTTGGTTCCTGCATCCGAGCCCAAGGTGATACAAACTTATCCATCTTCTTGTAGGAGTCACTGAACCCACTACGCCGATTCATCTGATTCCATGTGTAGGAAAGTCGATGGGGTTTTTGCCCATGCGTAGGAAAGTCGATGGAGTTTTTGTTTGTGTGGTTTGGAATGATATAGATAGATGAATTCAAGTTCAAATCATGCCTATAGGATGTTTGTTGTAATGCCAATAGGGATGTCACCCTGTTGTTTTGAGAGGATACCTAATTAGAGACTAAACTGTGAAGTTCCTGCAATCAGAGTTACTTATATTTCATTAATTGGGTAATGGGTGTTATTTATATATGCTGGCAAATACACCTGAGAATGGATGCACATCCAAAATTCGAACGTAGGAATCCAGCAGAATATGGACTAAACCAACGTCCCTATCCAGTCCAGTCCTTATAATTATTAGAAACGTCCAATCCTGTCCAGTCCAACTTCACCAAAGTCCAATCCATCCAACACAATCCAACTAACTACGAGTCCCACGACGGCGAGCGCGACAAGATGCTGCGCTTCTTCAACTGGTTCTACTTTTTCGTCAGCATCGGCGTGCAGGACAACGTGCTGGTGTACATGCTGGCCGTCACGGTGCTGGTGTACGTGCAGGACAACATCGGACTGGACTGCCACCGGCACCGACGTCAAGGGGAAGGAGAAGCTGCCCCACAGCAAGGAATGCAGGTAACCCAAAACTGGCAAATGCAGAAACAAATATTTGCCCTTAAACATACCAGGCATTCATCACTCATACATCACATGTCTGCTCACAAGTTGCAAGCAAATACAGCAAAAAACTTTAAAGCAACTGATATACCTTTTTTAACTTAATAACTGAAGCTAAAACTCTATATGCTAATCAATACATCTTTTTGAGAAGCAAATCAGTAGCCATATTATCTAACTTAAACAGAAGAATTTAAGCTGTAGATGCTAATCTGTATGAGTATGGGCAACGTGTTCACTAAATCCTCGCATCCACGCGGTGAGAAACTCGAGCAGTAGTCACTTCTGTCACAGATCCTGCAACAAAAAAAATGAGGTGTTCACAGGCATTCGCATTCCCAAAACATTTTTATTTTCACAGCAGTAACAAGATATGTAATCACAGAAACAGGTCATAACTAGACATATCATCAAATGTTAATTGCATATCAAAAACATGTTTTACCATCTTCATTTTCATCATCTGATAGGTAGACTTTGAGTCAATCCTTTGCACATATGAGTGCTTCCACCATTTCTGAACTTAGAGAATTGCGATGTTTGTCAATTATTATGCCAGCAGTCGCGAGCCATCTTAGCTAGTGTAGGATATTGATCTTGATTTCTTTTCCACCACTTGAGCACAACAAATTCTTCACCCTCCCTTGAATGAACCAATGGATCATCTAGGTAAGTGTCAACTTCTGATCTTCTTGATCGATGAGGCCTTCGTTGATGCTAAACATTGCAAATTCCATCCCCAGCTTGCGTTTTCCAGATAACAAAGAAAGTGTACTTGCTGAACCACCCACTTCGGGCGATGAAGAAGCAGTACTCTGTGAACTCCTTTGCAGCATGCTCTTGTAATGAGAATAATACGCTTTAAACCAAGTAAGAGCAGCATTTGCTTTGCTATCAGCCACTTGCTCTCCATAAACTTTCATGAGACAATACTTCAAAAAGAATAATTTGTACCGTGGATCTAACAGCGACGCAACCAAAAGGATTTTGTTAGGTTCATCCCAATATTTGTCAAACTTTGACTTCATGTCATCACACAAGACCTTCAAGAATTCATCGCTCATGTTTTTTTCATCGAGGAGCAGTTCCCTTATCCCCCAAACCTCTTCAACATACCTATGCGAACTAGGAGAATTATGCTGTGAGAAGACTTTGGTTGCATCAGAAAAAAATTTCAAAAATTTGCGAACTCTTTCTGCCAAGGTCCATTTCTCAAGGTTGGGCCCTTGAATGTTCTGCAGATTAGCATAGTGGGTCAAGGCATCCTTATACTGAAGAGCTTCTTCAAGCATGTCATAAGTAGAGTTCCACCTTGTAGGAACATCTAGGGTGAATCCCCTCTTAGGTCGAAGATTAAATTGGTGCGGAATGGTATTGAAAATCTGCAGCCGAGAGCTAGATGATGAAATATGCTTAATGACATTCCTAACAGGCTCAATGATATTCTGTATGGTTTCCATTCCATCTTGGACAATCAAGTTCAGAATGTGAGCTGAACACCTCACATGGAGATCAGCACCTTGAAAGGGCATACGTCTCCAAAGAGTGTCTTTTAGCTTTCGTACAGCTCCATCATTTGAGGTGGCATTATCTAGAGTAAAAGCTAAAGCTTTGTTGGATAGATCCCACTCATAAAGGCAGTTCATGATAGTACTATGAATTGCAGCAGCATTATGAGGATGAGGAACTTGTTTAAAATTGATGAGATGCTTGTGCAAATTCCACTCTTCATCTATAAAATGTGCAGTCAAACATATGTATCCAAGATTCTGAACTGAAGTCCACATATCTGAAGTGAAGCTAACACAGGAATCTATATTGGAAAAACCACTTGCTATCTTTTTCTTCTCTTCTTGATACACTGACATGCAATCGCTCTTGAGTGTATGTCGACCATGAACTTCAAGGCTTGGATGGGCTGATTTCATCATTCTCTTAAAGAATTCATTTTCTATCTTTTTGAAAGAGATATTTGTGTGATCCAAAACTTGGTCATAAAATCCCTGACTATCTTTGGGTCCAATACAAAACTGCGAACATCTACACCAGACACAACCTTTGGAAAAATCGAACCACGATCTATATCTGGAGGAAGTTCTTTGCAGGCAGATATAATATGGTTCCTTAGATGTGATATTCCAAGACCTTGATGATATGCCAGTTTTGATCTACAATGGATGCAGATGGCTTTTCCCTCATTTGATAACTCTTCAAAATAGTTCCATACTGGAGATCATCTCCTGCTTCTGCAGCTTGAATTCTGTACGGCTTCATCAGGACCCTCATCAAGTAGTGCCAAACTTTCACTATTAGGCATCCTTCCAGTTGACCTATAGAAAGAAAAGTATGTGATCAGATCGCAGAGTCGATAACCATTCCCAAAACAAAAGTGCTATGTTATGCAGGATTGCAGTTGGAAGCTAACAATAAAACCTGCATGCATATTATTCAGAGGGTACTAACAATAAAAACTGTTTGGTATATATAAAATGCAATAACTGGAACCACAAAGAATTTCATGGTACAAGTTACTAAAAGAACTATGACTTGCACTCTCTTGTTGCCCTGTTTGGTATATATAAAACCTGCCAGGTATCTCTTTGCTGGTCCAGCAAAGAACCCACATACATACACACCAGTACAGACCGTACAAACCCAAACAAGGGATCAGGATAAAAAAGTTATATCCCTGACCTGCCACCTCTGTGTGTTTGCTGTTACTCTAACCAAAATTTAATTTCTTCATTTATTATAGTCACCGTAAACAAACTTCAATTCTTTCACTTCAGTCTGTGACTCCTTTCTTGATTTTATCAGTACTTGATTCTGAGTTTAGCGATTACAAAAAAATATATATTTTTTCCATGTCAATATCTTGGCACAAATCAGTTGCGCTGAACTGAACAGATGATCAAGAAGATTACATCATCCTACACTAATTCGGTAACCAAGCAAAAAAGAATTCAGCTAAGATGTGTCACTCTTCTGCAGGCACAATCTGAGGCATATATTGAAAGAATGAATCAACAGGAAAAAGAAGCCCTGCCTATCAAAGGCCACTGCTAACTGTGGATCATCTACAGATAACTTTGACCTTTACAAAAAAATTTACAGATAACTTTACATACTTAGCCCCAATTTCTACTCTCTAATTTTTTCTGCTGCATGCCAGCTTCCAAGCAGACTAAAATTGAATGTAGTAAGAGGAAATGGATTGCTCAGGCGTTTCAATCTCTACATCAAGCAATCATTGTTGCACATGTCCACTATGATCCATGTTAGGGAATGAGATTCTATTGATTGGGCTAACCCTAGAAGGGTAGCTATATAGGTAACCATACATGGGCCACATGGGCCTTAGCCTCATGGGCCTAATACACACACAATCCAACACCCCCCGCAGTCTGAACAAGAAGAAGAACACACACAGCCCCCCCACAGACGCAACTAGCCACTGGTGATGTTGAGGCTGGAGCGAAACTCGGTGAAGGTCGAGGTCGGGAGGCCTTTGGTGAAGATGTCCGCGAACTGGGAGGTAGTCGGAACGTGAAGGACCCGCACCTCGCCCATGGCCACCTGATCACGGACAAAGTGTAGGTCGATCTCCACATGCTTCGTCCGCTGGTGCTGGATGGGGTTGGTGGAGAGGTAGACCGCACTGACATTGTCGCAGTAGATCAGTGCGCTCCGGGAGGGCGTAGTGTGCAGCTCAGCGAGAAGCTGCCGGAGCCAGGAGGCCTCAGCCACGCCGTTAGCGACAGCGCGGTACTCCGCCTCGGCACTGGACCGGGAGACCACAGGCTGGCGCTTAGACGACCATGACACCAGGTTGCCGCCCAAGAAGACGGCGTAGCCGGAGGTGGAGCGGCGAGTGTCCGGGCACCCCGCCCAGTCAGCGTCAGTGTAGACGATGAGGTCGGTGGAGGAGGCCCGTGGAGTAGAAGGCCGTAGTCGAGCATGCCCCGGAGGTAGCGGAGGAGGCGCTTGAGAGCCGTGAGGTGAGGCTCCCGGGGATCATGCATGTGAAGGTAGACCTGCTGAACTGCATAGGTGATGTCTGGCCGGGTGAAGGTGAGGTACTGAAGGGCCCCGGCGAGACTCCTGTATGCAGTGGGGTCGGACTCCGGGGGGCCTTCAGCCTCGGACAGCTTGCCCTGAGTATCGACCGGAGTGGAGCAGGGGTTGTAGTCAGTCATCCCAGCCCGCTCCAGGATATCCCGAGTATACTGCCGCTGGTGAAGAAGTAACCCGGCAGGACGGTGCTCAACAGTGACCCCGAGGAAGTGGTGGAGCACACCCAGATCCTTCATAGCAAACTCCTGCTGAAGAGCGGCAATGATCCGGCAGAGAAGTAGCTCACTGGAGGCTGTGAGGACAATGTCATCAACATAGAGCAGCAAGTACGCAGTGTCAGCCCCATGGTGGTAGACGAACAGTAATGTATCAGACTTGGCCTCCACGAACCCCAGTGTCAGCAAGAAAGCAGCAAACCGGTGGTTCCACGCCCGGGGTGCATGCTTGAGGCCGTAGAGAGACCTGTTGAGCCGGCAGACCATGTCATGACGGGAGGAATCAACGAACCCATGTTAGGGAATGAGATTCTATTGATTGGGCTAACCCTAGAAGGGTAGATATATAGGTAACCATACATGGGCCTTAGCCTCATGGGCCTAATACACACACAATCCAACAATCCACAAGAAATCAACACTGGATATTGGTACTACGATTGACAAGAACTATGATATGGGGGGTAGGGGTACTTGAGGGCAGCAAGCATACGGACCTTCAAATTGAGATGGAGGATACCGAGAAGGGGTAGTAATGCCGACGATCTGTACTTGCTTCACCGGCACGAGCGCCCCGGCCAATCGTGGCACCTCGCGCTAAGAGCCGATGGGCGGAAGTTGCTCGCCCTAATAGCCTCGACCCTTGAATGCCTGGAGACCAGCTGGGGGACGTGCTGGCCGAGGAGAACGCGAAGAAGGCCACGGCGCAGCACTTACGGAGCTGGCCGCGAGAGCGCCCACCCTGCGAAGCTACGACAGCAGCCGCCGTCACCGCCGCCGCGACAAATTCGCTGGCTGCCCCGAACAGGAACAGATGTCCAATAGAACTTGGATTACCCTGTTTTATTTATCCGACATAACCAAAAGGTATTGGATGTAAAGGGAATGGATGTCTTTTATCCAGCTGAGTCCAAATCCAACAAAGTCCAGGTGCCAAAGTCCAACTGGATTTTGGACTACGGCCAATCCATTCTCAGGTGTACTGGCAAACCTTATCTTGATGTTGCCTGCCGTGCATGTGTGATGTGTTAGTTGGTTACAGTGTAGATAGACAATGTCTGTTTGATTAATTCTTCAACGATTTCTTGTAGACATGGATCAGCCTGAGGAAAACCCTGAATTCCCAAGCTGTGATGCCTACTTTGAAGCTATCCAGTCCAAG
The DNA here is from genome assembly GCA_022457205.1 of Saccharum spontaneum. Classification (NCBI taxonomy): domain Eukaryota; kingdom Viridiplantae; phylum Streptophyta; class Magnoliopsida; order Poales; family Poaceae; genus Saccharum; species Saccharum spontaneum. The sequence continues at coordinate 43,756,709 of CM039588.1, read as the reverse complement.
AAGAAGTTGCCACTGTCTTTGCAAGAATCGCTAACTGCTGCCTTCGCTCAGATTCCAGTCTCATCCTTCCCCGAGGTTCCAACTGGTCGAGGTACACCCTTTTGCAAAACAAAACTACTCAAATTGTTTTTATGTGTTTCATCTCCTTTATTGTACATTTTGTAATCCTCAATGTTTTTTATGCAGTAATTGAAATTCCTGGTGATACTTCTGTCCTTGACGCTGTAAGGACTCTCTCTGAACAGAACATAAGGGCAGCACCAGTGCTGAATCCAGAACCTGGGGCTCCTACTGATTGGCAGGGGAGGTACCTTGGTGTCATCGATTACTCAGCAATCATCCGTTGGGTACTAGAAAATGCTGAGCTTGCTGCTGTTGCACTCTCAGCTGCATCAGCAACTGCTGCCGGAGTTGGCATGGGTGCTGTTGGTGCGGTTGGGGTGGCAGCTTTGGGTGCAACTGGCCCAGCTGCTGTAGCTGGCTTAACTGCAGCCGCGATTGGGGCTGCTGTTGCTGGTGGATTAACTGCTGAAAAGGGTGTGGCGAAGGATGGGCTGACTGCTGCAGATCATTTAGGGGAGGATTTCTACAAAGTCTTGCTTCAGCAGGAACCTTTCAGATCAACAACAGTAAGCCATTTGGCCCTGGCCTGAACAGTTATGCGTGTAACCACTGAATGAATAAATAGTAACTCTGTTTTCTTTTGTTAGCATTGATCAAATTTAAGAATCCATCCACTCAAAGGAACACACTTGACCTAATGTTTTTCTGTGTAGCTAAACTGAGGTTTGGTTACCCCAGAGTTGAACCCTATATTGCAACCGTTGCCCCATGGTTTAAAGTTTAGACGTATCTTGGCTTTTTTTCTATGTTAATAAGATTCAAGTTGGTTCAGACCCTTTTATTCTAGTTAAATACTGTATGATGATCATCTGTTGTTCTTTTACTACTGCAGGTTCGATCGATTGTAGAGTCATACCACTGGTCTCCTTTCGTCCCCATTACACTGGACAGTTCCATGCTGACTGTACTTCTGTTGCTCTCTAAGTACAGATTGAGAAATGTCCCTGTTATTGAGCCCGAAAAACCTATCATCAAGAACTTCATTACTCAGGCTGGTGTTGTCAAAGGGCTGCAGCAATGTAAAGGAAGGGACTGGTTTGACTACATTTCTGCACTTCCTCTTTCAGACTTAGGGCTTCCATTTATGTCCATTGATGAGGTTATTTTTGTCTCCTTATTGCTGCTTCAGTTGAATTCCACTCTTTTAATAGAAGAGCCAGTTCCCTATGTTCTATAATATTCTGATTAATTTACTTGTGCAACCTTCAAAGCACTACATTATAGAGTTCCTTATGTGTTTGCCTCTTCAACAGACACTGCTAAATGTTGATATGACAATTTTGTGTTTTTTTTTCAGGTTATCACTGTCAACAGTGATGATCTAATCTTAGAAGCTTTCAAGTGCATGAAGGATAACAAGATTGGTGGTGTACCAGTAGTAGAAGGCCCCAAAAGAAAACTTGTTGGCAGTGTTAGCATAAGGGACATCCGCTTTCTGTTGCTTAGACCCGACTTATTTTCAAATTTCAGGTATCAAGCTATCTTATAGTCTGCATCCCTGTGTTCTTTCTTTATAATGTATCCCTTATGTCTTAATGGTTTCTTCCATACAGGCAACTAACAGTCATTGAATTCATGAAGACTCTAGGCTCCACTCTTCCTGATTCAGGGAACAATTGCCTGGTGAAGCCACCACCCACCTGCACTCCTGACGCTTCCCTTGGTAGTGTTATTGACAGTATTGCATCAAGAATAACCCACAGGATATATGTAGTGGATGATGACCTTGAGGTTGCCGGTGTTGTGACTCTGCGTGATGTGATCTCATGCTTTATCCACGAGCCACCCGGTTATTGCGACAGCTATTTGACTCCGGCAATGGAGAAGCTTGAGGGTAAAGGAGTCGGATCAGTGGACAAATGTTGAGCTTTTCTGTAGCGTGAATGTTGAATAACAGGTGACTATGTGAGGAAGGCTTATTTAGTTGGAATGGTGCATTCATGCCGTGTTAATCCAGCAAATTCTGTGTTAGACTAATTAAGAAGGCTTCTGTTATGTTAAATATATAGTATGCCATTTCTTTGGAAATTAGGAGGCGATCATTTACCCAGGTTGCAGGCTCTGGATACACCTTACAGCAAATAAAAAAAATTCAAAGCGACAGGGGACTTCACGCCTTCACTTCTAAAGAACTCAGTTATCAACGTCCAGGCAGGAAACCTGGTGCAGGGACAGCATGTTCACCAAAAATCAACCATCTCCTAGTTCGCTTTGGATGAATCCATCGAGAGATATGAAGCCCACGCACATCTTTTTTTTTTTTTGAGAAGTGTATCATCTTGATATAAGAACCTGTCATTCTTCTTATACTCATTTATCTTTTCTGAAGTCTGCCAAAATCTGCTATCTGCCAGCCGGGCATTTCCATCCCGACAATGATCAGCCACAAACTCTATTCTAGCGAGCATCCTGAAAGCAAAGATCAATTATGAATGAAGAACTTTTTGTTGCTATATAAGCCGAGGACTGCCAGGATCAAAACTTCCCTCTTAACTGAACATCCAAATTTTCCAATTAGTAGAAAGAACTGGCCACATCAGCTTAGCCACCGTACACTCCAAGAAGAGAAATTGACTAGTTTTTTTTTCTCACATCAAAACAAATAGCTAACATTATCCAACCTGTTCGCTTGAGATTATTAGCCAGCCATTCAGTAGTGTTTTTCTCTCATAAAAACCAGCCAGATCAGCCAGATTTTAGCCCAAACGAACAGGCCGATCGATGAAAGCATCTAGACCTAATATGGTTTTGACGATTAATGATGACACAACCATTGTGACTAACGTGTATTTGTAATGGCATTACTTAGTGATGCATATAAATTGAGCTCCTGTGGTTTCCATGCTCTTAATTATAAAGATATATGTGAAGGCTAAGGACGAGATACTTTCAAGTGTTGATTGGTGTTGAAATACGCTAAGAGTAGCTAGATTCTTATTTCCTCCTTCGGTCATACTACAAAGAGGGGTATAAAGGGTAGCTTGATCTAAGTGAGTCTATTAAGTTGATGTGGTGCATACTTGTCAAAACTAGCACATGTAGTTCAGATGAAACCCAATGATGGATGAAACCCAAAGCCAAACTCAAAGGAGTTAAATTGGAAGAGATTGCATTGCTTTTATAGGCAGTGAAGCTCTACGTTGTGTGCAGCAGAGAAACCATCAAAGCTTCAGAACAATGCCTTGGGTAGGGTTTGCTTTGACTATGCAAGGCATAATTCTGGTGTGATCACCGGAGTGACACCATAGAGGGAGGATATGCAGTTGCCTAAGAGGTGTGAAGGCACTGGAGATCACCGGAGGTTAGTTATAGGCATGGTGTATTTGACATAGCAGAAACAATGTCATCGTAACTCTCTGCTACAGCACCAGAGTTTGTCAACACAACAATGGCTACTTCGGAGTTGTGTCTAGTGGAAGCTACCAGAATTCTCCAATACAGGATAGCATAAATTCTGTGCATAATTTTTGGCTGACTAAAGTTCCAACAACTATTTTTTTGCTTGGCCTATGCATAGTCCATCATCTCATGCACTTGAGCATTCTTGTGGTCCAAGAGAGTGTTTTGGCTTATTAGAGTGACTAGGAAATATGTCTGTGCGTTGCAATGGGAGACAAAAAAAGCTATCAAACGTTCAACTTGTTCGTTTCAGCTTGCTGCACAGCTACGATGATGCTATTCATGTGTTGATAGAGTTATTAGATATCATGTTCAGTGACTTCTTTTTGTTGATCCACAAAAATATCTAATTTTAATATCTTATTAAAGTCTGCAAGGTGTTATTCGTCATCCTGTCAATAATTGGTCTCTCTATTAATGAGTACGAAGTATAACCGAGATCTCTCTCGATTTGCACATGTTAGCCCGTGTTGATGTTTGTATATATGAACAACTTAGAGATTTGCACCAGTATATGCGTAGAACTTGAAGAAACATTTAATTTGATTAGATTTGATGGCAAATGGATCAAGATTTCGGTTTATAGTTTGATTAGTTAGGCCATCAACTTATTATGTAATAATAATATTTTTTCTAATTAAATTACATCGACAACTTAAGGATGGAAATATTTACACATCGAACTCAACTGGCCTGTCCCTCTTGCCGACGGCCGGCTGTCCAGAGCGCCAGAGAACACCTTGTTAGGTCTGAACCTACCCGTCCTAGCTATCTTCTCGATGTGTTCATCCGCGCCGCCGTATACATTAGAGTCGCCGTGCTTGTTGGGCCTGTAGAGCATCGACAGCGCCAACAGTTGCACGACGAAGAGCCTCCCTGAGTAGACATTGTACTGCTCATCCGCGAACCCGGAGTCCATCCCCGTGTCCTGGTTGAACAACCGCTTGTCGTAGGTGAGCTCACCAGCGCCGGCGCCGCCTCCAGTGCTAGCCATGCCCAGGTCAATCCTCTCACTGACGTCCCGGTCCCTGTCTCTCGTGATCCTGCTCTTCTTGCCGCCTGAAAGGTCCTAATATGGCTAGAGGGGGGGTGAATAGCCTATTAAAATTCTATAAACTTACTAGAGCAAAATGTTAGTATAATAAATAGCGAAATGCAATTTTGCTCTAGCTCTATAAGGGTTGCAAGCCACCTATCCAACAATTCTAGTCACTATAATCACTATAACAATCAATGACTAAGTCACTACGAGCTCTCAAAAGCTAGCTACACTAAAGAGCTCAACTAGGTGAGGAGCTACACTAGCAAAGATAAAACAAGCTCTCAAAACTAATTACACTAAAGAGCTTGTTGCAACTAGTTTACCGAAAAGTAAATGAGAGGTGTGTGATCTTTATACCGCCACGTAGAGGATGAACCAATCACAATATATGATGACCAATCACCGGAAGAAATCCAATCATACACAAGATGAACACAAGATTTTTCTCCCGAGGTTCACGTGCTTGCCGGCACGCTAGTCCCCGTTGTGTCCCCCTACACCACGTGGTTCGGTGGCTAATCGGTATCACACACCGAGCCTCTCAATAGGCACCACAAGAACCTACCAATGATGAGAAGTTGAATGACACGAGCAATCCACTAGAGTTGGAATTTGGCACTCCGCCGGGGAACCACAATAACCCCTCACAAATCACCTCTTGATTGGGGGTGGACACAATCACCAAATCCCCTCACCAATCAACAATCCACCAACCGTCTAGGTGACGACAATCACCAAGAGTAATAAGAAATCCACAATTGCAACAATCACCTAGTGCCACAAATATGAATCACAAAAGCATGAACACTAGGGTTTCCCAAATTCCTCTCACCAAAGATTTCCAACAATGGAGATGGAGAGGAGAGGGAGGAGATCCTCTTGGAGCTCTCAAATCGATCTCTAGAGCATGCTCTCTCACTTGATTGGAGCACAAATCAATGGAGTGAGAGAGGGAAGGAGATGAGAGCTTTTCTTCTCTTAGGGTTCTTAGCAAGATGGGGAAAGGAAGAGCTTCACTGTTCTGTTCTTTCTGTGTGGTTGGAACCGAAGGGAAGAGGGGGCGCTGCCTTTACTCCAGAAGCCAGCCAGCCACGGTGTGGCCTGGCCCAACGGCTACAGAGCCAACGGGTGGAACTGGGCAGCAGCAGCCAATCAACTGACGCACGGGCCCAGCCCCTCCAACGACAGGAACGGCAACGACCAAAGCGCACCCACGAAGCTTCCTACGAAGCTGCCTCCTCCTGTGGACAAACAGCGTGGACGCATGGTTCCCTTTCTCCTTCTGAGCCAGTGGCCCCACGGAGTTGACGCGCGAGACAAAGCAGTGCACCAGTCGCTCTTCCTTGATTAAAAAAGCCACGGCCCCATGAGCACTCTATATTTTGTATGCAAAAAAAATAGAGCAACGACAGACATGCAGCGGCTGAAATTATTCTCTCCCACTCAAAAACGAAATTACCAGGAAGCTTTCTTTCTCTCTCATAGTGACGAGTGGACAGCAGGTAACATGCAAGAGCACAAGCCGGCCATGCCGCTCACTTTCTCCCAGCATGCAACGGAACAGTGCCTCCTCTCTTCGGTCAACGCATGCAGCTGTAGGCCAGGCTCCACGCGGTTCGCTCGCTCAAAGAACGGTCGACAACGCACATGTACGGGGCCCGTACGTGCGTCCTCACGCGTCTACGCCGAAACGGCCAGCGCCACGCGCCCACGCGGACGAATGGCAGGGCGACAGCGTGCTCGCTCCACGGCAACACGCGGCCGCTCCCCTCACACGCTCGCTCTGGTGCTCGGCAGCTCGCCCAGTTCGACGGGCCGGCCCAAAACGAACGACAAGCCCACGCGCACCCGTCAGCTCTTGCCTCCACAAATTCCAGCTCGGGCAGCAAATAACTCCAGGCGACACCTCTCTGTTAGAAGACGAACAAACCAACTGCTCCAACCAACAGAGACACCTTGCTCGGAGTTAAGGACGAGCTGACCCAGATATTTAGTTAGCAGCCCCTTTTCTCCAAAAAGATCCAAAATAAATATGGCATTTAAGTTAGCTTTTCACAAATAAATTTTCATGGCTTTCTCATGCATTTTCACCACATTACTAAATGCAAAGCATATGCAAATGAGACTCATACTTAGTGGCACTAGATAACCATTGCGATTATAAATTTTTCCTCTTTATAGTACGGTTATCTATCTTAAATCCACTCACACCCTCTAGGTGTCTTGAGTGGCAAAACAAAATGGACAATAGGAATTATACCTTTGCCTTGAGCCTATTTTGTTTTTCTCTTTCTTCTTTTCAATGTTGGAGCACATATCATCATCTTTTGGTCACCTCCATCACCTTGACCATCTCTAGCTCCATCACTTGGTGTATACCAACCTATCTTTACATTTTACTCATGACAAAGGTTAGTACACTTAGGTTTCATCAATTATCCAAAACCAAACTATGGCTTTCAATCTCCCCCCCCTTTTTGGTAATTGATGACAACCTTTTCACAAAGATATACATTAAAATTTTCTTGGATTCATGTTGCTTGTCCAAGCATTTTACTATGTGTAAAGGATATGGACAAGTTTCATAAACCCGAATTGGTAGCATTAGCTCCCCCTACATATGTGCTAAGAGTTTGGATTTAAAAGCTTGCACATATGTATGGATAGGAAGTGTGGAAGAGTAATGACTACCAAATGATGCTAGGGTGTAAAGAATGGACCTTTGAAGCGTGATACCAATCGGAGTGCACCAATAATACCATCCTTAGCACCATGGTTAGTAAGATAGCTCTTGCAAAACACAAACACTAGATACCTCGTGAGATCAACATTATAAGTAAGGTTCTAGCATCACTTGAAAAACATGCAAGGCACATCTAACTATCATCCTATGCATACTAGTTTTTCATTTCATCAATCAATCCTGCAACTAGCATACACCACACAAGCATGTATTGGAGAAAAGAAACTTATGCCATGAAAGCAAACATATGTAATGCATACCCAAATGTAACATACAAGTTTATAAGCTTGCTCCCCCTACTTGTGTACTTCAAAATTTTAATTGATCCCCTTCCTTTCTTTATCATATTTCTCCCCTATCATTTTCCACTATTTGTGAATTATATCTCCCCCTTTGTCATCAAAGACCACAAAAGGTGAGCTCAAATTTTTAGAAAGGTTGTGTGAAACCATTATATGTGAGGATCATTTTCCCAAATTTGGTTCAATCTAGATTACTTGCCAAAGTAATTTAACTCGGTTTGATCCAAGGACAAGCTTCTTCACACCTCCAAATAAGGGTTATCTTGTACCATGTTGAGTTAAACACTTTTAGCTCATTCACTAGATTAAACACTAGGTTTGCAAGCCTATAAACATGTCATATGCTACCACTAGATCATTTCAAACATAGAAGCAATAGTGGTACCATATACGCATCAAACTCATTTTATTTCCATGAATGAGCCTATTTATGCAAGGAATGACTAGATGCACTAAACATGTCCTTAGCAAAGGATGAATGACATGTCAATCAACTTTACCTTGCTTTGCTCGAAGGAGAGGCATGTCATATAGTGGGGGTGCATCAACCCATATTTGAGAAATCTAATATATTCAACTCATTCCTAAGCTTGCAAAACCTTTTCTCATCTAGTGGCTTGGTGAAGATGTCGGCTAATTGATCATCGGTTCCCACATTTTCAATTGCAATGTCCCCCTTTTGTTGGTGATCTCTAATGAAATGGTGGCGGACATCGATGTGCTTGGTTCTTTGATGTTGCACCGGGTTGTTAGTGAGCTTCATGGCACTCTCATTGTCACATAGCAATGGCACTTGCTCAAACTTGATTCCAAAATCCCTTAGTGTGGCCTTCATCCATAGGATTTGTGCACAACAACTACCGGCGGCAATGTATTCGGCTTCGGCGGTTGAAAGTGCAACACTATTTTGCTTCTTGGATGACCATGAGACAAGTGATCTTCCCAATAGTTGACATGTGCCCGATGTGCTTCTTCTTTCCACTTTATCTCCGGCATAGTCCGAATCGGAATATCCAACAAGTTCAAACCTTTCACCCTTGGGATACCACAAACCAACATCTTGTGTATGCTTCAAGTACCTCAATATTCTCTTTGTTGCCTTCAAATGACTTTCTCTTGGTGAGGCTTGGAATCTTGCACACATGCATACACTAAACATGACATCCGGTCTTGATGCGGTTACATAGAGTAGGCTTCCAATCATAGACCGATACATCCTTTGATCCACCATATTGCCACTTTTGTCACTATCCAAGCTTCCATTTGTCCCCATTGGTGTACTAATGCCCTTTGCATCTTCCATGCCAAACTTCTTGAGCATGTCCTTTATGTACTTGCCTTGACTCACAAATGTTCCATTCTTCAATTGCTTGATTTGAAGTCCAAGGAAGTAACTAAGTTCTCCAATCATAGACATTTCGAACTCTTTAGCCATCATCTTACCAAACTCATCACAAAAATCTTGATTGGTTGAACCAAATATGATGTCATCAACATAGATTTGCAACACAAACAAGTCTTTGCCAATCTTTTTGGTGAAGAGAGTTGTGTCAACCTTTCCCATGATGAACCCTTTAGAGAGCAAAAAATCTCTCAATCTCTCATACCATGCTCTAGGTGCTTGCTTCAAGCCATATAATGCCTTCTTCAACTTGTATACATGGTTGGGCTTCTTGTAGTCTTCAAAACCGGGAGGTTGCTCAACATAAACTTCTTCATTGATATAGCCATTGAGAAATACACTCTTCACATCCATTTGATAGAGCTTGATGTTGTGGGCACAAGCATAGGCTAACAAGATTCTAATTGCTTCCAATCTTGCAACCGGGGCATATGTTTCACCAAAGTCAAGACCCTCTACTTGAGTGTATCCTTGAGCTACTAGTCTTGCTTTGTTCCTTACTACCATCCCATCTTGATCTTGCTTGTTGCGAAAGACCCATTTGGTTCCAATCACATTATGATCCTTTGGCCTCTCAATTAACTCCCATACTTGATTTCTCTTAAAATTGTTAAGCTCTTCATGCATGGCATTTACCCAATCGGGATCTTTTAATGCATCCTCAATCTTCTTTGGTTCTTCTAGAGATACAAATGAGAAATGCTCATAAAATAATGCCAATCTTGATCTAGTTTGAACTCCTCTTTGAATGTCACCAATGATAGAATCTAGGGGATGATCTCTTGCAATGTTAGTTGGTTGGAGTATTTGCACTTGATTGCTTCCACTTGGTTGACCACTTGATTGAGATGGTGTACTAGCCATTCGAGATTGATTTTGCACTTGAGATGATGAACTAGCTTGATTTTGATCATGAGAACCACTAGCTTGCACATTTGAGTTAGAGAGCACTTGATCTTTATCGTCATCAACTTCTATCACATCTCTAGGCCTTATGTCACCAATATCCATATTCTTCATTGCATCGGCCAATTGAGTGCCTCTCACATCATCTAGATTCTCATTTTCCTCTTGAGAGCCATTGGTTTCATCAAACTCCACATCATGTACCTCCTCAAGAGTGCCACTAGCTAAGTTCCAAACTCTATAAACCTTGCTAGTAGTTGAGTAACCAAGCAAGAAATCTTCATCACATTTCTTCTCAAATTTGCTCAATCTAGTGCCTTTTTTCAATATGTAGCATTTGCAACCAAATACCCGAAAATATGCAATATTGGGCTTTCTACCATTCAAGATCTCATATGGTGTCTTCTCTAGAAATGTATGGCAATAGAGGCGGTTGCTATAGAAACATGCCGTGTTGATGGCTTCGGCCCAAAAGGAATGACTAACATTATATTCACTCAACATTGATCTTGCCATGTCAATTAAGGTTCTATTCTTTCTTTCAACTAGCCCATTGGATTGTGGTGTATACTTGGCCGAGAATTGATGCCTAATGCCATATTCATCACAAAGCTCATCAACTCTTGTATTCTTGAATTCACTACCATTGTCACTTCTTACTCTCTTGATGGTGGTCTCAAATTCATTTTGCACTCTCTTGACGAACTTCTTGAATGTATCAAACACATCACTCTTGTCAACAAGAAATGCCACCCAAGTGTATCTAGTGAAATCATCCACAGTCACAAAGCCATACTTATTGCCACCAATGCTTATATATGTTGTTGGACCAAACAAATCCATATGCAATAACTCAAATGCCTTTGATGTGCTCATTATACTTTTCTTTGGATGTGTGTTGCCTACTTGCTTGCCGGCTTGACATGCACTACATAGCTTATCCTTCTCAAATGTGACATCTTTTAAGCCTCTAACTAAGTCATGCTTCACTAACTTGTTCAATTGCTTCATACCAACATGACCAAGTCTTCTATGCCATAACCAACCCATGCTAGATTTGGTGAGCAAACATGTTGACAATCTAACCTCACTAGCATCAAAATCAACCAAGTATAGATTATCATATCTAAAGCCTTTGAAGATCAAATTAGAGCCATCTACACTTATGATCTCTACATCATCAACACCAAAGATGCACTTGAAACCAAGATCACATAATTGAGCTACCGACAATAGGTTGAAGTTTAAGCTCTCTACTAGTAGCACATTGGAAATGCTCAAATCATTGGATATAGCAATTTTACCAAGCCCCTTGACCTTGCCTTTGCTATTATCACCAAATGTGATGCTTTGAACACCATCACCATCATTTAACTTGATTGAATTGAACATTCTTGAATCACCGGTCATATGTTGTGTGCACCCACTATCAAGCACCCAATGTCTTCCTCCGACTTTGTAATTGACCTACAAAACAAATTAATGTTTCTTAGGTACCCATACTTGTTTGGGTCCTTGGAGGTTAGTCACTAAGCTCTTTGGTACCCAAATATCCTTCTTCTTTGGGCCCACAATCGGTGTACCAACAAACTTAGCATGCACACCTTTCTCACCCTTGGTAAGCACATAACAAGAATCAAAATAAATGTAAGGTACATTAGCATTTTTCTTGTTCTTGTTCATTTTATTGCAATTATGCTCTAAGTGCCCAACTTGCTTGCATCTATTGCAAAACCGACCATTGCTCTTCACAAAGCTAGGCTTGTGAGTTGCAAAGGCCGCCTTGCCTTTCTTGGGGGTATAGCCTAATCCCTCTTTATTGAGAGAAAATCTTTGGCTACCCAAGCACTTTAGCAAGCGAGCCTCACCACCATAGGCTTTGCCTAAGGCATGAGTGAGCTCATCCACCTCTCTCTTGAGAGTCTCATTTTGAACCAATAGTGAAGTATCACAAGTGACACCATCACTAGTAGTGGAGGTAGAGTTAGTGGCGGTGGACGAAGAGCTACAAGAAGGGTTAGTGGAGGCTGTAAGGTCCTAGATGGCTAGAGGGGGGTGAATAGCCTATTAAAAAATCTACAAGAACCACTAAGCAAACTTGTTAGTACTACAAACGGCGTAAAGCGAGTTTTGCTTAGCCAAAGGTTGTGATGCAAGCCTCCTATCCACAAGTCTAGTAAATTAAGATCTCTAGTTCACACAAGAGCTATGTCACTAAGGTTACACTAGAGAACAAGCTAACACTACTAGCAAAGCTACTACTAGAGCTACACAAGATAAACTAGAGAAAGTAAATGCAAGAGAGAGGATTGTGATTATTATACCGACGGTGAAGTGAAGATGTTGCCAATCACCAAGATGATATACAATCAATCAATATTGACAACAACACAAAATGAAGACCAATCACCGGGAGACAAGAGACACAATATTTGTTCACCCGGTGTTCACTTGTGCACCGACAAGTTACGTCACCGGTTGTGTCGACCAACACCTAGATGGTTCCCCGGTGTGACCCTCAAGTCACTTGCCCCTCAAGGCACGCCCCGCAAGGCACCGCAAGACACCACTCTCAAGTGAGGTAACTCAATGACACGCGGATTCCACTAGAGTTGCTTTTGGCGTCCCACCGAGGAAAGCACAAGAACCTCTCACAATCAACCGAAGGTGGCCAAGAACAATCACCTTCTCTTGCCAACGCCTCCAACAATCTCCAAGCCGGCTAGGAGCGGTACTCTCCAAGAGTAACAAGAAATCCACCGGCTAAACCACCCACAAGTGCCACTAGTTGCCCTCAAGCTATGCAATGCACTTTGGGATCACTCAATCTCACTTTTGATTTGCAATCAAGCAAGGGAGATGAGTGGGAGGAGTTGCTTTTGCTCAAAGGATGCACAAGTATGTTAGAAATGCCAAGCGACCTCCCCAAGGGCCGGCCAACAAGTATTTATAAGCATCCCAAACAAATAGAGCCGTTACAACTCCACTGACCGTTTTTCGCGGGACCACCGGACGCGCCGGTCGTAACTGACCGGACGCGCTCAACCGCGTCCGGTCGCCCTGCGACGTCCACGTGTCCTCTAATTTCAAATTCGTCCGTTAGATCCTCCAACGGTCACTGCGCGCCAACGGTCAAACGAGCGACCGGACGCGCTGCTGCAAACGACCGGACGCGCCGATGCGCACAGTACCCGCGCCCGCGAAGCAACGACCGGACGCGCTCCTCGCAACGACCGGACGCCACAGTACCCGCGTCCGGTGGGAGTCTAGTAAGCTCCCTGGACGACCGGACGCGTCCGATCGTGTGTGACTGGACGCGCACCGCGTCCGATCGTCCTTGTGAACAGCTGTTCGCTTGACCGGACGCGCCGGTCCCGCGTGTCACCGGACGCGCCGGTGCCAAACCCTAGCCCGTGCGCCTGACGCCCGCGCTGTACTGACCGGACGCGCCGGTCCCGCGAGTGATCGCGTCCGGTGTAGCGTCCGGTCACCTCTGTGACCGCGTTCGCCTCCGTTTCTTTTCCGACTTCCGGCGCAATGGAAAATAGGCATTTCACTTCCCCGAAATCGCCTGAATCCCACGCTCGCACGCTCGGCGGGAGGGAGAGAGGAACCCAAACCCCTCTCTACCCGCAAACCATAGCGCGACCAACGCCACCTTTGCAAATGTGCCAACACCATCAAGTGTACATCTCCATGTGCTTGTGTGTTAGCTTTTTCTCGATCATTTTCAAAGGTTTTCCAGTTAGCTCACTAGGCCCTACATGCAATGCACTTCATGAATTCACCTAGTGGCACCCGTGCATCGAATAACCGATAAGACTTCCCCTCTTAATAGTTTGGCTATCGATCCTAAACCACTCACACCCTCTATGGTGTCTTGAGTGTAAAACAAAATGGCCCTATGGTTATACCTTTGCCTTGAGTCCATTTTGTTTCTCCAAATGATATGATCCACTTCATATCATCACATGACCGTCTCGATCCATCGACCTTGACTTCACTTGCTCTTTACCGTTGCATCGGTCCATCGGCGCCAAGTCTTGCTCAAGCTTCACCATCGCATGGTCCTTCGCTTCGAAGCCTCGACTTGCCCTTCACCTTTACAGCCGGTCCATCGAGCCAAGCCTCATCTTGGTCTTCACCATCTTGGTCACATGAGTAAATGTCAAGTCTCATATTCAACGACCACCTTTATCTAAATCATCCACTTAGATACAAAGGTTAGTCCTGGGTTTCATCAATTAGCCAAAACCAAACTAGGGACTTTCAATCTCCCCCTTTTTGGTAATTGATGACAACCCTCACAAAGATGATTTTGATAATAAAAGTTTTGAACTTGTCATACTTGTCCAATCATTTTGCTCATAAGTAAAGTTTGGACAATTATCACAAGCTCGGTTTTGGTAGCATTAGCTCCCCCTACATATGTGCATAGAGTTTGGATTGAAAGCTTTGCACATATGCATGGATAGAAATGTTGGGAGAGTAATTCTACCAAAAGGATGCTAAGGTGTAAGAAATGGACCTTTGAAGCGTGATACCAATCGGAGTTGCCTTTTACACCATCCTTAGCATCATGAAGTAACTAGACCTCCAACAAAACTCAAGAACCTCGTGAGATCAACATTATAAGTAAAGGTTCTTGGACCACTTGTAAAAACTTTAGGCAAGTCTAGATACCACATGTAAAACTAATCCTATGCATGCTAGTAGATCATTTCATCATCCAAGTTCTATACTAGCATTGCACCACACAAGCAAGTATATTGAGTTTAAATACATGTGCAATGAGCAAGTCATATGAGAATGCACAAACAAGTGCAACAACTTTGTTTATGAGCTTGCTCCCCCTACTTGTGTGCATCAAAAATTTTATTTACCCCTTTATCATGTTGAATCATCTTTTTCTCTCCCCCTTTGTCAACAACTTACCCAAAAATGGGATCAAATTGTGGAGAGAAGAAAAATGTTTGATAGAGTAGGTTAAAATTTATCAAATTTGGTTCAACCTAGAACACTTGCCAAAGATATTTAATTCGATTTGAACCAAAGACAAGCTTCTTCACACCTCCTAATAAGGGTTATCTTGTCTATGTTGAATTAAACACTTATAGCAAATCCTCTAGATTCAACACTAGGTTTGCAAGCTCACAAACATGTCATATGCTACCACTAGATCAAAACAAACATAGAGGCAATAGTGGTAACATATATCCATCAAATTCATTTGATTTATCATGAATGCTCATGCATACCACTTATTATGTCTACATGCTCTAGCAAGTCCTTAGCATAGAATGAATGACATGTCAATCAACTTTACCTTGCAATGTCGAAGGAGAGGCATGTCAATAAGTGAGTGGGGTGCATTCAACTCATGTTTGAGTAATCAAGAATGTTCAATTCATTCCTTAGCTTGCAAAACCTCTTTTCATCAAGTGGCTTAGTGAGAATATCGGCAAGTTGATCATTGGTGCCAACACTTTCAATGGCAATATCTCCCTTTTGTTGATGATCTCTAATGAAATGATGTCTTATGTCAATATGCTTTGTTCTTCCATGTTGAACCGGGTTTTGTATCATCTTGATTGCACTCTCATTATCACATAGCAATGGCACATTCTTGAAGTTGAGACCATAATCCTTCAAAGTTGATTTCATCCATAGCAATTGTGCACAACAACTCCCCGCACTCACATATTCGGCTTCGGCGGTAGAGATTGCCACACTATTTTGTTTCTTTGAGGACCATGACACAAGTGATCTTCCAAGTAATTGACATGTGCCACTTGTGCTCTTTCTATTGATCTTGCAACCCCCATAGTCGGAGTCCAAATATCCAATCAATTCAAACTTTGACCCCTTGGGATACCATAGTCCAACATCTCTTGTTTGCTTCAAGTACCTCAATATTCTCTTTGCGGCCGTGAGATGACTCTCTCTAGGTGAGGCTTGATATCTAGCACACATGCAAACACTAAACATGACATCCGGCCTTGATGCGGTGACATAGAGTAGACTTCCAATCAAAGACCGATATTCCTTTTGATTCACCATATTGCCATCAAGATCACTATCCAAATTGCCATTTGTACCCATTGGAGTTGAAATTGGCTTTGCATCTTGCATTCCAAACTTCTTCAACATGTCCCTTATGTATTTCCCTTGACTCACAAATGTCCCATTCTTCAATTGCTTTACTTGAAGACCAAGGAAGTAGCTAAGTTCACCAATCATAGACATTTCAAACTCTTTGGCCATCATAGCACCAAATTCTTCACAATAAGCTTGATTGGTTGATCCAAAGATGATGTCATCAACATATATTTGCACTATGAATAGATCATTTCCAATCTTCTTGGTGAATAGAGTTGTATCAACCTTGCCCATCTTGAATCCCTTAGAGAGAAGGAAATTCCTTAGCCTCTCATACCATGCTCTAGGTGCTTGCTTTAAGCCATATAAAGCCTTCTTCAACTTGTACACATGGTTGGGTTTCTTGTCATCTTCAAATCCGGGCGGTTGCTCAACGAAGACTAACTCATTGATAATCCCATTGAGAAATGCACTTTTGACATCCATTTGATATAGTTTGATGTTGTGTGCACAAGCATAAGCCAATAGAATCCTTATTGCCTCCAATCTTGCCACGGGAGCATATGTTTCATCATAGTCAAGACCTTCAACTTGAGTGTAACCTTGTGCAACTAGTCTTGCTTTGTTTCTCACTACAATGCCATCTTGATCTTGCTTGTTTTTGAACACCCACTTGGTTCCAATCATATTGTAGTCATTTGGCCTTTCTACCAACTCCCAAACATCATTTCTTGTGAAATTGTTAAGCTCTTCTTGCATAGCCATGATCCAATCGGCATCCCTCAAAGCTTCTTCTATCTTCTTTGGTTCTATGGTTGACACAAATGATGCATGCTCACAAAACATTGCCAATCTTGATCTTGTTTGCACACCACTTCTAATATCACCAATAACACTATCAATGGGGTGATCTCTTGCAATATGTTGTGGTTGGAGTACTTGCACTTGATTGCTTGAGCTTGGTTGATCACTTGATGTATCTTGATGAGAAGAACTAGCACCATGATCTTGCACTTGAGAGTCACTAACTTGCTTGAATGGTGAATTGAGCACTTGATCTTTATCATCATCTTGAATATCAATTACTTGCTTTGCTCTAATGTCCCCAATGTCCATGTTCTTCATTGCTTCCACTAATAGAGTTCCACCAATATCATCTAGATTTTCTTCTTCATCTTGTGACCCATTGGTTTCATCAAATTGCACATCATGGACTTCTTCTAGAATGCCACTTGAATTGTTCCAAACTCTATAAGCTTTGCTTGTAGTTGAATAACCAAGTAGGAACCCCTCATCACATCTCTTGTCAAACTTCCCCAATCTAGTGCCTTTCTTCAAGATATAGCATTTGCAACCAAACACCCTAAAGTAAGAAATATTGGGATTTCTCCCATGAAGTAGCTCATATGGGGTCTTCTCTAGCAATGGATGACAATATAGTCTATTGATGTAGTAGCAAGCGGTATTGATTGCTTCATCCCAAAATGATTGACTCACATTGTACTCATGGAGCATTGATCTAGCCATATCAAGCAATGTTCTATTCTTCCTCTCAACTAGACCATTTGATTGTGGAGTGTACTTGGCCGAGAATTGATGTCCAATACCATAATGATCACAAAGTTCTTCAATTCTTGTATTCTTGAACTCACTTCCATTGTCACTTCTCACTTTCTTGATTCTAATCTCAAACTCATTGTGAACTCTAGTGAGAAATGTTTTGAAGGTGTCAAACACTTCACTTTTGTCACCAAGAAAGAATACCCATGTGAATCTTGTGAAGTCATCCACTATGACAAATCCATACTTATTGCCGCCTATGCTTGTATATGTTGTTGGTCCAAATAGATCCATGTGCATCAGCTCAAATGCTTTGCATGTGCTCATTGTACTCTTCTTTGGATGTGAGCTTCCAACTTGCTTCCTGGCTTGACATGCACTACAAAGCTTATTCTTCTCAAATTCAACATCTTTCAAACCATTGACAAGATTGTGAGTTGTAAGCTTCTTCAATTGTTTCATACCAACATGACCAAGCCTTCTATGCCAAAGCCAACCCATGCTTGATTTGGAGACTAAGCAAGTTGTCAAAGAAGTTTCTCTAGCATTGAAGTCAACTAGATAGAGATTCTCATATCTAAAGCCCTTGAATGCCACATTTGAACCATCCACACTAATGACTTCCACATCATCAACCCCAAAGATGCATTTGTAGCCTAGATCACATATTTGTGCCACGGATAGAAGATTGAAATCCAAGCTTTCAACTAGCAACACATTGGAGATACTCATGTCATTTGATATTGCAATCTTGCCCAAGCCAATAACCTTGCCTTTCTTGTTATTGCCAAATGTGATAGAATCAACACCACTATCATTGTCATTGATTGAGTCAAACATTCTTGATGTACCGGTCATGTGTTGAGTGCACCCACTATCAATAATCCAATGCCTTCCTCCGGCTTTGTAATTGACCTACAAGCTAATCAATGAAGTTTAGGTACCCACTTTTGTTTGGGTCCTTGTAGGTTAGTAACTAAGCTCTTCGGTACCCAAATAGCCTTCTTCTTTGGGCCCACAATTGGTGTACCAACAAACTTAGCTTGCACACCCTTCACACCCTTGGTAAGCACATAGCAAGAATCAAAAGGTATAGCATTAACAAGGTTCTTGCTTTGGTTCCTTTTATTGCAATTATGCTCTAGGTGCCCAACTTGCTTGCATCTATTGCAAAACCGACCATTGCCCTTCACAAAGCTAGGCTTTGGAGTTGCAAAGGCCGACTTGCCTTTCTTGGGAGTGTAGCCCAATCCCTCTTTGTTAAGAGAGAACCTTTGGCTACCCAAGCACTTAAGCAAGCGGGCCTCACCACCATAGGCCTTGCCTAGGGCGTGAGTGAGCTCATCCACCTCTCTCTTGAGAGTCTCATTCTCAACCATTAGTGAGGCATCACAAGTGAAACCATCACTAGTAGTGGAGGTAGAGTTAGTGGTGGTGGATGAAGAGCTACAAGAAGGGTTAGCACTTGACATGATGATAGGTTCATTAATGGATTCATCAATTATATCACATGTAACACCTATATCACATGATACAACAACCTCCTTCTTAGCTTGTTGCTCAAGTAGCAATGAGTGAGCTTTTTCAAGCTTGGAATGAGCCTTATCAAGATCCTCATGGTCTTCCACTAGACTCTCATGAGTGGTCTTAAGCTCACTAAGGACTTTCTCAAGTATTGCTACTTTCATTGAAAGCTTCTTACACTCTTTGTCCTTGGCAATGGCTATGTCTCTAGTTTGTTGCATCAAGTCATATAGTTGTTCGTTAGTTGGTTCATCATCATCATTTTCATTATCATTATCATTATCACTATCATGAGCATATTCCATTTCACTTTCATCATCACTCTCATCATATAATACCTTAGCTTCTTTAGCCATGAAGCATGAAGAGGATGAATCAAATAGTGATGGCTTCTTGTTGATAGCAATAGAAGCAAAAGCCTTGTTGGATGATTCTTCTTCTTCTTCATTATCTTCACTTTCCCAAGTGATCACATAGGCACCATTTTTGCCTTTCTTGAATGTCATCTTGGCCTCTCTCTTCTTCTTCTCAAACTTGTCTTTTTTGGTCTTCTTCTTATCATAAGGGCATTCCGCTTGAAGGTGCTCGGTGCTATCACAATTGAAGCACTTTCTTTGTTGCTCATTTCTTTTGAAGTTGTCATTTCTCTTCTTAGAGCCTCTTCTCTTGATGAACATGTGACCCATCTTCTTGACTACAAGAGCAAGTGCCTCATCATCAATTTCAAATTCCCCATCTTCATTGTCGTCTTCTTCTTCTTCAATGATGGTAGCCTTGTCCTTGGAGGAGGTGGCTTTGAATGCCACGGTCTTCTTCTTCTTCTCATCTTCCACCTTCTCCTTGTCATCAACATCTTGATCATATTTGTCATAGGTCAATACTTCACCAAGCAAATCATTAGGCTTCATTTCTTCAAGCCCATCTCTTTGCAACATCATGATCAACATCTTGAATCTTCTAGGTAAGCTCAATAAGAACTTGTGACAAAAATCTTGATCTTGAGTCTTGTGCCCTAAGCTCTTGAGATCATTGACTATCACTTGCAATCTATGAAACATTTCAATGATTGTTTCATCATCCTTTTTCTTAAAGTTCTCAAACTCACTCTTGAGCCCATATAGCTTGGCACTCTTCACAACCTTAGTGCCCTCATATGTTTCACTCAACCTTGTCCACACTTCATTTGCTAAATCTAAATCCTTGATGCCCTCAAATACTTTTGTGTCAATACCATTGTAAAGTGTATTGAGAGCCATTCTATTGCATGTTCTATTTGCTTTATCTTCATCGGTGAGATGATCGGGATCAATGATAGCAAAATCATTCTCGGTGACTTGCAATACTCTCTCATGAATAGAACCAAGGTACATTGTCATTTTTCTCTTCCAATGAGCAAAAGAACTAACACCATCAAAGAACGGTGGCTTGCCCCCAACATGATTGAACACAATTTGAGCCATTTTCACACCGAAGGATGTTAAGCCTTGATTACAACGGTGACCATGGCTCCGATACCACTTGTAAGGTCCTAGATGGCTAGAGGGGGGGTGAATAGCCTATTAAAAAATCTACAAGAACCACTAAGCAAACTTGTTAGTACTACAAACGGCGTAAAGCGAGTTTTGCTTAGCCAAAGGTTGTGATGCAAGCCTCCTATCCACAAGTCTAGTAAATTAAGATCTCTAGTTCACACAAGAGCTATGTCACTAAGGTTACACTAGAGAACAAGCTAACACTACTAGCAAAGCTACTACTAGAGCTACACAAGATAAACTAGAGAAAGTAAATGCAAGAGAGAGGATTGTGATTATTATACCGACGGTGAAGTGAAGATGTTGCCAATCACCAAGATAATATACAATCAATCAATATTGACAACAACACAAAATGAAGACCAATCACCGGGAGACAAGAGACACAATATTTGTTCACCCGGTGTTCACTTGTGCACCGACAAGTTACGTCACCGGTTGTGTCGACCAACACCTAGATGGTTCCCCGGTGTGACCCTCAAGTCACTTGCCCCTCAAGGCACGCCCCGCAAGGCACCGCAAGACACCACTCTCAAGTGAGGTAACTCAATGACACGTGGATTCCACTAGAGTTGCTTTTGGCGTCCCGCCGAGGAAAGCACAAGAACCTCTCACAATCAACCGGAGGTGGCCAAGAACAATCACCTTCTCTTGCCAACGCCTCCAACAATCTCCAAGCCGGCTAGGAGCGGTACTCTCCAAGAGTAACAAGAAATCCACCGGCTAAACCACCCACAAGTGCCACTAGTTGCCCTCAAGCTATGCAATGCACTTTGGGATCACTCAATCTCACTTTTGATTTGCAATCAAGCAAGGGAGATGAGTGGGAGGAGTTGCTTTTGCTCAAAGGATGCACAAGTATGTTAGAAATGCCAAGCGACCTCCCCAAGGGCCGGCCAACAAGTATTTATAAGCATCCCAAACAAATAGAGCCGTTACAACTCCACTGACCGTTTTTCGCGGGACCACCGGACGCGCCGGTCGTAACTGATCGGACGCGCTCAACCGCGTCCGGTCGCCCTGCGACGTCCACGTGTCCTCTAATTTCAAATTCGTCCGTTAGATCCTCCAACGGTCACTGCGCGCCAACGGTCAAACGAGCGACCGGACGCGCTGCTGCAAACGACCGGACGCGCCGATGCGCACAGTACCCGCGCCCGCGAAGCAACGACCGGACGCGCTCCTCGCAACGACCGGACGCCACAGTACCCGCGTCCGGTGGGAGTCCAGTAAGCTCCCTGGACGACCGGACGCGTCCGATCGTGTGTGACCGGACGCGCACCGCGTCCGATCGTCCTTGTGAACAGCTGTTCGCTTGACCGGACGCGCCGGTCCCGCGTGTCACCGGACGCGCCGGTGCCAAACCCTAGCCCGTGCGCCTGACGCCCGCGCTGTACTGACCGGACGCGCCGGTCCCGCGAGTGATCGCGTCCGGTGTAGCGTCCGGTCACCTCTGTGACCGCGTTCGCCTCCGTTTCTTTTCCGACTTCCGGCGCAATGGAAAATAGGCATTTCACTTCTCCGAAATCGCCTGAATCCCACGCTCGCACGCTCGGCGGGAGGGAGAGAGGAACCCAAACCCCTCGCTACCCGCAAACCATAGCGCGACCAATGCCACCTTTGCAAATGTGCCAACACCATCAAGTGTACATCTCCATGTGCTTGTGTGTTAGCTTTTTCTCGATCATTTTCAAAGGTTTTCCAGTTAGCTCACTAGGCCCTACATGCAATGCACTTCATGAATTCACCTAGTGGCACCCGTGCATCGAATAACCGATAAGACTTCCCCTCTTAATAGTTCGGCTATCGATCCTAAACCACTCACACCCTCTATGGTGTCTTGAGTGTAAAACAAAATGGCCCTATGGTTATACCTTTGCCTTGAGTCCATTTTGTTTCTCCAAATGATATGATCCACTTCATATCATCACATGACCGTCTCGATCCATCGACCTTGACTTCACTTGCTCTTTACCGTTGCATCGGTCCATCGGCGCCAAGTCTTGCTCAAGCTTCACCATCGCATGGTCCTTCGCTTCGAAGCCTCGACTTGCCCTTCACCTTTACAGCCGGTCCATCGAGCCAAGCCTCATCTTGGTCTTCACCATCTTGGTCACATGATTCAATGTCATGTCTCATATTCAACGACCACCTTTATCTAAATCATCCACTTAGATACAAAGGTTAGTCCTGGGTTTCATCAATTAGCCAAAACCAAACTAGGGACTTTCAATCTCCCCCTTTTTGGTAATTGATGACAACCCTCACAAAGATGATTTTGATAATAAAAGTTTTGAACTTGTCATACTTGTCCAATCATTTTGCTCATAAGTAAAGTTTGGACAATTATCACAAGCTCGGTTTTGGTAGCATTAGCTCCCCCTACATATGTGCATAGAGTTTGGATTGAAAGCTTTGCACATATGCATGGATAGAAATGTTGGGAGAGTAATTCTACCAAAAGGATGCTAAGGTGTAAGAAATGGACCTTTGAAGCGTGATACCAATCGGAGTTGCCTTTTACACCATCCTTAGCATCATGAAGTAACTAGACCTCCAACAAAACTCAAGAACCTCGTGAGATCAACATTATAAGTAAAGGTTCTTGGACCACTTGTAAAAACTTTAGGCAAGTCTAGATACCACATGTAAAACTAATCCTATGCATGCTAGTAGATCATTTCATCATCCAAGTTCTATACTAGCATTGCACCACACAAGCAAGTATATTGAGTTTAAATACATGTGCAATGAGCAAGTCATATGAGAATGCACAAACAAGTGCAACAACTTTGTTTATGAGCTTGCTCCCCCTACTTGTGTGTATCAAAAATTTTATTTACCCCTTTATCATGTTGAATCATCTTTTTCTCTCCCCCTTTGTCAACAACTTACCCAAAAATGGGATCAAATTGTGGAGAGAAGAAAAATGTTTGATAGAGTAGGTTAAAATTTATCAAATTTGGTTCAACCTAGAACACTTGCCAAAGATATTTAATTCGATTTGAACCAAAGACAAGCTTCTTCACACCTCCTAATAAGGGTTATCTTGTCTATGTTGAATTAAACACTTATAGCAAATCCTCTAGATTCAACACTAGGTTTGCAAGCTCACAAACATGTCATATGCTACCACTAGATCAAAACAAACATAGAGGCAATAGTGGTAACATATATCCATCAAATTCATTTGATTTATCATGAATGCTCATGCATACCACTTATTATGTCTACATGCTCTAGCAAGTCCTTAGCATAGAATGAATGACATGTCAATCAACTTTACCTTGCAATGTCGAAGGAGAGGCATGTCAATAAGTGAGTGGGGTGCATTCAACTCATGTTTGAGTAATCAAGAATGTTCAATTCATTCCTTAGCTTGCAAAATCTCTTTTCATCAAGTGGCTTAGTGAGAATATCGGCAAGTTGATCATTGGTGCCAACACTTTCAATGGCAATATCTCCCTTTTGTTGATGATCTCTAATGAAATGATGTCTTATGTCAATATGCTTTGTTCTTCCATGTTGAACCGGGTTTTGTATCATCTTGATTGCACTCTCATTATCATATAGCAATGGCACATTCTTGAAGTTGAGACCATAATCCTTCAAAGTTGATTTCATCCATAGCAATTGTGCACAACAACTCCCCGCACTCATATATTCGGCTTCGGCGGTAGAGATTGCCACACTATTTTGTTTCTTTGAGGACCATGACACAAGTGATCTTCCAAGTAATTGACATGTGCCACTTGTGCTCTTTCTATTGATCTTGCAACCCCCATACCTCTGTGACCGCGTTCGCCTCCGTTTCTTTTCCGACTTCCGGCGCAATGGAAAATAGGCATTTCACTTCCCCGAAATCGCCTGAGGGAGAGAGGAACCCAAACCCCTCTCTACCCGCAAACCATAGCGCGACCAACGCCACCTTTGCAAATGTGCCAACACCATCAAGTGTACATCTCCATGTGCTTGTGTGTTAGCTTTTTCTCGATCATTTTCAAAGGTTTTCCAGTTAGCTCACTAGGCCCTACATGCAATGCACTTCATGAATTCACCTAGTGGCACCCGTGCATCGAATAACCGATAAGACTTCCCCTCTTAATAGTTCGGCTATCGATCCTAAACCACTCACACCCTCTATGGTGTCTTGAGTGTAAAACAAAATGGCCCTATGGTTATACCTTTGCCTTGAGTCCATTTTGTTTCTCCAAATGATATGATCCACTTCATATCATCACATGACCGTCTCGATCCATCGACCTTGACTTCACTTGCTCTTTACCGTTGCATCGGTCCATCGGCGCCAAGTCTTGCTCAAGCTTCACCATCGCATGGTCCTTCGCTTCGAAGCCTCGACTTGCCCTTCACCTTTACAGCCGGTCCATCGAGCCAAGCCTCATCTTGGTCTTCACCATCTTGGTCATATGAGTCAATGTCATGTCTCATATTCAACGACCACCTTTATCTAAATCATCCACTTAGATACAAAGGTTAGTCCTGGGTTTCATCAATTAGCCAAAACCAAACTAGGGACTTTCAGAGGCAACAATTATAGGACTATGAAAAGATTTATGAATAAGATCACATGTTAGTCCTACATCACAAGTCACGATCACTTGCTCCATCTTGGCCTCCTTCTCCTTAGCACGTTCAAGTAGAGAAGAGTGAGCTTTTTCAAGCTTTGTGTGAGCAAGGCCAAGCTCCTCATGGTCTTCCTTTAGACACTCATGAGATGCTTGAAGCTCCCCAAAGGATTTCTCAAGAGCTCTGAGCTTCTTGAGTAATTCTTTGCACTCCTTTCTCTTCTTTTCATAGCCGGTGCTAAGTTGCTCACATATGTCAATGAGCTCCTCCTTAGAATAGTCTTCCTCATCATCACTCCTACAATCATCACTATCACATTCATCATCACTTTCATCATATTTTACCTTAGTGGGCTTTGCCATAAGGCATGTCGAAGGAGTGTCGAAGAGAGAAGGCTTGTTGTAGATGGCTATGCTTGCTAATGCCTTCTTGATGGATCTCTTGTCATCATCACTTGAGTCATCATCATCACTATCATTTGAGCCATCACTATCCCAAGTGACCACATAGCCACTTCCCTTCTTCTTCTTCCTAAAGGTCATCTTCTTTTCCTTCTTCTCACTCTTATCTTTCTTATCCTTCTTCTTCTTATCATTCTCATCATTGTCTCTCTTGTAAGGACAATTGGCCACCACATGATCCGGACTCTTGCACTCAAAGCATAGCCTCGCATTATCCTTCATGTGATCTCTTCTCTTTCTTGCACCATAGCCTCTCTTCTTCATGAACTTGCCCATCTTGCGCACTAGAAGAGCCATAGCCTCATCATCAATGTCATCATCATCATTAGTTGATGCTTCTTTCTTGGACTTACCCTTGTATGATGAAGAAGCCTTGAATGCCACACTCTTTTCTTTCTTTTCTTTCTTGTCTTTCTTCTCTTCATCTTCATTGTCACTATTATTATATTGAGCATCGGTCATGATATCTCCAAGTACTTCATTGGGAGATACACCGGTCAATCCTCCTCTAAAGATGATAGTTCTTAATGTCTTGAATTTCTTTGGTAAGCACATCAAGAAGTTATGAGAAAAGTCCTCATCTTTCACTTTCTCACCCAAACTCTTGAGATCATTGACAATCACTTGAAGCCTATAGAACATCTCCGGAATGGACTCATCATCCTTCATCTTGAAGTTGAATAGCTTGTCCTTGAGCATATAGAGCTTGGCATTTTTTACCGTTGTAGTGCCCTCATATGTTTCCTCCAATCTTGTCCACACTTCACTAGCCCTCTCAAGATCTTTGATTTGCTCAAACACCTTTGAATCAATGCCATTGTAAATAGTATTGAGAGCCATTGTATTGCATTGCTTGTTTGCTCTCTCATTGTTGGTGAGGTTGGTGGGATCAAGAATCACAAAATCAAGCTCGGTCACATCCCACACTCTATCATTGATTGAACCAAGGTACATCTTCATCTTTCTCTTCCAATAGTCAAATGAACTAGTGCCATCAAAGAAAGGTGGTTTGCCCCCAAAATGGTTGAACACAACTTGAGCCATAATTTGAGCACCGAGGTTGTTAAGCCTTCAATAAACGGTGACCACGGCTCCGATACCACTTGAAAGGTCCTAATATGGCTAGAGGGGGGTGAATAGCCTATTAAAATTCTATAAACTTACTAGAGCAAAAGGTTAGTATAATAAATAGCGAAATACAATTTTGCTCTAGCTCTATAAGGGTTGCAAGCCACCTATCCAACAATTTTAGTCACTATAATCACTATAACAATCAATGACTAAGTCACTACGAGCTCTCAAAAGCTAGCTACACTAAAGAGCTCAACTAGGTGAGGAGCTACACTAGCAAAGATAAAATAAGCTCTCAAAACTAATTACACTAAAGAGCTTGTTGCAACTAGTTTACCGAAAAGTAAATGAGAGGTGTGTGATCTTTATACCGCCACGTAGAGGATGAACCAATCACAATATATGATGACCAATCACCGGAAGAAATCCAATCATACACAAGATGAACACAAGATTTTTCTCCCGAGGTTCACGTGCTTGCCGGCACGCTAGTCCCCGTTGTGTCCCCCTACACCACGTGGTTCGGTGGCTAATCGGTATCACACACCGAGCCTCTCAATAGGCACCACAAGAACCTACCAATGATGAGAAGTTGAATGACACGAGCAATCCACTAGAGTTGGAATTTGGCACTCCGCCGGGGAACCACAATAACCCCTCACAAATCACCTCTTGATTGGGGGTGGACACAATCACCAAATCCCCTCACCAATCAACAATCCACTAACCGTCTAGGTGACGACAATCACCAAGAGTAATAAGAAATCCACAATTGCAACAATCACCTAGTGCCACAAATATGAATCACAAAAGCATGAACACTAGGGTTTCCCAAATTCCTCTCACCAAAGATTTCCAACAATGGAGATGGAGAGGAGAGGGAGGAGATCCTCTTGGAGCTCTCAAATCGATCTCTAGAGCATGCTCTCTCACTTGATTGGAGCACAAATCAATGGAGTGAGAGAGGGAAGGAGATGAGAGCTTTTCTTCTCTTAGGGTTCTTAGCAAGATGGGGAAAGGAAGAGCTTCACTGTTCTGTTCTTTCTGTGTGGTTGGAACCGAAGGGAAGAGGGGGCGCTGCCTTTACTCCAGACGCCAGCCAGCCACGGCGTGGCCTGGCCCAACGGCTACAGAGCCAACGGGTGGAACTAGGCAGCAGCAGCCAATCAACTGACGCACGGGCCCAGCCCCTCCAATGGTAGGAACGGCAACGACCAAAGCGCACCCACGAAGCTTCCTACGAAGCTGCCTCCTCCTGTGGACAAACAGCGTGGACGCATGGTTCCCTTTCTCCTTCTGAGCCAGTGGCCCCACGGAGTTGACGCGCGAGACAAAGCAGTGCACCAGTCGCTCTTCCTTGATTAAAAAAGCCACGGCCCCATGAGCACTCTATATTTTGTATGCAAAAAAAAATAGAGCAACGACAGACATGCAGCGGCTGAAATTATTCTCTCCCACTCAAAAACGAAATTACCAGGAAGCTTTCTTTCTCTCTCATAGTGACGAGTGGACAGCAGGTAACATGCAAGAGCACAAGCCGGCCATGCCGCTCACTTTCTCCCAGCATGCAACGGAACAGTGCCTCCTCTCTTCGGTCAACGCATGCAGCTGTAGGCCAGGCTCCACGCGGTTCGCTCGCTCAAAGAACGGTCGACAACGCACATGTACGGGGCCCGTACGTGCGTCCTCACGCGTCTACGCCGAAACAGCCAGCGCCACGCGCCCACGCGGACGAATGGCAGGGCGACAGCGTGCTCGCTCCACGGCAACACGCGGCCGCTCCCCTCACACGCTCGCTCTGGTGCTCGGCAGCTCGCCCAGTTCGACGGGCCGGCCCAAAACGAACGACAAGCCCACGCGCACCCGTCAGCTCTTGCCTCCACAAATTCCAGCTCGGGCAGCAAATAACTCCAGGCGACACCTCTCTGTTAGAAGACGAACAAACCAACTGCTCCAACCAACAGAGACACCTTGCTCGGAGTTAAGGACGAGCTGACCCAGATATTTAGTTAGCAGCCCCTTTTCTCCAAAAAGATCCAAAATAAATATGGCATTTAAGTTAGCTTTTCACAAATAAATTTTCATGGCTTTCTCATGCATTTTCACCACATTACTAAATGCAAAGCATATGCAAATGAGACTCATACTTAGTGGCACTAGATAACTATTGCGATTATAAATTTTCCCTCTTTATAGTACGGTTATCTATTTTAAATCCACTCACACCCTCTAGGTGTCTTGAGTAGCAAAACAAAATGGACAATAGGAATTATACCTTTGCCTTGAGCCTATTTTGTTTTTCTCTTTCTTCTTTTCAATGTTGGAGCACATATCATCATCTTTTGGTCACCTCCATCACCTTGACCATCTCTAGCTCCATCACTTGGTGTATACCAACCTATCTTTACATTTTACTCATGACAAAGGTTAGTACACTTAGGTTTCATCAATTATCCAAAACCAAACTAGGGCTTTCACTGCCTGACGCCTCCCGCCGCCTCTCACACTCCCTCTGGCGCCGCCGCTCCTCGTGTACCATGTGGCGCTGTATCCTCTGCTCGCTCAACTCTGCATCCATTGGCCACGCCGCAGCAGCACCGGACGCCATCTCCGCGCGCACTCGGTTCGTCGTCTCACATAGCTGTTGTTCCCGCTGCACGTCTGCCTTCATCTCTAGCTCCTTGACCACTTTTCCACGCGTCTGGATGGCCACCCTGGCCTTCTGCTCCACAACGTATAGCGCCTCTGAGAGGCTGGCGAAGCCGTCACTGACCCGGACGTCCTACATCCGCCGGCCATCTGCCGCCCCCCGCTTTGTCTAGCGGGATGCAGTACCCACCGGAGTTCTTCTAGTCCGAAACGTTGGGCAAGATCTTCCAGTCCGACATGTCCTTCCACGACACGGGACGTGGCGGCGAGTGCATCACGGTGACGGGCGGTGACCCGGCCGGGCGCGGCACCCGCCTGCGCCTGTGCTTGGGCAGTAGGATCGGGCCTCACCATCCGCTCCTCCGCGCCCGAGTTGAACGCCGCCGACTACCGCGCCGGCCTGTACTTACAAGCATTGGATCGTCCCGCTACGCGGCGGCTGCACGGTGGAGAGGCGAGCGTCGATGATCGCCTTCAGCGCGGCCCGCGTTCGGGCGGTGGTAGCCTCCACCTCGTCCTCGTCGGCGGTGGCGTCCTGATGATCTGGCGGAGGAGCGATCCTTGGGATAAGGTCGGCATGGCTGGAGTAGACGATCTTGGCGGCGTTCTCGCCCAGCCGGACGACCACGCCGAACGCGACACGGCCGCGCGCGTCCACGGTCACGGCCATCACGTCATTGGATCCCAGTGCCGCCTCACGGAGGCCCATGGAGAGCAAGTACTGCACGACGTGCGCCTCGGGGAAGGCGCCGCCGGCGCCGAAGTCCTCCTACCGCCTGGGCACGAGGCCGGCGGCCTGCCATAGGGCGGCACGGGTTTTGCCAGCATGGTCATGGGATCTCTGGCGACGTCGCAGCCGTACATGATCATCACGCGCGGCTAGGGCTACTGATTTGCCATGACACGGACGCGTTGCTTAAGTTTGGATGTCATATTTCGGTTACCATAGATTTCCATGAATCTATGATAGCTAAACACAAGGAAAAAAACAAAAAAATGCTCAGAAAAAATAATCGATGCTAAAAAAAGGAAAACGCAAAAAATAAATAGAAAGCAACTAAAAAAAGGAAAACACAAAAAGGAAACAGAAAGATAAGAAAGAACGATACGATAGAGCTCGGACAGAACGATACGATAGAGCTCGGACAGAGAGAAGAGGAAAGGCTTTACATGGACGGACAAATAAAATAGCCAGAAAAGGATCTGGAATTATATTGGAATAATAAATAGACTCTATTTGGATTAGGATTCATATTCAAATTACTCTACATCAAAGAGATCTATTTAGATTATGTATCTATAGACGCAAGATATTCTAACTCATATGAGCACGGGTTATATATACATACGTCCGGACAAAAGGAACTCTCTATTGTTCGGTAGTTAGAGGGAGACGGACCAAAAAAATGGATGGATAAAAAAAAAGAGCCTGAAATTACTAGCAAACATGCCCGTGCGTTGCAACGGGAGGAAATCAAAACTTAAATCTCTACTTAGTTACTAATATATATATTTTGCATTTAATCCGTCGGTAATGAAGCAATAATTGCATTAGTACATTGATCGTCTATAAAAGTACAATTTAGAATAATACCAGCCAAATTAGAAAATTCCTTATGTCCTGCAAAATCAGTAGAAATATATAAACATACTTAATTGTCCGTGAGAGAGCAGAAAAGTTAAGTGAAAAGGAGGAATCCATGCGGGCAGCCTACCGTCGGTGACAGCTACCTCGCCGGCGTCCACCACCTCCTCTCCACCTCATACACCATCTCTGCTTGCCTCCCCACCTCAACAGGTTGTCTTGTCCGCCTCACCGCCCGAGCGCCATCACCTCCCGTGGTGCCACATCTGTTGGAGGCGCAACCCCTGTTGCCACTTCCTGGTTAGATTGGAGAATAAACTGCTCAAGTTTTCTGTTCATGATTTAGTTAATTAGACTATTATCTGATCTAGATTATAATAAAAATATTTTTATTCTTAATCAAATTACATCAATAATTTAGTAGTAGGAATATTTGATTATTAAGAATTAGGGAAGGATGAAGGATCAAAGAACCATAACATTGTGTTTATTATTATTTTTTGTTTATAGAAAAATCATGAGAGAATCGGAAAAACAAAGATGGCATGCAAAATAATAAGGGAAAGGGCATGAATGGACTTAATAGTCCAAAAAAGAAAAAAGGAATAGAAGAAAAAACAAAAAGAGGAAATCAGGAAAAGAAGTGGAACGAATATGAAAATGAAAAGGGATTAGATACAGTAAATGATCGGAGATAATTAAAAAAAACGAGAAAATGCTAAACAGATGACGGAATAGAAAAAGGAAAAAACCAAATTTACTATATATAGTAATCGTAAGAAGAAGAAAAAACAAAAAGAGAAAATCAGGAAAAGAAGTGGAACGAATATGAAAATAAAAAAGCATAAGATACAGTAAATGATCAGAAATAGTCTAAAAAAACAAGAAAAGGCTAAACAAATGACAGAATCGGAAAAGGAAAAAAACCGAATTTACTATATATATATATATATATATATCATATTGGGTATGGGCTTTTTTTCGTAGGAGTATGAACTCTTTGGTTAAATATAGACCATACACAACCCAATACGTTTTTGGAACCGGACTCCCTATCATGCTAGTCAAGAGCTCTAACTCGTATGAACACGAGTTGTATATATATAAGTCCGAATAAAAGAAACTCTCAATTGTTTGGTAGTTAGAGGAAGACAAACTAAAAAATGGATAGACGAAAAAAAGAGCCTGAAATTTTACCTCTTTATTATTAGGTATAGAGGTATAGATTAGAAAGTCTTAATTAAAGATTAAGGACTCCATTAATATTTAGAAAGTATTAAGTGTGCATCCACTCTTTTTTTTAGCTCCTTAAACCTTAAACCCTTATGTGAGGCGGGCAGCTTGCTTGTAATCCCTTACCTATTATTTTTTGACAAGAAGGCAAAAAGAACTTAGATAAATGTGAAGAATAGAAAGCATTGTGATCTACAGACATTATGGATACGTTTGTTCAAAAATGCCTAAGTTGCCTAATCTAAATGTTTAGTCTAAACATTCGATTTTAGATGCCTGTGATCGAATGATGGCCATGTCACAGGCTAGGGCCTTGTTTAGTTGGCAAATTTTTTGGCGAAATGACACTGTAGCAGTTTCGTTGTTATTTGGCAATTAGTGTCCAATTATGGTCTAATTAGGTTTAAAAGATTTGTCTCGTCCATTTCGTTGTAATTAGTTTTATTTTTTATCTATATTTAATGCTTCATGCATGCGTCTAAAGATTCGATGTGATGGGGAATCTGAAAAATTTGGCAAAATTTTTGGCATCTAAACGGTACCTAGTATGGAACAAGTACTCCCTCTGTCTCACATTAGATAACGTTCTAGCAAAAGTCACACATACCAAGGTTTCGGGCAAAAGACCTTCCTAGCCCTATAAACCATTGTTACATTGAGTTGACATGTTCAGTAATGCTGTCCTTTCCAGCTCCCTTCCCCTCACAGGCTCCTGCGTCCAGCGTCTTGGCCTCCTGGCACTGTCTGTCATCCCACTCACAGCCTCTTCCCATCAGACAACAGTGGAAGACAGCGGGAGATGATTGATGGACTGGCGTTGTACTACGGTACAGAATGCCAGATGCTAAAACGTCGTTCTTTTTATACAATTTTTGAACGACAGAACGTCTTCTTGGGAGTAAGTCCTATCTTCCCCAAAAGCCCAGAAGTAGCCACAAAGTGGGCTGCCACCTCTGCGGCCTGCCAGCCCCGAAAACCCAGGGTGTGTTTAGATGGGGTGGGTTGGGGTGAAAAGTTACTGTAGCACTTTTCGTTGTTATTTGGTAAAATTTGTCCAATCATGGATTAATTAGACTCAAAAGATTCGTCTCGAACTTTACAGACAAACTATGTAATTAGTTTGTTTTTTTACCTACATTTAATATTTCATGCATGCGTTTAAAGATTTGATGTGATGGGTGAAAGAGGAAATATTTTGGGTTGCTATAGTAAGTGAACGCGGCCCCAGTTCCTGCTTCCTTCCTCGCAGCCCAACCAGCAGACACGTCAGCAATCCGCGTCGAAACCCATCACAGCCGTCCACTTGAGGGGGCACCAATGGCTCCCGCCTCTCCACGCCATCGATCCGCGGCACTTGGCTTTGGACCAATCAGCGCCCGTCCCTTGTTGTCTATAAACTGATCACACCCTTCCCCTCTTCTCATCAATCACAAGCAAACAACAGCGAATCCTCCGCTCCCAAGCCCGACCGAGCAAAGCGCAAAGCCCCTGTCTCGAATCAAGCCGCAGCATCGATGGCGCCCAAGGCGGAGAAGAAGCCGGCGGCGAAGAAGCCTGCGGAGGAGGAGCCCGCGACCGAGAAGGCGGAGAAGGCCCCGGCGGGGAAGAAGCCGAAGGCGGAGAAGCGCCTCCCCGCGGGCAAGTCCAGCGCCGGCAAGGACGGCGAGGGCAAGAAGGGCAAGAAGAAGGCCAAGAAGAGCGTGGAGACGTACAAGATCTACATCTTCAAGGTGCTCAAGCAGGTGCACCCGGACATCGGCATCTCCTCCAAGGCCATGTCCATCATGAACTCCTTCATCAACGACATCTTCGAGAAGCTCGCCGCCGAGGCCGCCAAGCTCGCCCGGTACAACAAGAAGCCCACCATCACCTCCCGCGAGATCCAGACCTCCGTCCGCCTCGTCCTCCCCGGGGAGCTCGCCAAGCACGCCGTCTCTGAGGGCACGAAGGCCGTCACCAAGTTCACCTCGTCTTAGCTAGGTTCACTCCCCTCTTGTACGGGTGTCTGGTGGTGGTGGTACTAGTAGTTGGGTGCTATTCGTGGTTCCGTCTGTTAATTTATCTGGTAGCAGTATTACCATTGGCCCTGTTCAATGGAGATGGAAATGAATGGTTTAGTATGTAGTTGGTTGTGCTTTTGACATACTGCTCCCTGATGGATCTGGAATGACAATGGTGCCTTTTCTATTAGCTCAGTTCAATAGAGCTCTGATTTTTGCATTGCTATTTGTAGAACGTGACTTTTTTGCATGCAAATCATATACTTGTTGGCTTCTTGGATTCACTGTGAAACTTAGGCAATTGGTAATTATGTACTTTCAAATGTGAAATTTCTGGAGATGGTCAGTGCCTGTGTGGCATTTCTTCTGTGAAATTTTGGTAATTATGTACTTTCAAATGTGAAATTTCTGGAGATGGTCACTGCCTGTGTGGCATTTCTTTGAAATTTTGGTAATTATATACTTTCATTCAAATGTGAAATTTCTGGAGATGGTCCTCCCTGCTTGTCATTTCTTTTGCACTTGTAGATTTGTCTCTTGCAGCTGTACTGCTTTGTGAAGGCTAGAAGTAATTATGGGCAGCATTTGTATTATGAAAACTTGAGTATGTGTAAGAACTAAGAAACTGTATCCATGTGGACAGGGGCTGTTTGGTTTGGACGCCAGGCAGCGCTGCCTACCAGGCAGCTTTCCCAGGCCCGTCGATTTTGGTGGCCTGGTGGCTGGGATCGCTGCCTGGCCGGCGCCTGCTAGGCCAGGTACGCATCCAAACAGCCCCGCCGCCTGGGAGCAGCTCTGGAGCCAGGCAAAAGTGTTTTTGTTTTAGCACCTATTGTCAAATTGCTTGACCTTTAAATTTTTTTGATGTTCCAGAGACCATAACTGTGCTAACTGAATTAGCTTGTTGCTGTTCCGAATGCTTGTCGTTTGCTTATCTTTCTGTTCCATTTCCAATATATTAAAGGCAACCTAAACTCAAAAGGACTAGCTGTCAAGCATGAAATGTGCATCCTGCCCAACCTTCAGCTGTGATTGTTATAGTTCTAGTGATATCAGTTCTTCCTCTTGATGCACTCCTATCAGCTAACTGGTTTAATTACATGCGCTTTTGTGCCTACATCCATCATCATCAGTACCGTTCTGTTTTTGATGTCTCTGTCCCAATGACAAAGAATCAAAGCATTCTAGGACATTTTCATCAACTGCTGTTATTGGATTCTGAGTGCATCCAGAATGCCATTGTCTGTTTGACACTTTGAGAACCAAACTGTTGTTGTGTTCAAGCTGCAAATTTAGTGGCCACTACAAATATCAGCTATGGTTGGGGTCTTGTGGTTTTATTCCAGGTTGAATTGTAGCTGTACATGCAGCTCTGAGCCAAGTGATGTTTCGGCATCCTAATAATGTGACATTTGCATAATTTATGTCGCATCACTCTTATGCAACAAGAATACACATGAGAGTTAAAATGGTTACCATACAGCTTATATGGCTTTAATTGTTTCAGGTTATAAGGGATAAAATGCTTATATGACTTTAATTGTTTCAGTATATATCTATTGTCATGGCTAGCAAAACAGGATAGAAGGGATCAAAGGAAGTAGTGGTGACTCCGATATGGCAGTGTTGTGATGCTGGTGCGCCCAAGAGCAAGGCTGGTATAGCCGATAGGGGATGTGTTTTTGGTTTTCTTTCTAGCTTGATTTCAAATCTACTTGGATCTGGGCACATATTTGATTCTAGAAGTCTGAGTTTTGTTCTTTTTTCTTTCTTATTAATTCCAAATCGCACATGGATCTGGGGGTTCATATTTGAACGTTGAATTTGGGTTTCATTTTTTTAAAGAGAAATGGCAAGAGCGCCTTGCATTGAAGTAAGGGGGGGGGGGGGGGGGATAGAACACAAAGTTTTGCCTTCAAATTTGCTCAAGATCACTGGGACATTCATTCCATATTTGAGGGCACACTCAGCATTATCCATCTAATAACAATAATCTGTAGAGTTTAATCGTACTAATATCATTTCATTGTCTAAAGAGTAAAATTATGATATATAAAATTTTTTGTTCCCTTTCCTTTTTCTCCCGTCACTCATTGCTTTTCAGTTAAAATGCAAAGGTCAACCTTGAATGTACAGATAAGCAGATAACCCCCATTGACCTGTATGTAGATTACATGTCCTAAATGTGCTGCAGACCCAACAACATGAAAAATCCTCAAACAGACCCCATCTTTTACTGCGAGGCATTCTCCTATTCTCCCCCTTTCTTTTTGAAACCAAATGTTTGTACAACCTGAAATTGCACATGTATGGCAGGATTGCTATTAATTTGGCATAATCAGTGATGCAATTGCCTCTGAATCTCTGATGATGCATTGAGATCACTATTTTTTCCAGAAAATGTTCATATCAGTCAAGAGTGCTGCTGTAAGTTTTGTATTGCGGCATAGTTTTGCTAACTGAGTGCAGCAGTTCCCAGTTCATGTCTCGATTTAGCTAGCAGTTCTTCTGCACTTCGATGGATCACTTTGCCTTCAGATTTATCTGGACCCTTGCAACAGGTTTGATCTTAAAAAATTAATCAAATGGTCTCTTGAGGATGAGACCCTTTTGAGTAACTAATCATATGGTACATATTTTTCTTATGGAAAAAGTTTACTTCACCTCCACCCCCAACTATGGGGGTGGTTTACTTTAACCTCAAACTATGAAACGGTTTATTCTATCCTTTGAACTTTGCAAAACCGGCCAAATCACTCACTTGAGTGGCTTCGGACCGTGGTTTGCTACAGTAACAAATGCTTGCTACAGTAACAGCGGTTTTGTCTTTTCTTTTTTATTTATTTCGTCTGAATCTTTGAAAAATCATAGTAAATCACAGAAAAATCATAAAATGGAAAATCCAATTTTGTTGGACTCCACATGAGTAGATCTACACAGTGAACATATAATATAGTATGCTTTAATAAATAAAGATTTTCTATATAAATATGTTGTACTAGACAAAATATCATTTATCTTTATTTATTAGTTCTAAACCTCCCCAAGAGTGAAACCATGTTTGGATGGACTTTCGTCTGCTGCTCCCTCCGTCCTAATATATAATAAGGCGTAACCATTTTTTATTCATGTATCATAATATACGATAATGCTAGGTATCGGGCGCCCGTCTGCCTAGACTGTGCTGATGGTGGGCCGTGACGCAGCCCAACGACCGCTCATCCATTTGCCCTCGCCCCCAACCGTTCTAAAAAAAAGAAAAAAACCGGACGCATCACGCGCTCACTTAGTAGTAGCTCGCTCCTGCCCGTGAGTTTATTAAAAAAGATTCACCAATCCTTCTTATCTCTTCCGCTCCCTCCTCTCCACCACAACGCCTTGCGGCTGCCACTCCGTCCGTTCCATCCCGAACGCGGATGCCACTTTGCCTCGTTGCTTCCGCGCCTCGCTTGCCCCCATCGCAAGTGCTTCTCGCACCCTCCTATCGTGCGCGCTGGTGCTAGTGGTGCTAGCTCCGCCCATCGCACTCGCCGCCCGCCCGCCCGAGCCAAGACCGGTGTTGGTGGCACCGGTGCGCGCGCGTCACTCGTGCTGGTGCGCCCGCTATATATGGGCATGCAGCCCGGGCCCGTGAGCCCGGCATGAGGCTCGGTATTTTGGCCCGCCCCAAGCACGGCCCGGAGGAGCAGGCCGTGCCTGGGCTGCACCCCAGGCACGTGGGCTGGCCCGGCCCGGCCCGCAGTTTGCTGAGAGGCCCAATGGCGGCCCGGTGACCAACTTGGCGGCCTGGCCTGCTAAGAGCCCACCAGCCTACTTCCCTCCCCTAACCCTAATTTCCTTTCCCCAATCCATCCCCCACACCGCACTCAGCCGCTCACGCCCCTCTCTCCTAGCACCGTCCGCTCCTCCCCTTTCCGCTGTCCTCTTTCCCCAGCGCCGCATCCGAGTCTCGACGCCCTCCGCTCCTCCTCGTTCTCAAGACGAAGATGCTCGCGACGCCCTCCTCTTCCCTCCCCGAGTGCGCGGCCGCCGCCTACGGCCGGTTCCACCTCACGAGCAAGCACACCGACAGCTCCGTTCCCTTCTCGCACGACCTTTCCCCGCCTTCCCTTGCGCGGCCTTTCCTTGCAACGCCAACGGCCAAGGGCCAAGCACCTCCTCGACCCCAGATTCGGTGCCAAGGGAAAGTTTGCCGGCGGCCGCCGTCACTTCCTATTGCCGGTGGTCTCCTCGACTCCTCTGCAACGCGACGGGCTAGCGGCGGCGCTCCTCTACAACACGGCGGCATCGCTCCCCTGTAGGTCCACGGTGACACGAGCTATGGGCCGGCCCAGCCTGCTAGAATGGTCGTGCCTGACGGGCCGGCACGACACGAAAAACGGGCCATAGTGCCGTGCCTGGGCCGAAGGCCAGGCCCGCGTGCCTAAGAGGCATGGCCCACAGGGCACGACGTGCCGTGCCATGCCGGGCCGGACCGGCTCGTTGCCCATCTATGGCGCCCGCTCGGCTGAGCCAAGCCCGGTGTTGGTGGCGGTAGTGCTCGCGTGCCGTCGCTCGCTGCCAGCTCCGACCCCGACGGCTGGAATCGACCAGCCCTGCCCCCCTCCCCTATGTTGCATATGTATGTTGTAATTATTCCATTTTGATGTTGCAAAAGTAGATCGGGGGATGTTGCACATATTGCAAGTGTTTCAGATACATGCTGCAAACGTTTGTTCAAAACGTTTTATCTGTTTCCAGATATATGTTTCACACATATGTTGCAACAGTATATTCTAAAATGTTTCAGCTATTTCAGTCTTATATTGCAACAAGTGATTTCATGTTGCAAGTTGCAAGTCTTATATTTTGGATGTTTCATGTGTTCCACACATATGTTGCAAGTGAATGTTCCAAATGTTTCATCTGTTTTCAGACGTATATTGCATTCAAATATTTTTTTTATTTTGCAAGTGTTTTATGTTGTTCAGCCGGGGGCGAGCCGTGGGGCAGGCGGACGGTGCGTGCGGCGCGCTGGGGGGCTACAGATGGGGGCGCTGGGGGCGAACGGATGGGGGTGCTCTGGTCAGGGATGCGTCGGGTCCTGGCTCTCGAGTTCCACCAGCGCGGAGAGAGAGAGGAGTGGGTCTGGGGAATAACCGGCGAGCGCATATACGGGGGCGCAGTGTGCGCGTGGGGCGGGGCGAAGCCGGATGAGGATGGGGTGATGGCGTACTGGGGTGGGCTGCGCGGGCGTCCGGACATGCGCGTCCGTCCGGGCGCCAGCCACACCCGATAATGTAAGGTGTGCTCTCTCTAAAGGCGCGTACATCGATGCATTAGTACTAGTGTTGAGAGAAAATTAAATGCGTTTCTTAGTCTTTGAACTAGAGATGGTTACATCTTATATTCTAGGACGGAGGGAGTAGCGCTTTAACACGTAACCAAAACGAAAACCAAGATAGAAACGTGCCCTGAACCTCCCACCTCAATTCCGATTTGGGGAGCACTACCCACAAAAATGGTCACCTGGACGGGATCAAAGTGGACCTGGAAGATTTCCAGGTCATCCAGATCGCCATCTTGAGGTGTTTATACCAATGCAAACAAACTGAATTCTGGGTTCTTGCCTTGGGTTGGTTGACTTTTGACAAAACATAGCAAGATCTACCCTTTCTATCTTTTAAACGGATTGCTCATTTTTTTAGATGAAAGTTTTTTTAAAACAAATGCAGGAGCTCTGCCGCTCAATTAAGACGAAAGAATTTTATGTACAAGAAGGTTAACCAGACGAGATGCCAAACAGGGCACTCGCGGGACTAAGCAACCCACGTGACACGGCTGAGCACAAACATGACACATTGCCACGAGAATGAAGCATAGCTGCCAGCAGCTCCGACTTCCTATGTGTTGACACTCAAAAATGTCCCAAGGAGGTTTTAAGTATCATGAACAAGTTATAAACGTCTTGGGCACGGTGGAGGTCAAATGGCGCGACTAAACAGCGAGCGAGACGCGCGGAGAAGACGGCGAGCCACCGACGAGCTAAGCCAGTCGGCTTAGCCGACACCCAGAGTTGGCTAAGCCGACTCCCTATTCTAGCCGCCCAGCCAGGGTGCCTGAGGCCGTAAGCCGACTCGTCCTGGATTCCGAGTCAATTTGGTTTTCAGATCGGTTTTTGGTATATTTTCGACGTGGGAAACTTGAAGAACGCGTCTTGGAGATGTTTCCTACTGGGATAAGACCACCCCCTCTATATATATGAGAGGATCACGGCCGATTGAGTTCCCATCTATCCAATCGACAAAAAACACAAAACTATCCACCTCTTTGCCCCTAATTTCTTCTCCTCAACCTCTTCTGCTGTCCAGCAAGTTTCTCCATGAGATTTGTTGGCATCCTAGGCGGCCTTGCTGGTCCTAGGAGATCCTCCACATGCTTCTCCCTGATGGATCCTTCCGAGAGTGGTTTGGGAGCCTATTTAGCTAAGATCGAGCTCCACATCGGCCCTATCGGTCTTTAGATCGGTTTGGCTGATTACACTACATTCTTGCTACGTTGCAGGTTGTTTGCGACCTCTTTGGGCGTCCAAGGCCCTCGTTGGTGTGTTGGCTTTGAGCAAACTTCAGCGTCAACATACTTTTTGGTGACTCCGCTGGGAATGCTAGGCGAAAGATCAAGTTTTCCTCTAGCAGCATGGGAAGTAATGGTGAAGATACTAGGGATAGGACCCAAGTCCCTCATGAGGGCAACATCAACCATCCCATGAACATCAATGAACTCCCTGAAGAATTGAAGCAACAAGTGGAGATCAAGTTCAACGCTGTTATGAAGGCTTTTCTTCAGAGTTGCACTAAAAATCAGCGGGAAAAGGTCACTCAATTCAGGGAGCCAGATTTTAGCAAGTTGATCACTTTCACATCTTCTGCACCCGCTGCACCTGAGGTAAGATCTTCCGAACCTAAATATGATGACATTGTCGATCCTTACCCTACGCATGCCAATTACGCTACTATGATGGATGATCATAAGAAAGTAATAGATAATAATCTTATGACTGCTGTAAACATGATCATGGCTCATTTTGATAAGTTAGAAGGGAAAACAACCGATGGTAATGCATTGGGTGTTGATCCTTCCTCTAAACAATCTGAATTTGGCATGCCTTCAAATTTTTATGACAATCAAGGTTTATATGCAGCAGCAAATAAAGGCAAATCGGTCTCTTCGGCAATTGAAATCGATAAGACCGGTTTAGCTGGAAGTGCTCCATCTAATCAAGTGGTTGTTTATGGTCAAAATTTGGCTCGAAACACTCGAACCGATCAAAGGCCAAGAATAAGTTGAGCTTCGGCGGGGCAAAACATTCTCTCCAACCCGCCGAAGTCACCAAATCGAGTCCCCATACTTGATGATACACCTACTGCACCTGTTGCTCCCTCTACTGATTTCAATGACACTTTGAATCAGTTTAGTGAAGAATTATCTAAATCACTTGAAGAGAGTTTAGGTGTACAAATCAAGCCCAGTAGGACTACTTACCGTAAGCTGTACCCTTCGCACTTTGATTTCATGAAAGCACCTAATGGGTGAAAGGTACCTGATTTTAATAAATTTAGTGGTGATGATAGTAAATCTACCATGGAGCATATTAGCATGTTTCTTGCGCAATTGGGTGAAGCTAGTGCTTATGATTTTATGAAAGTTTGTAATTTTCCATTGTCTCTTACTAGCACAACTTTTGCATGGTTTACTTCATTACCAGCTTGTTCTATCGGTTCATGGGCTGAATTAGAAGAAAAGTTTCATAGTCATTTTTATACCGGCATCCATGAAACTAGATTGTCTCATCTTGCATCGGTTCATCAAGGTCATGATAAGTCCGTTCTTGATTTTGTTAAACGATTTAGAAAAATTAAGAACCATTGTTTTCATTTAATGATTTCTGAAAGAGATTTAACTGACTTATGCTTTGCTAGTTTACATCCTAGTATTAGGGATAAACTTGAACATCATGAGTTTGTGAATGTTAATCAACTGTTGCAAAGGGTCATTTCAGCTGAATCGCGCCTTAAAGAATCTCGTGAGACCTATAAGTCTAATCATCATAATGTGCATGTTGTTGATGATCATTCCGATTGTTCTGATGATGATAATAGAGAAGTTTGCCCTGTTAAAATTAAATGGTCAGCAAAGAATAAGATGGTTACTTGTCCATCTCTCAAACTGATTCATAAGAATCGGGGTGAAGAGATGAAGTTTACTTTTGATTTCTCTAAATGTGACCGAATCTTTGATGAATTGTAAAAATTCGGTTATATTAGAATTAATTATACATTGCCTTCAGCTGATGAGTTAAAAAGAAGAGCTTATTGTAAATATCATAATTCTTTTTCTCATGCCACTAATGATTGCAATGTTTTCTGTCGGCAGGTCCAATCGGCCCTTAATGAGGGACGATTGAGTCTTTCTGATATGCAAGTTGATAAGGTCCCTTTTCCAATGCATACAATTGAAGCAGGACTGCTTACTATTTTGATTCATCCTGAGCAAGTCGATACAACTCAAGCCAAGAATGTGCTTATCGGCAAACCACGTGTAGCACCAAATGTCGAAACAAATTTGGGGCGCAAGGTGGTGCTGGAGAAGGACGATGAAGGCAAGAA
Organism: Saccharum spontaneum; assembly: GCA_022457205.1. Lineage (NCBI taxonomy): Eukaryota > Viridiplantae > Streptophyta > Magnoliopsida > Poales > Poaceae > Saccharum > Saccharum spontaneum. Next base: position 43,713,846 of record CM039588.1, on the reverse strand, counting down.
CAAATTGAAGATCACTGCTGGATCAATGCAATATTTGAGAAGGCAGCGGTGGTACGAAATGGTGGCGGCACAGCAGAGGCTGGCCAGGCCGACTGGAGTAGTCGGCTAGGCCGACTCCACTTAGCAGCAGAGCCAGTCGGCTAAGCCGACTCAGCCTCCCCCTCAGCCTTGTCGGCTGAGCCGACTGCCCCAGTCGGCTTAGCCGACTCCCCTGTTTCCAGCAGTCCCGGTCACTCCGATGTTCAGGTTTTGCGCACATTTGTTCCACACAGGACGGAGATTGGTACTTGGAAGACGAATGAGAAGAACCAAGAGGAGCTTGTGGTGAGGCCACCATGCACTTTTGATAGGCTCATGGTCAAGTATAAGCAAGAAAAGACCGATTCTAAGAATCGATCATTAAAAAAAGAGAATCTACTCCGCCCAAGCGAGAAGATGACAAGGTTAAGCAATTGGCGGTGATGCAACCAGCAGGTTCAGTTCAGAGAGTTGCTCCTCGTGTATCTCATTGGGGACCCTCGATTCCACCTCCAGTCACACTACAATGGGGTCCCTATGGAGTTTGGGTGCCGTATCCCTTGACGGCGTCTGTGCCTAATCAACAAAGGTGGGAAGACCCGCTAGATCAGTTCTAAGATCTTCTGTCTTTAGCCGATTGAACAATAGTCAATCGAGCTCTAGCGGTGTAAATCAAAGCCAGGTGGTTCCATTCAAGACTTCGGCTTCACAAGGTTCAGAAAGGGCACCAATGCGACAGATCTACGTGCCTAAGAAGGTTGAGGCTCATGTTATTCCCCTGCCAAGAGCTAGGCCTCAATCAGTTATCACAATCGGCTCTATAGAAGCTCCTGTCATTAGTCATGATGGTCCGATTGTAATTGAAGAAACTCCAGCACAAAAGCAAGGTGAGGCTCCTAAAGAAGTTGCTGGAGATGAGAAGAAGGAGCATGTCGAAGGAGATTCCTAGTATCGCCAACCTATATGGTGTCCTCGTGGGTTGAATAAAACTCAAAGGCGTAAGCTGCAGCGCGCTCGGCATAAGCAACAGAAGCGGGAGATGCTTGCCAAGATGGAGGGTGAAGTCCTAAACCCCGAGCACGTTAAAAGCCCTCTGAAAGATCAAAATGCCGCTGCTACCGCTGGCTAGTCGGCTAAGCCGACTCTAGAGTCAGCTAAGCCGACTCTTGTGCTGAGCTAGTCGGCTAAGCCGATCGCACCTATTCCTACCAGCCTGGGTGTGCCAGAGTCGGCTAAGCTGACTTCCCCTGCTGACACTGCTCTAGAAGCCCTAGAATCGGCCAGGCCGACTACAGAGTCGGCTGAGCCAACTCCCACTGTCCCAGTGCCCTCCGAGGTGTCCTCCGATGATTTTGCTTCCACCATTGCTGCTATGGTTGGTATGGAGGTGCCCGAGGTTCCCGATGAGGAGATGGTTGACTATAAAGCTACTCCGGAAAGAGGGGAGGTCAATGTAGTTGTTTTGTCTGTTGATTACTACATCGTTGAGGATGATTCAGCCACAGCGGTGTTCAACTTCCTGATACAAGACGCCACATTCAAGAAACCAGAACATCCTGTCAATCATCTCAAGCCTTTGCATGTGAAGGGTCATATCAATGGTACTTTGGTCCATAACATGTTGGTGGACAATGGGGCAATTGTGAATGTGATGCCATATACGCTTTACAAGAAGCTTGGTGGCACTGATGAAGAGCTGGTCAAGACCAACATGACGATCACTGGTGTTGGAGGAGGTGCTAGTATCCCAGCTAGAGGGATTGCTAACATGGAACTCACTATTGGAAGCAAGACACTAGCCACGACATTCTTTATTACAGATGTGCAAGGTAGCTATAGTTTAATACTTGGACGTGACTAGATCCATGCCAATTGTTGCATACCATCTAGCATGCACCAGTTTCTTATCCAATGGGTGGATGATGCCATGGAGATTGTGTATTCAGATTCATCGGCTGAAGTAGCTACAGCCGATGCTCCTATGCTTGATGCTATTGGTTGCTTATCTGGTAGAGATCTTTCTGGTTATGAATTTATTAGTGTTACCAGACAAGGTGGTTTTATTCCTGTATCTTTGAAGCCAATTGATAATTGGCTCAATATCATCATGTAATTATTTATTAACGGATACAAATATTGAATGGTTGAAACATCGTGTTGATCAGTATCAGGCTAATAAGACCGATGCCTATGGAGCGATTGATGACTTTGATGAGCTCGATAAGTTGGGCCAAGGATTTACGTCGGCTGATCCTTTGGAGTAGGTTGATATTGAGGATGGCTCTGTGCCCCGACCGACGTTTATAAATCAAAACTTGGAAGCTGATTACAAAGTTGAGTTAATCGTACCTCTCAAGGAATATGTTGATTGTTTTGCATGGAATTATATAGAGATGCCTGGGCTAAGCCGAGAGCTTGTTGAGCATCAGCTCCCCATCAAGGATGGATTCAAGCCATACAAGCAACACCCACGCCGATTTAATTCTATAATTTATGATCAAGTTAAGGAAGAGATTAATCAGCGCGGAGTTCATTCAGCCATGCAGGTATGCGGAGTAGGTCTCTAATATTGTGCTTGTTGAGAATAAAGTTTCTAGGAAGATCAGAGTTTATATTGATTTTAGAGATCTAAATAGAGCTACTCCGAAAGATGAATATCCTATGCCTATAGCCGATATGCTTATCAATGATGCTTCAGGACACCGGGTTATTAGCTTTCTTGATGGTAATGTGGGTTATAATCAGATTTTCATGGCCAAAGAAGATATGTCGAAGACGGCCTTCATATGTCCTGGGTTTGTTGGTCTCTTTGAGTGGGTTGTGATGACATTTGGGCTAAAGAATCCAGGTGCTACTTATCAAAGAGCTATGAATTTGATTTTCCATGATCTAATTGGGGTGATTATGGAGGTTTATATTGATGATATTGTGATTAAATCGGCTGCCCATAAATCTCATTTGGCCAATTTGCGCCTTGTGTTTGAGAGGATGCGCCGCTATGGATTGAAGATGAACCCACTCAAATGTGCTTTTGGAGTATCGGCTGAAAAGTTCTTGGGTTTTATTATTCATGATAAGGGCATAGAGATTGATCCCAAGTGGATAGAAAAGATCAAGGGAGTTCAGGCACCTACATGTAAGAAAGACTTGCAAAAGTTCTTAGGAAAAGTGAACTACTTGAGGAGATTCATTGCCAACTTGTCTGGGAAGATTATTCCTTTTACCCCCGTATTGAAACTGAAGGATGTATCTGAATTCACTTAGGGGCAGAGCAACAAGAAGCATTTGAGAAGATAAAGGAATATCTGTCAACGCCACCGGTTCTTCATGCACCAAGGAGAGGAGTTCCTTTCAAATTATATATTGCTGCCGAAGAGAAGATAATCGGGGCTGTTTTGACTCAAGAAGACAAAGGTAAATAATATATAATTGCTTATCTTGGTCGCCGTCTTCTTGATCCTGAGACAAGGTATGCCCATATAGAAAAATTATGCTTATCACTGTACTATGCTTGTTCCAAGATGAGACATTATCTTTTGTCTAGTACATGTATTGTTTGCTTGCCAGACCGATGTGATAAAACACATGTTATATCGGCCAATTCTTCGTGGAAGGATAGGCAAATGGGCATACACACTAATTGAATATGACTTGACTTATGAACCATTGAAAGCTTTAAAAGGTCAAGTCCTTGCTGATTTTATTGTTGAGCATGGTATTGAATTGGATAATGAGATCAATTATCTTACTTTTACTCCTTGAAAATTATATTTTGATGGATTGGTTTGCAAAGATGGCCAAGGTGTTGGCATTGTACTTATTTCCCCTAGCGGTGCTGAAATTGAGATGTCAAGCCAATTGAATTTTCATTGCACTAATAATCAAACCGAATATCAAGCTCTATTATTCGGATTGATTATGTTACGGTCCATGGGAGTAAAACATGTTGAGGCCTATGATGATTTCAATGCAGCAGGTTGCTGGTGAATTTCAATGTTTAGAAGGATCACTAAGAGTTTGTCTTGACGCTTGCCTCGATATCATTGGGTCTCTTGCTGAATTTTAAATTCGACATGTCTTGGCGGTCGTTATCGACACATTTTTACCGCCAACATAAGTCCAAAAAGGATAGAACTACACATCAATACACACATATACATTTATTATTGACCGAATTCCACTTGTACTAGTAGAATTGTCACTTTGCAGGAATACATATCAAATACAAGTGGAACATGTCAGAAATACGCTTTCCAGAAAGGCATTATAGGCAAAGAGAGGAATTGGGTCAAATCTACAGTCGAACTGGGCCAAGCCCACCACCCCACGTTGATCAGGGCCTAGAAGAGAGCCACCACGACGAAGCCCACGCCGAGGGGCCCCAGCCTAGGCGCAGCCGCGCCTGGGGCGCGGCCGCGCCCCCACCTACACCGCCTTGGCCCAACTTCGCTCCACTGACTGCATTGATGGCCAGGAGGACGGTGCGAGGGTGCGCTGCTAGGTTCAGTGAACCTAGCGCCCAAAGTGCCCCTCCACACTCCTATATAAAGAGAGAGAGGCTCCCCTCTACAACACACACACCACACATGGAGCTACCTCACTCCCTCTCTGTACCTCCCTTCCTCCTCCTTCTTCCTCTTTCTTCTTCTTTCTTTAGAATAAGAGTAGGAGTAGGAATAGTAGTGGAGAAAGGTTGACCTACAAGGACAGCTTGGATCCTTGGAGGATTTGGTGAGAATAAAGGTTTACTTTCTTTCATCATACTTCTCCATCTAGCTATGTTCTTATTCTTTACATATAGTTGTGTTATAGAACTAGAGTATAGTTTTCATGTTATAATCTTGACATATGAACTAGCATATAGTTTGTGTGTGATGATCTTAACATGTCCATATGACATGATCTTAGTATACAAACTAGTCCATAGTCCATATGCTAGGGTTTCGTCCTATAAAACTTTATGCGTAAACATTCGTACCATATGTCTATTGGGGTTTAGAGCTTGGTACATGTGGTGGTTCATCATGCCTTCGGGTATGCCCAAGTCCTTTACCTGTCGATCCGTAGGGTCGGGGACTGCAGGGGATTTGGGTGGTCACTATATATGCGGGCGAGGTGCTCGGGTATATAGTGGCGGGTGATTGCATGCCCTTTCCACGGTCGAGGGGTAGGTGGCAGGTGGTGACAGCCTTGTCCGTCCCTTGTATTCCCCCATGTTCGACTGGGGTGTAGGAGTTTGTAAATATGCCACATGAAGTTGCTGGTAGACCAGTACTCGGTGGTCTCCCGATCCATTCTCTTACATAGCTCTAGCCCTATACCATGTATGTGTATGATCATTAACTGTTCTGTGCACGGCTATATTAGACATGCCTGCTCCACTTAGGAACATTCTTTTATTCTTTGTTTTCCATTTATCCTTTGAGGTTAGCCATGAGTGTGTGTCACACTATCTTATGCTTGTCATGACTTACCCCTGTATAGAGTACTTGTCTATTGTGCAATCATGTTATCTTGTCCATGTCCCTACTAGAGACTTATACACCATGCCTTCCTTAGTGAAAATATAAATAACGATACCCTGAATGCTTTCGGGTGAAATGCTGCAATGATAGATCCGTGCGCTTGCGGATAACATCTGTAAACATAAAGACCTATCGGTTGGCATTGCTTAGTTTTGTTACTAGGATACAACAATTCTAGTAGCGATGCTAAGTGATGCCAACAAGCATTTCTGACGCCGTTGCCGGGGATGGGTTTTATACCTATTCTTAGTAGCGACGTTAAGAAATGCCAACAAGCATTTCTGGCGCTGTTGCCAGGGATGGGTTTTATACCTATTCTTAGTAGCGACGTTAAGAAATGTCAACAAGCATTTCTGGCACCGTTGCCAGGGAAGGCATTGGTTAAAAAGAATGTAGTAGGACATGTTCATGGTAATGTGTATGTATGGTAGCCATTGCTCTTACAGGATAACCTTGCATGTTTTCTACTGTTGTGGATGAAAACAGGATAATGTCAGAGTGATTCGACTTGTCGAACAACTTCATTCCTGATCCGGAGGCACTCCTAAGGAAGAAGGGGTCTTGTGCCTCTACTTCTTCTGCCACTCCACCGACAACTGAACTGCTCACCCCTATACCAGCTGCTACCACTACTATGGCCCATAAGTCACTCCATGAGTTCTCTGTCGTGGCTGTTGCCAACGTGCCCAACGGGCCCGCTGTCAACATTGGTGACAAGAACTTTGAAATTCGGACCGGGTTGATCACCATGGTACAGGCCAGTCCATTTTATGGACTACCGAATGAGGATGCCAACGCCCACCTACAGACCTTCCTTGAACTATGCGACACAATCAACATCAAAGATGTCGCACCTGATGCTATAAGGCTCCGTCTGTTTCCTTTCTCCCTTGTGGGGAAGGTGAAACAGTGACTCTACAAGGACAAGGAAGCTGTCAGTACCTGGAGAAAATGCTCCGAGGCGTTCCTCATAAAATTCTTCCCCATAGGCAAAACCAATGCCCTAAAGGGAAGGATTACCAAATTCCAGCAAGAATCAATAGAAACTATCCCTAAGGCATGGGAGAGGCTACAAGAGTACATCCAAGCATGCCCACACCATGGGATGGGAAATTGGCTCGTGCTCCAGAATTTCTATGAGGGGTTAACACCATATCAAAGGAGCACATTGATGCCACTACTGGAGGGGCATTCCTCTCACTCACCATTAATGAAGCCATGGCTCTCATCGATAAGATGGTAGCCAATTCTAGGTGGGGTGAAGAGCGAAACCAGCCCAAACAAGAAGACATGCACACCGTGAAGGAGACGGATGTGCTTGTCACAAGGATGGACCTCCTCTTGAAAGGACTTGATGAGTGTGCCACTGAAAAAAGAGCAATGTATGGCACCGTGAAGGCCATGGGCTCCATAAGATATGCAAAGTCTGTGGAGATGTTGGCCATTCGGGGAACGACTACCCTAAAACCCGTGAAGCCGCTGCCTACATCAACAACGGGTTCGGCCAACATGGAGGCCAGAATGGGCAGAATCACCAGTCGCGCCCACAACATCAAGGAGGTAATTCAAACTTCAACTCAATTTACAATTCGAATGAACCTTCCTTGAGAAACATAGTCTTAAGCCAAGCAAAAACAATTGAAAAACTTAAAGAGAAATTGAAAATTCATGATAAAATGCTTGAGCTTATGAACTATAAAATTGAAGATTTAGCTACTTCTATTAAAAATCAACTAAGCTTTAAGGAAAAAGTAGAAACACAATTAGCTTAGTTTGCCGCTGCTATACCTGTTGCTGATTTGGAAGAAATTTCGGGGCAACCCGAAACTTCTTTCGAATCTGTCAAAACGGTCTCAACGGAGTTCGGTAAGCCTCTATGTCGGGAAAGCCAGGATCATCCCACAGAATCACCATCCGTCATCAAGAAAGGAGATCCTAGCCGCCCGACAATCAATGTACAATCGGCCAATATGTCATCCGCAACGCCTTCTGTGACCTTGGAGCAAGCATGAACATCATGGCCAAGGTAACATATGATGAAATCCTAGGTGGACCATTGTCCACTACAAATTTTCAATTGCAGGTGGTAGATTTATCATTGTGAAAGCCGAAGGGAGTAGCCAAGGACGTTCTGGTGAAAGTTCAAGATGCATACATCCCCACGGACTTCGTCATCCCTGACATGGGCCACAAGCAGAGGGTTCCCCCGATCCTAGGGAGACCATTTCTTAACACTACAAAAGCAGTCTTACATGTGGGGACAGGGCATGTTAGTTTTCATCTGCAAGGACAAACTATGAGATGCCCATTCAATGGGTTCAACAAAAGACAGCCCAAGAAACAACCACAGAGTAGTATTAAGCAGGTATGGCAGGCAGAGAGGTCAACATCCGCATCCACTTCTCCGGACACGGATGAACCTTCAAGCAAGAACTGAAGGGAGAAGAGTCCTGCTCAACGGACTCTAAAAGGTGAGCCCTCGCCAAAAGGTAATCGGTAGTTATCTTTTTATATTTTCATACTATTATGAATAAACATTGCTAGTACTGTAATGATAAAACAACAAAAACATTTTGTTTCCAAAACTAAAACTTCACTTCCGTATGAACCATCTTAGCTCGGGGGAATGGTGCTGAATCCATCATCACCCCATAGGCTCTATAATGCAAGCATGGTGCTTGGGTCATTTAGCCTGCTATGATCATACTAAGATTCTTAGTCTGGTCATTGAACTAAGCATTGTTTGTATATGAAGTGGAAATAAAAATATTTCATAAATTTGATAAAATTTTGGTTAATCTTCCAAGTTTCATATGAAGCATGTTTTAGTTTGAAGCATGATTTTAAATTCATCGTGTCTTCATAGGCTTTTTAACCTAGCATGGGGCTATGGTTAATTTGCCTACCTTGATCAAATGCTACATTTGATCATTGTTCGAAAATTTGCCAAATATGAACTTTGAATGATAAACCAAACCAAAAACATTTACCTTTTGAATAAACTCTTGTTTATACTAGCATGCTTGGGTTTGAAAATATGGTTTACCGCAATCATGTTTTCACAAGACTTTTCAAATTGAGCATGGTGCTTAGGTTGACTAGTCTACTTTGATCAAATTGAACAACTTGCTTAATTTGGTCATTGTCCCAAAACTACTACCTATAAAACAAGGATAAAAATATAAAAATTTCAAAACAAAATAAAAAATAAAAAAATAAATAAAATACCGGCCTTGGAGTCTTCTTCAAGCAACCTCGGGCTTCTGGCCTTGAGCAAGCTTGGGGGAGGACCCTACACAGGTATCATGCATTGCATATTTATTTTGCTGCATTTGTTGTTAGCATAGATACTTTATCATGCATAAAAAACTTTCCTTTTCAATAAAAGCAAGAACATGTTGTCAAGTTAGTATGCACATTCAGGTATTCTTGTCACTAACCACTACAGGTTGAGAACAAGAAGAACACAGGTCATATGATGCTCGAGAACGTGGGAGCTACATCAACTACAAAACTTGGGTGCTCTTGGGTGTAGGACCACACTCACAAGGAGACCCTGACCCAACACACTTGACTTTCACAAGTCCAAGTGGGGGGATGGTGCAAACCTCGTCCTATGTTCCATACGCACCAAGAGCCATCCTAAAAAAATGTTGATGGCAGCTCTACCTTGCTAAAAAAGAAAAAAAAAGAAAAAACAAATAGAGAAGAGAAAAAATATAGAAAAAAAGAAAAGAAAAAAAGAGAAAGAAGGAGGATTCTCCTCCTTCAGACCTTTGCTATCACTGAGGACCATGGTTCACACACACTAGATGTGTAGCCGAGCCTTGGTGATAACCTGAGATGGGCCATTTATGCAACCGCTGCAGCAACTTCCAAATCTTCATCAACATGCTGCAGGTAAACAAAACTCAGGTATGCAAAGGTAAGCTCACCAACTCCCTTGCTCATAATTGTCTCCATGAACTCATACAAATTCATGCCTCACTTGTTTATGTTACATGCTCTAGTTTGGGTGTATTCTATATAGGTATACCTATAGGCCTTTTTGAATTAAGCAAGGTGCTTAGGTTAAAAAGTCCTCCTTTAATCAAAATTTAACATGGTGTTGAATTCTGGTTAAAGAACTTAGAGTACTACTTTCATAAACAAAAGTGGTAATCAATAATAGAGATAAAACAAGGTGATGATTATCTTGCAAATTTCACTTAGCCTTGTTTGAGTATACAGAGTTTGGTGAACAATAATAAAGTAAAAAAAGGATGAGAGAGGAGAAAATAAAAATAATAATGTTGCTAAAACCCAAGTATGTTTGTCTTGCTATCTCGATGACATCATGAAGGCAAGCTTGGGGGAGCCTCCTAGCACGCTCAAAAAGAGGCCACAAACATCAGGCCACAGCGTCCACCAGCTAGCAACATTCCACGAACCGTAAGTTTAGAACTAGCTTGGGGGAGGACTCCCACAAAGGTAACTCGTATCTCACATTCCTCTTAACAATTTTCTTATCTTATAGAATGTTGAGATATGATATTTATTCCACTTTATAGATATGTGTTGTAGAAATGTTTAGTTCTATCCTTGTTGATATGATGAATAGTTGCTCTGCCTTATATTTCATACTATGCCTAGCTTATAGCTTAGTTTTCTCTAATGTTTGAGTTTATTGGCTTAAAACTGTTTGCCCTGAAAAACTTGAAACTTGTGGGTGCAAAAGCTTAATCTAGTCTAAGTAGTTGCCTGACATGATACAGTAGAACAAACCTTGCTATGACTTTGTTCTAAGAAAGACTTCGTATCCGGAGATTTCATTTTCAAAATGCTAAAATCTAAAGTTCCTCAATGATTCAAAATTCCTACCAAAGCCATATGACATGATCTTCACTTATACAAAACCCATAGTGATATGCGTTGCTTGTATTCATGGTGAGCTTTGTCAAATTGTTGTGACCAATGTTGAGATTCTTTTCATGCACCTATGATCGAGATTCACGTACACTTTACATCCATCAAAAATAAAACTCTATGTCAAATATTTCTCTCTAGAAGTTATCTAGAGAGTGTGGGCTATAAATAAAAGACGCCTGCCAAAGAAGCATGAGCCAGAAAAGATGCCATACCAAAAAGGTATGAGCCAAAAAAGAGAGAGAATAAAACAAGGGATGCAAAGACACCCGCCTGAGCAAAAAAAATGGGTACACGTGTACCCGCCAAAAAGTGAGGATAGCCCATACTCTCAAAGATTTCAAAAGGAGAGAAGTATGACATTTGAGTCCATGAAAAACACAAAAATATTCCACGCACTTGCACAATCTTGATCAAAGTGTATGACTGGTCTCTCCTATGGTCCAGTTTTTGACTTAGCAACATGACATGTTGCAAGTATGCTTTCTATCATCCATACCTGAGCCCCACAAAAGCATACTATCTGATAGGATGAAAGAAAGGCACCTTTGGTAAGGAATAAACATACTTTGAGCAATTGAGTGTATCATTTAAGGAACTACATTTATCTTGCAAAAAACTTTCAAAACCTCCGGAATGATAGTCGATCGAAAGAAGAAATGATAAGCATGTCTGTTCATCTGTTCTTTCTTGCAACTACCCAAGATTGGAGAAGGTCAAAAAGCTCCACAAGGTACAAGGTAATACATGGGTAAGCAAGAAGCCAATTTATTCAAATTGCGGTAGAAAACTTTGTTATAAACAAGACATTGAAAGGATCAAGATGCCCAAGAGGGGGAGTGAATTGGGCTTTTCTAAAAATTAATTGCAAGAATTAAATCCTACAAGCCGGAATTCACCCCTAGTGCCTACTTGTGTTCCTAGAGTGTCTACCGATAAAAGTTTTGCACCCTAGTTTCCAATCCTAGTCTAGCATGGCAATTCTAGGAATGTAAACCAAGCAATGAAAGTAAATACGAGAATGTAAATGCTTGAATGTAAAGGGCAAGGAACACGGCGATGTTTTTCTGAGGTATCGGAGAGTCGCCACTCCCCACTAGTCCTCGTTGGAGCATCCGCGCAAGGGTGTAGCTCCCCCTTGATCCGCGCAAGGATCAAGTGCTCTCTACGGGTTGATTCTTTGACACTCCGTCGCGGTGAATCACCCAAAACCGCTCACAACATGAGTTGGGTCATCCACAAGCTCCGCCGGATGATCACCAAACTCCCAATCACCACCAAGCCGTCTAGGTGATGGCGATCACCAAGAGTAACAAGCTAGAACTCTCACTTGACCACAACGAGCCCAAATGAGAAGGTGGATGCACACTTGCTACTCTCTAATTGCTAGTGAGGAACTCTCAATCTTTGATTCTCAAATCTCTATCCTCACTAGAGCTCTTGCACTCCCTTGCACTCTAAAGGGTTTTCTCAGATCATCAAATGAGCAAGAGACCTCTAAAAGAGGTGGAGGGGATGTATTTATACACCCCTCAAAGAAAACGAACCGTTACGTTCTGACACGGGCTGACCGGACGCGCCGGTCGAAGTGACCAGACGCGCCGGTCGCTCGTAACGGTCGAATCCCGATTTTTCAACTGAGTGACCAGACGCGCCGGTCAGGGGTGACCGGATGCGTCCGATCGTGCAAGGAACTTACTGTAAGTGCACCGGACGCGAGGCCACGTCCTATCAGTGATGACCGGACGCGTCCGGTCGTCTCTGGACCTTACTGGACTGTGACCGGACGCGCCGATCACACCCAGGTCGCGTCCGACGGGTGTTTCCCTCAAGTGACACGTGTCAGCCTCTGACCACCGCGTCCGGTCCTCGCGAGGACCGCGTCCGGTCATCAGAGGCAAACCCTAGTCGCAGTAACGTACTGACCGGACGCGTCTGGTCATGCCGAAGACCGCGTCCGGTCAGTGGAAAACAGCCCAAAACTTTCCAAAACGCGTCGCAACTTGAACCAAGTTGCTTCCAACTGAACTTTGAGCTATTCTAGGGCTGCCTAGCGCCAAGTTTAACAAGTGTGCACCACACCTAAACATAGGACTCGCCTAGGTCAAGCTACCCGTTCATGCCCCCCTTTATAGTACGGCCAAAAGAGAAAAACGAAGATCCTAACGACTATTCCGAATGTATCTCAACACCTCGACATCCAGAACTAACCGTCCTTAATCTTGACGTCACTCTTTTGTAAACCGAAACGATTTCCATCAAGGGACACAAATACCATGGTGCCCAAAGCATTTATCACCTCCATGACCTAACTTACCAAAGTTTCTGCAAAACACACGTTAGTCATGGTAATAAAGTGTTGTCATCAATTGCCGAAACCAAACCTTGGGGCCTAGATGCTTTCAATCTCCCTCTTTTTGGTGATTGATGACAACACTAAGGTTTAAAAGATTTGAGTGGAGGTTTTCGAGCATGCTTGGTTCACATAAGCAAAAGACAATAAGCACAAAGGGTTAGGAATTGCTTATGTGCCCCAAGCCAAAAGAGTGTACTTCATAAGATAAGACAAAAAGCGTTAGTACACATAAAGATATAGCTCATAAGAAATCGGAGTAAGGTACGGAAGCACAACCTTAGAGCTATAACTAAAACGGTGACATTTATTAATACTGTGACGAGATAACACATTAAGACTCAAAGTTTATCACACGACGACAAGTCACACGAATGCAATGCTGAAAAGTAAACATGATGCATGAATGTAGCACACAAAGAACGAAAACCCACTATCAAAAACTCCCCCTGAAACTACTCTCTCTCCCCCTTTGGCATCAAGCGCCAAAAAACTAATCTAATGATCTGACGGGGGGACAGACGGAGTCGTGTCGGGTGCCGAGGTGCGCGGAGTAATCATGAAGTGTAGCGAATCACCCTCGGAGTCTGAGCTATCTGGCTGACGCTCTGAAGAAGCACGTGGCTGTGAAGCGGTCTGGGTCTGAGCAGGAACAGGTACTGACTGAGTAGCAACAAGTGGATCTGTCTGAGTGACCTGAGCCTGTAGTGAGCCAATAGCAGGGGGATCTGTCGAGGCAACTGAAGAAGGGATGGTCTCTGTAGTCCCGGTCCCTGTCACTGGAGGAATAGCTGCCTCGGGAGCTGACAACCCTGAAGAAGTATGAAATGTAGTAGTATGCGAGGGTGTCGGCTGACCAGTCAACTCGCTGTAGGTAGCACTGAAATCACCAAGTGGTGTGCCTGTCAGGAGGTGCGGGCGAGTCTGGTCTGACGGTGTAAACCCCGTATGAATAGGAGTGAAGCTCGGGGACTGGAAAGACTGGGGAACCTGCTGCTGTGGAGATGTAAACTGGAAGCTCGGCTGTCCCTGACTCGATGGACCACTCGACTGGAAAGCAGGAGTCAGGACGGAAGCAGGCGGAGGAACCCCAACCGTGACTAGATGGCGCAGAAGGTCCAGATACTGCTGCTGGTTCTGTCGCTGCATCTCAACTTGCTGCCTCTGGATCTCAAGCTGCTGTCGCTGAAACTCGTCCTGACGAGCCTGAATCTGTGCAAATGAGCTGTGTCCTGAGCCTGTCGCTGAATCTGCTGCTCCTGTCGCTCCTGGGCCTGGGTCAGCCTCTCAAGTATAGCCACCATGGTTGGGTCTGAGCGGGAGGTTGAACCAGAGCCATCGGCCTCGTGGTCGTGAGACTGAGGAGACCGGTACCTGGGGATGGGCTGGTAGTCCTCATCGGTGCTGTCAGAAGTAGCATCCTCAGGTATATCAGCAGTCTGAGCGTCAAGGTCTGCAAGCTCTGCCTCGGCAAGCTCGTCCACTATAGCGTCCTGCTCAGCTGCTGTCTCAGGAACCTCTGGGCGCTCACGCTGTCCTGGCACTGGGGCCTGATCTCTGGTAACTGAGGCCCAAAGCTGACGGATATCGTACTCAGGGAAAGCAGTAGTAGTGTCTGATATCTCCGCCCTGATCTCTGGTGGCATTTGAATAGAAGATCTAATAATAAAGCAGATCCAGTGTGCATAGGGCAGCTGACGATTACCCTTGAAGCCCTCAGCAATGGTGTCCTCCATCTCACTAAGGATGAGATCCCAAATATCAAACTGTGTCTGTGAGAGGAGGTGGTGAACAACCCAAAGCTGCATCCGTGTCAGTCCCTCTCTGTAGCCAAGTCTGGGAAGAAGAGTGCGTCTGATGATAGCATCCAAGACTCTGGTAAGTGGTGTCAGGCTGGCAGGCGTACGACGAGACCCTTCGCCAAAAGGCTCGTGAAAGCAGGGTCGAACTAAGTCTATAGGTGGCACTGCCCCGCCGTGAGGGCGTCTGGGTGGAGGAGTCTGACCATAACATAACTGATGGATCCTCGTGTCAGAAGCTGGGAGTCTGAGGATCTCTCGCGCTCTGGAGCTGTAGAGTCTGTGATCGCGGCCTCTGAAAGCAAAGTGAATGAACTCATGGGCAGGATCAATCCAAAGTGAAGCATAAAACTCTCTGACCCATGTGCCGCAGTATGCACCTGTCCGTCCAAGAAGATCTGACAAGCCAGGCATATAGGACAGGTGCAGACGAAGCTGCTCTCCCACAACATCAACCAGTGCCTCAAGTCGACATACCCTCTGAGGTCTGAAAGCAATACCGCTGTCAACTAGAGCCCTGTAGAAGTCCTCCTGAAGTAGGGTACAGAAACCCTCTGAAGCTCTGTGATCTCTGACAGGTGGAAACCAACGGCTGACCTCCACGAACCTCAACCCCTGCACCTGACGTGCTGTAGCACCCCTCAGGTCAAAGTGCTCAACCGGGGGTGAACCTCTAGCTCTGGGAGGAGGACGTGCTCCACGACGCTGGCCCTCTGGCCTAGGAGTCACCTGAGTACGAGCACGTGTGGAGCGGCGATGTGGTGGAGACTGAGCTGGCTGCTCCTCTGTATCCTCTGTAGCCTCTGGAGCATCTGGAACCTCTGTAGCCTCTGTAGGCTCTGTAGGTGGGTCAACTGACATCTGCTCTGTGGCTCCAGTATCCTGTGTACCCTCAGTGGCCTCAGTGCCGAGCTGTCGACCTTCAAGGTGAAAGCGACGCTCGCCTATGTGTATGCCACTGCGCCTGCCACCTCTCTCTGCCTGCTCTACAGCATCAGCCACGGCCTGAGCAACCTCTGCCTCTGTAAGCGTCTTCTTCTTCTTTCTGGCCATCATCTTGATGCGCTTTCCACGCGCAATCTCAGCACGACGAGGAGGACTGTCGTCCCCGTCACCAGGAGCACCACCGGCGTTCTTGCAACGCACCATGCTGACCAACTGACTGAGAGCCTCTGTAAGATGGTGAACTGTCACTCGAGAGGCTTGGCCTCAATCCGTATCCGCAGGCTTGGCCTCGGATTCAGCAAACAGATCTGACCCTGACACACCGACTGACTCGCTGGAACGACGGAATAGAAAGATCTACTATAAGCACATATATAACTAAAAGGTACGAAACCCTAGAGATAGCAAGCATGTGAGATACGAAGTGAATCGTGACGCGAAGCTACCTCGGATCGGCGAGACGACGGTGACAAGGTGAGATGACCTAGGTCGCGAGAATCCCCGAATTCGACGAACGAGCTCTGAAAGGACCGAGTCGAGATAATCAACGAAGAGTTACGGTCAAGGTTAGCCCTAACAACGAAATAGAATTGACTCGAACGAAAAGACGAATGAGTCGATACCTCGAGCGAGGGTTAGGGCAAACCCTAGGCTAGGGTTTGGGCTAAACCCTAGGTGAAGGCTCGGCCGAAGATTGAATTGGGGGGCTCGAGCTAGCACGGGAGCTGCGGCTGCTGCTGGTGGGGCTCACTGCGGCGGAGGTGGCTTGCCGGCGGCGAGGAAGAAGCGGGCGGCTGCGGCGGCGGCGCGGCTGTGGGGAGGCGCGGGCGCTGCTGCGGGCAGGCGCACGGGCAGGGAAGTGAGGAGAAGCGGCGCGGGCACGGCAGAGAGGTCGCCGGCGGTGAGGATGACGGCGAGCAAGCACGGCGAACTCGGCGAGTCGGCGAAACGGCGGTAGGATTCGCGGCGGCGGCAAGATGCGTTCGGGTGAAAAAACAAAACGAGGACAAACGGTTTTATGAGGGGCTTAGATCCTCTCGACGCGCGATGACCGGACGCGGTGGTCGTTATGACCGGACGCGGTGGTGCAGCGTCCGGTCACACTCCAGTAAGCTCTGGAGTGACCGGACGCGTCCGGTGAGGACTGACCGGCCGCGGTCAGAGTCCGGTCGATGGGAGCTCGGGAATTCATCGCGGATGACCGGACGTGGTGGTGGTAACCGGGACCGGACGCGGTGGTCAACACAGGCGCGTCCGGTGCAGCGTCCGGTCACTAGGTCTGGAGATGGTCTTCTAGATGACCGAACGCGCTGGTGGACGCCGGGACCGAACGCAGTGGTGAAGCATCACTGCGTCCGGTGCAGCGTCCGGTCCAGCGTCCGGTCGCTGTTCTTCGCCCTTCTTCGTTCCAAACTCCAACGCGACTTCTCCCAATCAAGTTTCAATTCAAGAAGACACAAATAAACACCAATTGGAACCTGATATGAGTGACCTCACTCAAACCCTCAAATTTTTCAAAATATTTTGCCTTAGGCTAGTATTATTTTTAAGAAAATAGGCAATAAACACCCGAGGAGCAACGTATGGCCATGCAATAGAGTTTTTGGACCTTTAGGAGCGTCAAAATGCTCTCTCTATCCATGGACGAACACAGAGGTTGCTCAAAGCTAAACCGAAAAGAAACGACAAACAAACAACCATGCATATGCAATGCAATACAAGAAAGTAAAGCTAGGTTGCTTGTCAATTTTGATCCACGGTTAGGCTTCTTCACTACTCCAAAGGAGGGTTATCGTAACCGTGTTAGCCAAGCCCTAAATGCATTGCGATAAAATAAACATGGCATATAATACAATGCAATGCAAGGCACAACACGCGCTCATTTTTTAAAGTTGCTTGAATCAAGCACATTAAGTTCACTTCTTAGCCTACAAAAGGTGGCCTCATCCAAAGGTTTAGTGAAGATATCCACTAATTGATTTTCACTTCTTACACCTTCTAGTGATATGTCATTTTTAGCAACGTGATCTCTTAGAAAGTGATGGCGGATATCAATGTGCTTGGTGCGAGAGTGTTGTACCGGATTGTTAGCAATTTTAACGACACTTTCATTGTCACATAAAAGTGGCACCTTTTCAAGAACAATTCCATAGTCTAGGAGGGTTTGTTTCATATATAAGATTTGCGCACAACAAGCCCCCGCGGCAATATATTCCGCCTCGGCGGTGGACAAAGCCACACTATTTTGCTTTTTAGATGACCAAGATACTAAGGATCTCCCAAGCAAATGGCACCCTCCGGATGTGCTTTTTCTATCAATTTTGCAACCGGCATAATCCGAATCGGAATAGCCAACTAGTTGGAATCTAGCTCCTTTGGGATACCAAAGACCAATGCTTGGGGTGTGCTTAAGATATCTTAGGATTCTTTTTACGACACTTAAGTGAGGTTCTTTAGGGCACGCTTGGAAGCGAGCACACATGCACACACTAAACATGATATCGGGCCTAGATGCGGTAAGGTACAACAAGCTACCAATCATAGAACGGTAGAGAGTTTGATCGACCGGTTTACCTCCCTCATCTAGGTCGAGATGTCCATTTGATGGCATTGGGGTCTTGATTGGTTTGCATTCTTCCATCTTAAATCTTTTGAGAAGATCCTTGGTATACTTTTCTTGAGAGATGAAAATCCCTTCTCTCATTTGCTTGACTTGAAAACCAAGGAAGAATGTGAGCTCACCAATCATTGACATCTCGAACTCCTTCGACATCAATTCACCAAATTCCTTGCAATAATCTTCATTTGTTGACCCGAAGATGATATCATCAACATACACTTGACAAATGAAGATCTCCCCATTAAGCTTCTTGGTGAATAGTGTGGTGTCGACCTTCCCAATGGTGAAGCCCTTCTCAATGAGGAAGTCTCGGAGGCGCTCATACCACGCTCTAGGGGCTTGTTTGAGTCCATATAGCGCCTTGGACAACCTATAAACATGATTATGATATCTAGGGTCTTCAAACCCGGGAGGTTGATTAACATAGACTAGTTCATTTATAAAGCCATTTAAGAAAGCACTTTTCACATCCATTTGATATAGTTTCATATCATGATGTGATGCATATGCAAGGAGGATACGAATGGCTTCAAGTCTTGCAACGGGTGCAAAGGTCTCTCTAAAATCAAGGCCTTCAACTTGAGAGAACCTCTTTGCAACTAGTCTTGCCTTGTTTCTCACTACTATGCCTTGGTCATCTTGCTTGTTTCGGAACACCCACTTGGTTCCAATGACTCTTGCACCTTTAGGATGCTCTTCAAGTGTCCATACTTGATTGCGGGTGAAGTTGTTCAATTCTTCATGCATGGCATTCACCCAATCCGGATCTTGAAGAGCTTCTTCTACATTCTTAGGTTCAACACAAGAGACAAAAGAGTGATGTTCAACAAAAGAAGCAAGCTTTTGAGATCGAGTCATCACTCCCTTAGTAGGACTCCCTATGATGAGTTCTTGTGGATGTGCTTGAAGTAGAGGTGAATTTCTTCTATCAACCACTTGAGGAGGTGGATGGAGAGCATCAACATCTTGAGCTTGTGCCTCAGCTTGTTCATGAGAGATATAAGTGTCTTCATTTTCAACTCTCTCATCCTTGTCATCATCTTGAGGCACACGTGATGAAGATGGTGGATCAATGATTTGTACATCGTCTTCATCATCTTTTGGCTTGATGTCTCCCACGGGCATGTTCTTCATGGCCTCTCTCAAGGGTTCATCACCTACATCATCACAATTCTCAATTGCTCCTTGGGAGCCGTTAGATTCATCAAATTCCACATCATATGTTTCTTCAACCAAACCGGTGGCATGGTTAAATACTCTATATGCTTTGGACTTTGATGAGTAACCAACAAGAAAACCAATATCACAACGTCTTTGAAACTTCCCTAGGTGTTGACGCTTCTTGTAGATGTAGCATTTGCATCCAAACACCCGGAAGAATGAGACGTCCGGCTTCTTCCCATTAAGCAACTCATAGGGGGTCTTGCCAAGAAACTTTTGGAGGAAGAGGTGATTTGAAGCATAGCATGCAGTGTTGATTGCCTCGGCCCAAAACTTTTCCGGAGTGTTGTACTCATCTAGCATTGTTCTTGCAAGGGTGATCAAAGTCCGGTTCTTTCTCTCAACTACACCATTTTGTTGAGGAGTGTAGGTTGAAGAGACCTCATGCTTGATTCCAATTTCATCACAATAAGCTTCAATATTGGTGTTGTCAAACTCTTTGCCATTGTCACTTCTAATTTTCTTTATCTTGACTTCAAATTCATTTTGAGCTCTCTTTGCAAACTTCTTGAAGCAATTTGCCACTTCGGATTTGTCATGAAGAAAGAAAGTCCATGTGTATCTTGAGTAGTCATCCACTATCACAAGACAATAGAGATTACCACCCAAGCTCTTGTATGTTGTAGGCCCAAACAAATCCATGTGTAGAAGTTCTAGCACTCTTGAAGTTGACATGAAAGCTTTGGTTGGATGAGTGTTTGCAAATTGTTTGCCCGCTTGACATGCACTACAAGGTTTGTCCTTTTCAAACTTCACATCCTTCAATCCTCTCACTAATTCTTTCTTCAATAGCTTGTTGAGAGTGCTCATTCCAACATGTGCAAGCCTCCTATGCCAAAGCCAACCAAGTGAGGTCTTGGTGAACAAACATGTCATCAAATTTGCATCTTCGAAGGTGAAGTCAACAAGATAAAGATTGTTGTATCTAAAGCCTTTGAATATCACTTGCTTGTCATCTATCTTTGAAACTTCCACTTCATTTGGTGTGAACAAGCATTGGAAGCCAAGGTCACAAAGTTGCCCAACGGATAATAAGTTGAAACTCAATGAAGCAACATAGAGCACATTTGAGAGTGAGTGATCATTTGATATTGCAATCTTGCCTATACCCTTGACTTTGCTCTTTGAATTATCCCCAAATGTGATCTTCTCTTAAAATATATCATTCTCTTCAATAGAGGTGAACATACGAGGATCACCGGTCATATGTTGAGTGCAACCACTATCAATAACCCAATGAGATCCACCGGTCTTGTAGTTCACCTACACACAAGAGATCAAGCTTTTTGTTTAGGGACCCAAACTTGAGAGGGGCCCTTGACTTTCTCAACTAGTGACTTGGCAACCTATATTTTCTTTGGCCTATTCTTGTTTGGGGGACCCAAAAACATGACTTTCATCTTTCCATTTGAATCTTTTCTAAGCATGTAATGAGCATTGAAGGCAAAGGGTCTAGCATGCTTGGGCAAGGGTTGTGGTGGTGGAGTTTTGCATTCATGGGCAAAGTGACCTTCTTGACCACACTCAACACATCTCTTTGGCTTGGGCTTTGACTTGCTTTGTTGTTGTTGAGCTTTTGCCTTCTTCTCTTGATTTGCCAAGTACCCAATACCACTTCTATCCATCTTCATTACGGTGTTCATGAGGAGCTCACTTTGCAAATATTGGCCTCTTGTGAACTTGCTTAGACCGGTCTTGAGATGCTCTTTCTCTTGCTTGAGCTTTTTATTCTCTTCAATGAGTGACTCATTTGTTGTTTGCTTCTCAAGAGCCATCAAACCTTTAAGCTTCTTGTTCTCATTTGCAAGCTTCTCATTCTCACACTTGATCTTGGCATAATCATCATAGTTGCTTGACTCAACCACACTCTTGCCTTTGCTACTAGAACCTTGCTCAATGCTTTCAATGATCAAGTCATCACATGATGTAGCTATATCACACTTAACAACATTGTTAGTAGCATCATGTGTCTCAAGAGCAAGTTCATTAGCAACCACAAGACTATCATAGTCAATTTTTAATGTGGTGTATTTGTCTTTCAAAGAGTTATGTCTAGTGATGAGCTCATCATGCTTCCTCTCAAGTTTATCATGTTGATCTTTAAGCTCTTTATTGGAGTTTTTGAGCTCCTTGAGAGTGGAAGACATAACTTCATTTTGATCTCTAAGCTCACCACTAGTCTTTTGAGCATTTTCAAGCTTTGATGAGAGTGATTCATTTTCATTTTGAAGTTCATCATTTTCATTTCTTGTCCTTCTTATGATCTTAGTGTATTTATTTAGCAATTTTACAAGTTCATCATAAGAAGGTGCGTCATATTCATCATCACTATCACTATCATCATCATCATCACTCATGGTTTTGTACCTTTCGTTCACCCTTGGCCATAAGGCATAGATGAGTAGTGGACGATGATGGTGAAGGAGGCGGTGAAGGTGGTGGTGAAGATGTCGGTGAAGATGATGGCCCCATCACAAAGGCGGCAACCTTCTCTTTCTCATCATTGCTCTCATCTTCGGAGGACTCACAAGATGATTCAATGTCGGTGAGCCAATCACCAACAATGTATGCCTTTCCTCCCTTCTTCTTCTTGTAGAACTCCTTCTTGCCATCCTTCTTCTTGTATGGCTTGTTCTTTTTCTTCTCATCTTCTTCATCACTTGAATCATTCTTCTTGCCCTTGTTCTTGTTCTTGAACTTGTCTTTTGGTGGTCTAGGGCATTGATGAGCTAGGTGGCAAGTTCACCACAATTGTAGCAATCCATCTCCGAGATGGGCTTTCTCTTGCTACTTGTGAAGAATTTCTTTTTCTTGCCATCGAACTTGATGCCACTCTTGTTGAGCTTCTTTAGCATCTTGGTGGTCTTTCTCACCATGAGTGCAAGTGATTCATCATCGACATCACTTTCACTTGAGCTTTCTTGCACCATCATGGCTTGGCCCTTCTTCTTCTTCTTCTTGTCATGGCTAGCTTTGAAGGCCAAGTCTTTCTTCTTGGAAGATGATGAGCCCTCTTCCGGAGTGATGTGCATGTACATCTCATGAGCATTGATCTTCCCCAATACTTGTGTCGGTGTTGCGGTGGAGAGATCACTTTGATGAAGCACGGTGACAATGTGACCATACATCTCAACGGGAAGAACACTCAAGATCCTCCTTGCAACATCCGATTAGCTCATTTGAGTGAGCCCAAGAGCATTGAGGTCCTCTACAAGAACATTCAAGCGAGTGTACATGTCATTAGCACTTTCTTTGGGAAGCATCTCAAAAGAATTAATTTTCTTTAAAGCAATATGATAGCGTTCCTCATGCTCACTCTTAGTTCCCTCATGGAGAGCACAAAGATTTTCCCACAAATCATGAGCGTTCTTTGCATTACGCACACGATTGAAGATATCTTTGCCTAAGCCCCGGTAGAGTGTATTTTTGGCCTTTGTATTCCACCGGTCGTACTTCTCCTCGTCACCAATGGGGTTTGCGGGATCCTTGATAGCGAGAAGCCCTTGGGTTGCGGCTCTAAGGCACCCGACATCTATGGCTTCGAGATACGCCTCCATGCGGATTTTTCAATATGGAAAATCATCCCCCTCAAAGGTGGGAGGTGGTCCTTCCCCGTTAGACATCTTGCTCTAGGCGGCAAAGCCTAAATTAGGAGCAACACGGCTCCGATACCAATTGAAAGGATCAAGATGCCCAAGAGGGGGGGGGTGAATTGGGCTTTTCTAAAAATTAATTGCAAGAATTAAATCCTACAAGCCGGAATTCACCCCTAGTGCCTACTTGTGTTCCTAGAGAGTCTACCGATAAAAGTTTTGCACCCTAGTTTCCAATCCTAGTCTAGCATGGCAATTCTAGGAATGTAAACCAAGCAATGAAAGTAAATACGAGAATGTAAATGCTTGAATGTAAAGGGCAAGGAACACGGCGATGTTTTTCTGAGGTATCGGAGAGTCGCCACTCCCCACTAGTCCTCGTTGGAGCACCCGCGCAAGGGTGTAGCTCCCCCTTGATCCGCGCAAGGATCAAGTGCTCTCTACAGGTTGATTCTTCGACACTCCATCGCGGTGAATCACCCAAAACCGCTCACAACATGAGTTGGGTCATCCACAAGCTCCGCCGGATGATCACCAAACTCCCAATCACCACCAAGCCGTCTAGGTGATGGCAATCACCAAGAGTAACAAGCTAGAACTCTCACTTGACCACAACGAGCCCAAATGAGAAGGTGGATGCACACTTGCTACTCTCTAATTGCTAGTGAGGAACTCTCAATCTTTGATTCTCAAATCTCTATCCTCACTAGAGCTCTTGCACTCCCTTGCACTCTAAAGGGTTTTCTCAGATCATCAAATGAGCAAGAGACCTCTAAAAGAGGTGGAGGGGATGTATTTATACACCCCTCAAAGAAAACGAACCGTTACGTTCTGACACGGGCTGACCGGACGCGCCGGTCGAAGTGACCGGACGCGCCGGTCGCTCGTAACGGTCGAATCCCGATTTTTCAACTGAGTGACCGGACGCGCCGGTCAGGGGTGACCGGACGCGTCTGATCGTGCAAGGAACTTACTGTAAGTGCACCGGACACGAGGCCGCGTCCGATCGGTGATGACCGGACGCGTCCGGTCGTCTCTGGACCTTACTGGACTGTGACCGGACGCGCCGATCACACCCAGGTCGCGTCCGACGGGTGTTTCCCTCAAGTGACACGTGTCAGCCTCTGACCACCGCGTCTGGTCCTCGCGAGGACCGCGTCCGGTCGTCAGAGGCAAACCCTAGTCGCAGTAACGTACTGACGCGTCCGGTCATGCCGAAGACCGCGTCCGGTCAGTGGAAAACAGCCCGAAACTTTCCGAAACGCGTCGCAACTTGAACCAAGTTGCTTCCAACTGAACTTTGAGCTATTCTAGGGCTGCCTAGTGCCAAGTTTAACAAGTGTGCACCACACCTAAACATAGGACTCGCCTAGGTCAAGCTACCCGTTCATGCCCCCTTTATAGTACGGCCAAAAGAGAAAAACGAAGATCCTAACGACTATTCCGAATGTATCTCAACACCTCGACATCCGGAACTAACCGTCCTTAATCTTGACGTCACTCTTTTGTAAACCGAAACGATTTCCATCAAGGGACACGAATACCATGGTGCCCAAAGCAGTTATCACCTCCATGACCTAACTTACCAAAGTTTCTGCAAAACACACGTTAGTCATGGTAATAAAGCGTTGTCATCAATTGCCGAAACCAAACCTTGGGGCCTAGATGCTTTCAGACATATTTGAAATGTAATCGGCATAGTAGCAACTCCTGATCAACATCCAACATCTTAGCTTTTGCTCAAGGACGAGCAAAGGGTAAGCTTGGGGGAGTTTGTTGGTGGTCGTTATCGACACATTTTTACCGCCAACATAAGTCCAAAAAGGATAGAATTACACATCAATACACACATATACATTTATTATTGACCGAATTCCACTTGTATTGGAAGAATTGTCACTTTGCAGGAATACATATCAAATACAAGTGGAACATGTCAGAAATACGCTTTCTAGAAAGGTGTATATAGGCAAGGAGAGGCATTGGGTCAAGTCTACAGTCAAACTAGGCCAAGCCCACCATCCCACGCTGATCAGGGCCCAGAAGAGAGCCACCACGACGAAGCCTAGGCCGAGGGGACCCGGCCCAGGCGTGGCCGCGCCCCCACCTGCACCGCCTCGGCCCAACTTCGCTCCACCGACTACATTGATGGCTCTCTTCTAGCGCCCGAAATGCCCCTCCACACTCCTATATAAAGAGGGAGAGGCTCCCCACTACAACACACACACCACACTTTGAGCTACCTCCCTTCCTCCTCCTTCTTCCTCTTTCTTCTTCTTTCTTTAGAATAGGAGTAGGAGTTGGAATAGTAGTGTCGAAAGGTTGAGCTACAAGGAGAGCTTGGCTCCATGGAGGATTTGGTGAGAATAAAGGTTTACTTTCTTTCATCATACTTCTCCATCTAGCTATGTTCTTATTCTTTACATATAGTTGTGCTATAGAACTAGAGTATAGTTTTCATGTTATAATCTTGACATATGAACTAGCATATAGTTTGTGTGTGATGATCTTAACATGTCCATATGACATGATCTTAGTATACGAACTAGTCCATAGTCCATATGCTAGGGTTTTGTCCTATAAAACTTTATGCGTAAACATTCATACCATATGTCCGTTGGGGTTTAGAGCTAGGTACATGTGGTGGTTCATCATGCCTTCGGGTACGCCCAAGTCCTTTACTTGTCGATCCGTAGGGTCAGGGACTGTAGGGGATTTGGGTGGTCACTATATATGCGTGCGAGGTGCTCGGGTATATAGTGGCGGGTGATTGCATGCCCTTTCCACGGTCGAGGGGTAGGTGGCAGGGGGTGACAGCCCTGTCCGTCCCTTGTATTCCTCCATGTTCGACTAGGGTGTAGGAGTTTGTAAATATGCCACATGAGGTTGCTGGCAGACCAGTACTCGGTGGTCTCCCGATCCATTCTCTTACATAGCTCTAGCCCTATACCATGTATGTGTATGATCATTAACTGTTATGTGCACGGCTATATTAGACATGCCTGCTCCACTTAGGAACATTCTTTTATTCTTTGTTTTCCATTTATCCTTTGAGGTTAGCCCATGAGTGTGTGTCACACTATCTTATGCTTGTCATGACTTACCCCTGTATAGAGTACTTGTCTATTGTGCAGTCATGTTATCTTGTCCATGTCCCTACTAGAGACTTATACACCATGCCTTCCTTAGTGAAAATATAAAGAACGATACCCTGAATACTTCCGGGTGAAATGCTGCAACGATAGATCCGTGCGCTTGCGGATAACATCTGTAAATGTAAAGACCTATCGGTTGGCATTGCTTAGTATTGTTACTAGGATACACCAATTCTAGTAGCGATGCTAAGTGATGCCAACAAGCATTTCTGACGCCGTTGCCGGGGATGGGTTTTATACCTATTCTTAGTAGCGACGTTAAGAAATGCCAACAAGCATTTCTAGCACCGTTGCTAGGGATGGGTTTTATACCTATTCTTAGTAGCGACGTTAAGAAATGTCAATAGCATATTCCGAGGCATGAAAATCAAAGGGCCAACATGTTAGCTCAACAAGCATCTGGCTATGACGTCGGTGGACGTAATTTTCATATTCAAGAAAAGCCGATACATGAAGATTTAGAATTTTCCCGTGCAGGTACAGACGAGTCGGCTAAGCTGACTGCTCTAGTCGGCTTAGCCGACCCCCTAATGGATGCTAGCCAGTCTGCTAAGCCAACTGGACCAGTCAGCTAAGCTAACTGGACCAGTCGGCTTAGCCAACTTCCCCTATGCAACAGCCCAGTCGGCTTAGCCGAATCACCTATGGTCAACCCGGCCAATCTGTCCGAGAAGCTTTCAAATCGGCCCAGTGGAACTTCCAATGATGTTGGGGCTGATTTATGTGATTAGAGGACTCCCTTGTTAACATATCTACGTGATCCAAGTGATAAAGTTGATAAAAGTGTTCGATGGAGTGCTTTCAAGTATGTGTTGCATAACGATAAGCTCTACCAAAGAATCGCCGATGATTTGCTACTAAAGTGCTTAGGATCTGATCAAGCAAGAGTGGCTATGGGGGAAGTCCATGAAGGCATTTATGGTACGCATCAATTGGCCCTGAAGATGAAGTGGTTGTTGCGTAGAGCCGGTTTGTATTGGCCTACCATGATGCCCGATTGTTTTTGATACTACAAAGGTTGTGAAGAGTGCCAAAGGTTTGGGAATGTTCAGCTTGTGCCTGCTGCTATGCTTCATCCTATCATCAAGCCATGGCCTTTTCATGGTTGGGGTTTAGACTTTATTAGCCAAATACATCCTCCATCTTGCAAGGGACACCGGTTTGTATTGGTTGCTACAGACTACTTCACTAAGTGGACCGAGACAGTTCCTTTGAAGAATATGACACAAGGAAGTGATTGAGTTCATTACCGAGCATATCATACATAGATTCGGCATCCCTCAGACATTAACTGCTGTGGCAGAACCACCTAAATTATATGTCCCACATGTGCTTACCATTGCCTTTTAGGCCTCTGATACAGCACATGCCAGCCAGACAACTCCGGTAGGCTGTCGGGTGTCCTTGGGGAACCCCGAATCATCCACGTTTTACAACTCATACAAGATCAATAATGGAGTTGTTACAACATTACAACATTTGATATAAAATGTCTTACATCAGAGTGCGGAATAATATAACTCTATTTTACAAAACATGTATAAGTTAAATTTTAATTTAAGCTCCAAAAGATGAGTAAACTGTGGAAGCATCCGAGAAGAAACCTCTAAGGTAGAAGAGGTACCCAGACCATGTCGAGCCCCCTTACATGATCTCGCTATGCTGCTCAAGTCAGATCCTGCAACAGGGGTTAACAAACCCGGAGTACATGAGGGTACTCAACAAGTCTTACCCGACTAAAGAAAATACTCTAAGGATATACAAGCTTTTAAGGTAAGGTAGAAGTAAGAAGTATATTTTGCAAAAAAGCCTTCTAATAGTGGATCCTTACTTTCAATATTATATCTTTAAGATTATTAAGCAACAACATTATATATAAGTACCTGATCTAATCCAATCACTTCTTAAACCATCTCATCATGTTATCATGAGTATCAAATTTTAGTTATTAACTACGATGTATGGTCAGAGGGTCGAGTCTTCTTCTCCGAGAAGCAACAGCGATTCGAATCGATTTGGCCCAGCTGGGTTTTCTTACCACACGACATATGCAGGTCTAGGATCTGGAACCGGATTCAGACCTGAACCTACATATATCAACCCATACCTAGATCCCCCAAAACCTGAACCGGTCTGCACTACCCAGGAGCACAGTACCCACTACACTACGTCGTTCGTCCCTGACGGATTCATAGAAGTGTGTTACACGGTACTCTCACCATCTCTATTCGCCCAGTGCGCAGTTATCTTTTCAAATTAAGGATAAACCGGGGCAAAGGCTTACTGGAGTATGTGGCCAGTACTGGCAAAGTCTCAACCACACACAGGCCTACAACGAATGGTCCTCAATCGACACAGGCGGAACGAGGACGACCAGATGAACCTGTCTGCTCAACTTACCATGACAACCAGTTCCGCCCGGTCTCATATTAAAAGTATGTCATGATCATCCTCATACTTCAAGTTCATCAAAGTTTTAGGATAACTTTACTTTATCACTTTTATCATCTAGGCAGGGCTAAGCATAAAACTATTTATTATATAAAGCTGTGTAACATGGGATAAGTAATTAGTAGACAAGGAAGATATGCAACAACGGTATATATATCACACAACTCCTACTACTTAATGCATCAAACATAGACTTATGTGAATAACTTTCATAAAAATACAAGAATTAGGTTATGCTCCGGGGCTTGCCTGCGTTGCAGAGAAGGTTAGTTCCCTCAGAGAGATCCAATAGACACCAACACCTCTGGTGGATGGACCTACTCCGAGACTTGATCAACACGAGCCTTCTCACTCTCGTATACACTACACGTGATAAATAATGCTCTGCTTAACATGACGAAATGCATGCCATGATACATGATGATGGATGTTCAACAGAGCTTAACAACTTAAGGAAGTTGAGTACAACTTTCCTTCACAAATTACCAAGTTAACTATTTCATTAAACCATATTATCATTTCATGTTAACAAGGTGTTTACTTCATCTAAGAAACATTATATAACATGGTGAATGATCTTACTCAAACATACAAAATAAGTGCCATGGAACAGCAAGTGTGGGGTGTCCCATGGTCCTCAATCAATTCCAAATTCACACTCAAGTCAAGTTATGATTTATTCTAATCAAATAAAAAAATCATAGAACATGCATTTATTAATTAAAAGAGCTATTTTTATATCATAATAAAAGTATTGAAAAGACTCATTTTATATTTTTCCTAGGTATAGCGCATGATAACTAGCATACAAAATTAATTTCATAATTTTATGACGTACCAATAATTATTTATGAATTTAGAGAGAAACAACACATTTTACCCGGCGACGAGGACAACCCCGACGGACTCGCCTCACTTGCGCGCACACACTGGTGCTACTCGCTAACCCCCAAGCGCACCGGAACAAGCACGGCCACAGCCATGGTGACACGGCAGTGTGCGACACGGCGGCGTCCAGGGTGGTCCGGCGGTACTCCGGCGCGGCGGAGGCGGCTGCCGGTGCAACCCTTGACGACGGGACGGCCACAAACGTGCTCCTCACGACCCTGCGGACACCGCTATGCTACCGGATGAACGCGCTAGCGCTTGACTTGTACGCAGCCGCGACCATGGCGATCACGGCGACGCAGAACACGACGGCTCGACGGCGGAGCAGTCGCGAAAGCCCCTAATTGGCCTAAATAAGGAGAGCTACGCGCTCAGGATGCTCACCCCGACTTGCTGTACCAGACGGTTGAAGCGGAGGTGAAGAAGCTGCTGCCATCGGAAAGGGCGATGACGGCGGCGAGGACTGGGCGGCGCGCTGTCGTTTCGGCTTGTACGGTGCAGTAGAGGTTAAACAGAGGGGTGCATGAGCTTCACAATGGTGAGAGGAAAACAAAGCACAAAGCAGTGCAGTGGGAGATGCTCTGAGGAGCTCGGGCCACGGTGAGGTGGAGCTCGCGGCCATGGAGAGGTCGCCGCCGCGGAAACGACGCGCGCGACCAAAATCGGTGTGCGAGGCGATGCAAATGGGTTCAGCAGAAGCGCAACTATGATGCAAGCCTAGCTGTAGAAGGAATTGAAAGGAGAGTGAGCAGCTGTGATGAATTTCGACTGACAAACTAGGAAACTCGGCGGCGGCAGAACACAGAGCAAAGAGATAAAGGAGATGGCGCCGGCGGCTTAGCTTAGATGGATGAGGATGAGTCTTCACGGCTCGCCAGCAGCTGCTTAAGCACAGCAGGTAAGCAGCTGCGTGCCAACCATGTGGAAACGGCGGGAAGAGCGGTGGCTGTGGCGGTGAGCAGGCTGCTGCGTGGCACTGTGGTCGGTGCTACTGTAGCACGTCTGAACCCTTTACTTCTCCCTTCTTTTTCTCCTGATTTTACAAAGCGAATTGATGAAGTGCCTTAAGCAACATTGTTCATTGACCAGTGGTCTACAACATTGCTTAAGGACCAAACATCCCAAACTTGATGGTTTTGAAGTTTTGGAGGATCAAAGGTGAGTTCAGTGAGTTTTAGGTTTTGAAACTGTGTTTTAACTAAACATTTTTGATAATTTATTTAGGAGCAACCAAACTTAAGCATGATAACTAATTACACAACAACAAAGCTTAACTATGTGACCACACGATAAAATAAAGTTTGGACCAATTTTACTTATGAAAATTCATTTATTAAACCCTCAAAGTTTGAACTTAAACACTAACTTCAAGGGACTTAGGCAAAATGACTAAGTATGAAAGTTAGTATCAAATCCAATTTTTGAGCTCAAAATTAAATATGTTTGATTTGAAAACTCTAATAACTTTTATTCTATAACATAGAGCACACTTTAAACTATAAAATCTATTTTAACCAAACATCAACTATTTAAGCAATTTCACATATTTAAATTCACAAAGTTTTTTAAGCCTTAACATGGTTATTATTTCATGAATAAAATACC
The DNA here is from genome assembly GCA_022457205.1 of Saccharum spontaneum. Taxonomy (NCBI): domain Eukaryota; kingdom Viridiplantae; phylum Streptophyta; class Magnoliopsida; order Poales; family Poaceae; genus Saccharum; species Saccharum spontaneum. Next base: position 43,682,768 of record CM039588.1, on the reverse strand, counting down.
ATATTTGCAACCTGTGAAACATGACAACGAAACATATGAAATATTCACAACATTACATATGCAACATGTGAGACCCTTATATGCAACATTTGAACACTAAAATTGAAACATAGCAAAGCTATAACTGAAACATCACTATGCAACAAATATGAAACATGGACATGCTAATATTGAAACATAGTATATGTACATATGAAACACCTTGTATGCAGCATGGGAAACACTATAAAGCAACATGGAAAACATGACATGTGAGACACTTTTCATGCAATGTATGAAACATATGATTGCTATACTTGAAACATAGGGTGCATGTATGCAACAATGCTTTGATGATGCTCATGACCAAGTTTTAGTTGCTTTTAACATCTAGGATGTTACCACTACAGATCAAGGGACATCATTTGTGTCTAAAGAGGTGAGGGAATTTGCTGAATTATATAAGATCAAGTTGCTCAATTCATCTCCATACTATGCTCAAGCTAATGGCCAAGCTGAGTCTAGTAATAAGACTTTGATCAAGCTCATCAAGAAAAAGATTAAGGAGAATCCAAGGAGGTGGCATGAAATTTTGTCTGAAGCTCTATGGGCACATCGCATTTAAAGGCATGGTGCCACAAAAGTTACTCCTTTTGAGTTGGTATATGGTCAAGAGGCCGTGTTGCCTGTCGAGGTGAATTTGGATGCATACAGGCTTGCTAAACAAAATGATCTATTAGCCGTTGTGTATCATGATTTGATGATAGATAACATCGATGAGGTAACTAATGTAAGATTAAAAGCTTTCAAGGAGATAGAGAAAGATAAAGCTCGAGTTACTAGGGCATACAACAAGAAAGTCAAGAGCAAATTCTTCCAAGTAGGAGAATTAGTATGGAAAACCATATTACCTATTAAATCGAAGAGCAATCAGTTTGACAAATGGTCACCTAACTGGGAGGGTCCTTACAAAGTGATCGAAGTCATATACGGTAATTCCTATCTGCTAGAGACATTGCAAGATGAATGTCTCAATAGAGCATTCAATGGAAGGTGCTTGAAAAGTATTTTCTAAGTGTTTGGCAAGAAGCCTAAATGCTCTCTAAGCAATGGCCGATACATGTATCGCCCTTAAAAAAATGGCTGATATATACATCGCCCTTAGTCGCTGAGCAGCCGATGATATGGGTATCGTCGCTGTTCAGCTTTATTGTGTTTGGCTCAATTAAGTGTTTTCAGATTCATGCATCATTCACCTGAAAATAGGGGGGCATATGTTGACACTTAAAAATGTCCCAAGGAGGTTTTAAGTATCTTGAATAAGTTATAAACGTCTTGGGCATGGTGGAGGTCAAATGACGCGACTAAACAGCGAGCGTGACGCGCGGAGAAGACGGCGAGCCACTGGCGAGCCAAGCCAGTCGGCTTGGCCGGTTTGCCCCCCAGTCGGCTTAGCCGACACCCAGAGTCGGTTAAGCCGACTCCCTATTCTAGCCGTCCAACTAGGGTGCCTGAGGCCGCAAAAGTCGGCTTAGCCGACTGCCCCCGTTGGCTAAGCCAAATCGTCACAGATTTCGAGTCAATTTGGTTTCCAGATCGGTTTTTGGTATATTTTCGACGTGGAAAACTTGGAGAACACGTCTTGGAGATGTTTCTTACTGGGATAAGACCACTCCCTCTATATATATGAGAGGATCATGGCCGATTGAGTTCTCATCTATCCAATCGACAAAAAACACAAAATTATCCACCTCTTTGTCCTAATTTCTTCTCCTCAACCTCTTCTGCTGTCCAACAAGTTTCTCCACGAGATTTGTGGCATCCTAGGCGGTCTTGCTGGTCCTAGGAGATCCTCCACGTGCCTCTCCTTGACGGATCCTTCCGGGAGTGGTTCGGGAGCCTATTCAGCCAAGATCGAGCTCCACATCGATCCTTTCGGTCTCTAGATCGGTTTGGCCGATTACGCTACGTTCTTTGGGCGTCCAAGGCCCTCGCTGGTGTATTGGCTTGAAGCAAACTTCAACGTCAACACTATGGTAGGGGTTAGATGAAAGTAATGATCATGAATAGGGGTGAGTCGGCTGCTTCTGCTCCTATAAGGCTAGAAATAATTTAGCACCATGAGGCATGTGTGCTATTGTACGTAATACGTGAAAAATTAATCTGATAAGTTCACGGAGCATACAGGTAGGCATGCTGCAGGCACAAATGCCTATTTCTTCACTCACTGCACCAGAAAGGAGAAAAGGAAACGGCAAATATCAGCACAAGTATGTGATCAGTAGCCCCATCGGTTGTAATAGTTGAAGCTACTGTATAGAGTTCAGTAGGTCGGTGAAGGTGTCCAAAGGGTAATGATCTGCTAGAATGTATGTCAATCTGTTTAACTAAGTTTACTATAGGTTTGATTGAAGGACCAAAATTTTCCCATGCTCGTTTCAAAAAAAAAAAAAAAAGAAAGAAAAGAAAGCCCCATGCATCCAGGCGAACCTGCCATCAGCTAAAGCTTCAGAAACATATTACCTGAAAATGCATGATCAAGCCTCCCAGATATTCTATCAGTAAGCAATTCCAAAAGTAAGTGACAAGAGTCTACCAAGTATATTCCAAAGCACCTAATACAATTCACATTGAATTCTGACCAAATATCCATTTGTACTCCAAGATTATATTACCAACAAGGAACCAAGAATCTTTATAACCAGATTATCACAGGAAGAACACAGGACTCCTAACAAGTTGTTTTGGGAAGAATTGCAAGTCCTCCGCCTTTTCGTTATAGTAGGAAACAAGCTACCTATTTTTAGATCAAACAGCCAGAAATCACTAACAGAATATTAAAGAATGATCCAGCAACAAAAAAAATAACTTACAAGATTACGGCTACTTCATTTCATTCTGAAAGTCATGAGACAGTAGCAGCTCAAAGCAAAACAATCACAGCTGCACAGATAAAGCACAAGACTCTCTGAAACAAAGAAGCAGAAAAATACCAAACAGACATGTGTGCTATTGTACCAAAAGACTTCAGAACAGCATTGAGCTTTTAGTTTGCCGCTCAGAATGCATACAAATTGGAACTTGCCATCAGCTATATGTTTCAGAAGCAAGTCAACTGAAAATGCATAATCAAGCAACTGAAAAACAAGACTTCACAACTGAAAATACATAAATAATTCCAAAAACAAGTGATACAGCCTACCCAAAAAAAAAAAGGACAATGCAGGCCATACATAGAAGATCATGTTCCACTCCATTGACATATGCAAAAAAGAGGCACACATAAATTTGCGTCAATATGAATGACCCCTCCCCTCCCTCTGTTCTTTCTACATTGATATGAGAAATCACTGTTCTGACTACAAAACACAACACTCACGGACAAACCAAACAGTGAAATTTGTGAGCAATTTGTTGACATTTGTGAACAATTTGACATATACTAGTGGAAATGCACGTGCGACACGCACGTGTCTACCAAAAACAAAATTCTTTATAAGAAAAAATAGCAATTTCTTTTGAGAAGTAAGAATGCACATACAACACGTGTCTACCAAAAACAAAATTCTTTATAAGAAAAAATAGCAATTTTTTTTGAGAAGTAAGAATGCACATACAACACGCTTTTGAGAAATAAGAATGCACATACAACACACACATCTAAGAAATAAATTTATATGTAATCTTCAATTATCAATCAATTATCTTGAAAATTGAGCTTAGTATTGTAATACAGTAATTATTATTCTAAAAAATATAATGCATCTATTGAATTCATAGTGGATACAAACATAAAAGCAATGGTCATATTATTTTAGCAAAAATGAATGGAGAAAAAAGATGAAAATATCAAGAACAATTTTTGACTTCACTCAAATAAGAGAAATGGCACAAAAAAAATATGTACAATTGGAACTCTTAAACTGGTAATCATCTACGTAATTAATGAAGTAGCATATTATCTACTTATAAGCTTGCTATGTTAAAGGGGAACAAAAGAAAAACGCCCCGCGTCGCTCCGATCTTGTAGCCACCAATCCAATGCTGATCTTGTAGCCATCCTTCTCGCTCACCATAGGAGTCAAATGGCTGGTGGCAGGCAGCCTGTGGGTAGACAGTTTTGCTCCACTTCCTGTCAAAACGCACAAAAGGCAGGGAATGAAAATCAACCACTATGTTATCAATCAGTCGAGTCGTTGACATATAGATTGTTAGTCTTGGTGATACTAAATTAACTACAAGAAATGATCACGAGCACATGTTTATGGAGATACAAATACAAACACCAATTCTATCAGATAAACAAAGACAATAAACAATTATACCTTGCCCACTCTATGTTAGAATCATGTTTGCATCATATCTTTCATGTGCAAAGGGGGAGTTAAAACAGAGGGAAATCAATCGTTTCATATGCAATAGGATAGCTCAAGGAATTTAATCTATGACCTATCAATTGATCATGAACATCAACGGAAGAAAATGCGGTGGTTCTTAAGTAAGCACATGTTTTCATCAGTTGGTTCAAAGGTTATTGAGTTGTAGATATGACTACGAAGAGGCCAGGTGATCATACATGTTTTTCTACCCACTGAATCTCCTACCAACTCCCAGATATTTTTTTAATGAAATTACCTACTCAAGGCAACATACTTGCAACTTCGCAAGTATCAACTAAATGCATAGATGCAGTTACATCCTAACAAAAAAGGCCAAGGCGAAAGAGAACTGACCTGAATGAACAAATTTATATTGTTGGGGCAATGCATAGCTAGACAGAATACTTTGATGGCTTGCAAAGGAGACACAACAGTCTTGAATGAGCACAAATTGCAAAAAATGTCACAACAGTTGTCATATACATACTTGCATGATTAATTTAATCTAGATCCATGTATCAGTCTCAGTGCAACAACAAAGTATCTATCCCGGCCAGACTGTCTCATTGCTGAACCCGCCGAGGGCGTTTGCCTCTACCCCAGCCAGTTGTGCTGGGATGCCTACTCTCCTACAAGGTTGCCTCCTTGCCAGATCCACCGAGGTCGAGTGCCTAGCCACCTTCTCCCTGGCCAAACGAATTCACTAAGAAAACAAAGTTTTTTTATATCACCGGATAGTACAATAAACCTGATCTTAGTAACACACTATTTTGAGTCATACTTAAAGCAGCACAAATAAAATGAAATGTGTTTTTTTGTAATGTGAATCAAACATCTAAAAGTCATGTGTTGGTCATCAAGCCATATAATAAGATTTATAACTCACTCAAAAAGGGTAACATACATAGAGTTACTTATATTGTTTATTACATAGCCAAGAGTTCTAAGAAAGTGAAATAAAGAAATTTCATATCTAACCCAAAAACCATCGATCAATGCTTTTTCCTGATGAATCAAATGAGAGAAAAAAATCAGTGCCGGATTAACAAGTATAAAAATAAATTATAATGGGCAGGCAGTGATACTTGCCACTTTTTTTTCCCCTCTTTGACTGCTGCTTCCTTCTCCCATTTTGAGTTGCTTGTTGCTTTTGTTTGGTCAAGGACTTTTACTGTTGCTTCCTTCTCCCTTTTTTTGAGTTGCTTGTTGCTTCTGTTGGCGCCACTACTCAACTCCCAGGTGAGTAGCACCGGCACTCCTTCCCTCCTCTCCTCACTTGCTCCAAGGTAGAAGAAGAGCTGAGCTCTCAGCTCACACACACACAGGCAACAGCAGTGGCCGAAGCCTGTGAGACTGAATGTGAGGCAAAAGACTGCTCTCTATAGATTGCATAGCAAGGTATGTATATACAAGCCTCATACCAACTATGGTACCTGAGGTATGGCTGAGTACAGCCCCAACTACTGATATGGCTGTGTACAGCCTCAACTACTCCTAGTACACATGAAGTAAGCCATGGACATGGCTGTCTACTTCTACTCCTAGAAGGCCTATTGCCATACAACTGCAGTACCAAGGGTACAACTGCTCCTTGACTGCATTAGAGAGAAAAAGGGAGAGTGGAGGATCAGCAGATTACTTCTAACAATTCTTCCCCTAATCCTGCTGTCCTCATTTGACCTCCACCATGCCGATCAACCCCCTCAGCTCCTGGAACCGAAGCCGGCCGAGTGGCTTGGTGAGAATGTCCGCGAGCTGCCGGCCGGAGTCGACGAACTCGATGACCATTTGTCCTCCATCGACGCAATCTCGAATGAAGTGGAACTTCACGTCGATGTGCTTGCTTCTGTCGTGGAGGACAGGGTTCTTTGCCAGCGCGATTGCTGGCTGGTTATCCACCTTCAGTGCCGGCGGGCGAGCCTCAACTCCGGTGAGCTCACCCAACAGCCGGCGCAGCCAAACCACCTGGCAAGCCGCCGTGGCCGCTGCGACGTACTCCGCCTCGCAGGTCGACAGCGCCACCATCTTCTGCTTCAGGGACTGCCACGCGATTGGTGACGCACCGAGGAAGACAAGCACGCCGGAGGTGCTCCGCCGCCCGTCCACGTCCCCAGCCATGTCTGCATCACTGTATGCCGTGATCCCTGGCTCACCATCCTTGGCCTTGGGCGGAGCCTCGCTGAACGCCGTCAGCTGGAGGCCGCCGCGCTTGGGGAAGATGATCCCCATCTCCAACGTGCCCTGGACGTAGCGGAGCAGCCGTTTGACCGCCGTCCAGTGGTCTTCTCTTGGATCTTCCATGAAACGGCTCACGTAACCCACCGCGAACGCGATGTCCGGCCGAGTGTGCGTGAGCCAGCGCAGCCCGCCGACGATGCTTCGGTAGAGAGTGGCGTCCACCTTTGCCGCGGTGCTCTGCTTTGAGAGCTTGATGCGCTCCTCCATTGGCGTGGCCACCGCCTTGCAGCCCGCCATGCCCGCCCGCTCCAACAGCTTCAGCGCATAGGCGCGTTGTCCAAGCTTCACTGCATCCGCGCTCTGCTTCACCTCGATGCCGAGGTAGTACGACAGAGCTCCTAGGTCGCTCATGCGGAACTTGGCGCCCATCTGTTCCTTGAAATGCGCAATGTCCTGCGCGCGCGCCCCGGTGACGATGAGATCGTCGACGTACACCCCGAAGATGAGGTGCTCCTTCCCCCGTCGTCGGGTGTACAGCGCATGCTCGGTGGCGCAGCGTGCGAACCCGAGCTCCGCCATGGTGGCGTCGAGCTTGGCGTTCCACGCCCTCGGCGCCTGCCGCAGCCCGTATAGGGCCTTCCTGAGGCGCAGCACCTTGTGCTCAGCGCCCTTCACCACGAACCCCGGCGCCTGCTTGACGTAGACCACCTCCGCCAAGTCGCCATTGAGAAAGGCAGACTTGACGTCGAGGTGGTGAACTTGCCAGTCCTTGGCCGCCGCGAGCGCGAGGAGGAGCCGCACCGACTCCATCCGCGCCACTGGCGCGAACACCTCCTCGAAGTCAATTCCCTCGCGTTGCACGAAACCGCGCGCCACCAGGCGTGCCTTGTGCTTGACGACGGCGCCGCGCTCATCCTTCTTGACCTTATAGACCCACTTGAGTCCGATCGGCCGGCAACCCGACGGCGGATCGACCAAGTCCCAGGTCTTGTTGGCCTCAATCGCCTTCATCTCGATCATGGCCCGCCGCCACTCCGCGTCGCGCTCCGCAACCGCGAATGTGGCCGGCTCTTCCGCGCTCATGAGCAGGAGTGCTTGATCGTCGTCGAGCAGGCGCGCAGCCAGTCCTGGTACCGGCGCGTTGCCGACGACATTGTCGACGCGCCGGAACCGGACCTCCTCCCCTTCGTGGAACGCGTCCACGAACTCGTCGAGATTGGACGGTGGAGTAGCGTACTCCACCATCGACGCTCCCGGCGTCCCCTGATCGTGCAAAACAGGGGGGGAGTCCGCCATTGGCCCCGGCGAGCCGTAGTGCCCTGCTCCCGGCGGGCTAGGTGGTTACACCACCTCCTCCGCTGTGGGCTCTGCTTCTTCTCCGGCCGCCGGCTCCCCTTCTGCTGCTTCCCCGGTCGTTGGGGCTTGCTCCGCCTCGCCGTGACCGCGCACCACCAGCCGCTCCACAACGAACGTGTCTCCAAGCCCGTGGCCCTGCTCCGCCTCCAATTCCTCGGCATTCCAGTCCCAAGCCGCCGCCTCGTTGAAGACGACGTCTCTGGATACCAGCACCTTGCCCCTCGCTGGATCGTACAGCCGGTAGGCTTTGGATCCTTCCTCGTAGCCGAGGAGCACCGCCTTCGTGCTCCTGTCTTCAAGCTTGCCGAGGCCGGGCTTGGTCGTCTTGACGTAGCCGATGCATCCGAACGTGCGCATGAATGCCATGCTCGGCTTGCGCCCGTGCCAAGCTTCGAACGGAGTTTGCCCCTTCAGGGCCTTCGTGGGCGCGCGGTTGAGGATGAAAACCGCCGTCGTTACGGCCTCGCCCCAGAACGTCGCCGGCATCTTCTTCGCTTTCATCATGGAGCGCGCCATGCCGACGATCGTCTGATTTCGGCGTTCCACCACGCCGTTCTGCTGCGGTGAGTAGGGCGCGGTGAGGTGGCGCCCCACCCCCTCCTCGGCGCAGTAGGTGGCAAATTCCACCGCCGTGAATTCACCGCCGCGATCGGTCCTCAAGACCCGGAGCTTCTTCCCGGACTCCGCCTCCGCGCGCGCCTTGAAGCCCTTGATGGCGTCCGCAGCGTCGTTCTTGCTCGTCAGGAGCTGCAGCCACATGTAGCGACTGCAGTCGTCCATGAGCAGGAGGAAGTACCTCCGGCCTCCATGCGTCGCCGGCGTGATTGGCCCGCAAAGGTCCCCATGGACCAGCTCGAGCGGATCAGCCGCGCGATACCTTGCCGCCTTGGGGAACGGCAGCCTTCTCTGCTTCCCGGCGAGGCAGCTGTCGCAAAGTTCCCCTGCGTGCTTGATGCGTGGCATGCCAGTCACCATCTTCTCCATCCGGCCTAGCGCGTCAAAGCTCAGGTGGCCGAACCGGCCGTGCCAGAGCCATGGCTCCACGCTCACCGCCGCCAGACACACCGGCTGCTCAACCTTCAAGTCAAGGAGGTAAAGTCGATTCCGAGATCGCATCACCTTAGCTAGGAGACGCCCGTCCTGGTCCTTGATGTGCAGCATCCCTTGGCAGATCAGCACCTCCGCTCCATGCTCGTCCAGCTGGCCAAGGCTGATGATGCTAGAGCGGAGCTCCGGGATGTAGTACACCTCCGTGAGCGCGCGGTGCTCTCCGTTCTTGCACCTGAACAGCACCGTGCCGCGCCCACGAATCTGCACCCGGGAGCCGTCGCCGAAACGGACGTTCCCACGATGCTCCTCGTCCAGCTCGGAGAAGGCGGCGCGGCAACCCGTCATGTGGTTGCTCGCGCCGGAGTCGAGGTACCACCTCTGCTCCGACTCATCCCCGGAGACACCCAGATGAACCTGCGCGCGCGGCTCGTCGAGATGGTGGACGACCGGCGGCGCAGCCTTCTGCTCCACCTCCATCTTCCTCGGCTTGCCACTCCGCTCCGCGCAGAACACTCCCATCAGGAGTGCGTGATCACCGTCGTCGTCGGAACGCACCAGGTGCGCCTCCTCCTTCTTCTCCGTCTTCCGATTCGGGCATTCCCGGGCCCAATGTCCAACCTCGCCGCACTTGCGGCAGGCGTTGGGGTCGGTGAACTTCTTCTTGCCCTTCTTCCTTTCCGCCGGTGCCTTGCCCCGCTGCTTTCCGCCGTTGCCGCCCCCACGCTCACCGCCACCGCGACTGGAGCCTTCCCCGGTCTTGCGCTTCTCCTTCATCCGCGCCGACCATTCTTCCTCCGTCAGCAGCAGCTTGGGCTTCTCCTTCTCCGGCGACGCGCGATCCTCCACAGCGCGGAGCCGCCCGGTGACGTCCTCGAGCGATAGCGTGGATAAGTCCAGCATCGTCTCGATGGACAGGGCAAGCTGCGCGTACTTGGCCGGCACGACGCGCAGCAGCTTGGCCACGACGTCCTCGTCGTCGACCGGCTTGCCGTAGGTGGCCAGCTGGCTCGCGATCGACTGTAGTCGAAGCGCGAAGTCCTCCACGGCCTCTCCGGGCTTGAAACGAAGGTCGTCGAACTCCCGACGCAACTGCTGCGCCTTCGCCTTCTTGGCTCGGTCCGAACCGAGGCGGAAAGACGCGAGCATGTCCCACGCCTCCTTCGCCGTGTTCTTCGACCCGATGGCCTCATGGAACTCGGATGGTGTGGACGCCATGAGCGCCTCCATGACGCCCACCTCCGCATCCTCACCAGCATTGCCGGTTTCCACCGCCGCCCACCACCGCCGCGCGCAGCTTCCACTTCATGTGGACTGCCCACTCGCCGTAGTTGGTGCGGGTGAGCATCGGCCAGGTGTTGGACCCGCCGACCTCCCTCACCGTGCGCACCTCTACTGCGGGCCGGGATGCCGAGGCCAGCTGCCTCTCCATGGCCGCTGCTGCAGCCGCCGCCGCAGCTGCCTCTGCACCACCCTCTGCACCCGCCACAGCAGTATCCATCACCGGCGATCACACCCAGCAACTTGTACGGCTCCGATACCACGTGTTGGCGCCACTACTCAACTCCCAGGTGAGTAGCACCGGCACTCCTTCCCTCCTCTCCTCACTTGCTCCAAGGTAGAAGAAGAGCTGAGCTCTCAGCTCACACACACACAGGCAACAGCAGTGGCCGAAGCCTGTGAGACTGAATGTGAGGCAAAAGACTGCTCTCTATAGATTGCATAGCAAGGTATGTATATACAAGCCTCATACCAACTATGGTACCTGAGGTATGGCTGAGTACAGCCCCAACTACTGATATGGCTGTGTACAGCCTCAACTACTCCTAGTACACATGAAGTAAGCCATGGACATGGCTGTCTACTTCTACTCCTAGAAGGCCTATTGCCATACAACTGCAGTACCAAGGGTACAACTGCTCCTTGACTGCATTAGAGAGAAAAAGGGAGAGTGGAGGATCAGCAGATTACTTCTAACAGCTTCTGTTTGGTCAGGGACAATGCATAGAAATTTCAAAGACAAGAATGACTTTTTGTCTTTTGAGAATAGGCAAACATGGAACTTAATTTGTACAAAGAAAGCCATGATGGACGATAGGATACTTCACTTATGCACATGCGAAAACAAGCATGCAAAGGAAAGGATGGGATCAGATGTTCAGATGAGATGTGACCATATTAGATACTGTTCAATGAACCAAAAGTGCTTATTCACCCCTCAGCAATAAGCAGTGAGCAGTGCATTGCCATTCAGTTTATTAGTTAGGTGTGCCTCTTGAGTTTGGTTTTAGAAGCATAGTAATGGTAATCTCTATGTGTTAATGTATATACTGGATGAGAGCACGCAAACCTGAAGCATGAAACAGTTTCTGATCATGTGCAGCGGACTCCATAATGTTGCCAGGTAGTGAATATTCAACATTAGATGCCACTATCTGCAAATATTAGCCTATCAAGGAATACTATGCGGGGAAAGGACAGATAATGAAACATTGGAATAAATTGCTTAGTAATTCTACTCTGGATAGGGAAAAAGATGGATACAGGGCAAAGGAATGTGTGGTTTTAGAATTACCAAATCACCTAGTTTTCCTCAAAATATGAGAAAAAAGTGTCGCACTCAGAGCATCAGCGTCCTTGGACGCCCATAACAGCTTCCATGCAGTGGCTCCAAAATTTCACCAAAAGTGAAACAAATCAAGTCCGATTGGTCTGAGATTTTAGCCACAACTTCAACACATCAAGGGTACTTCGTTCCAGCAGAGAGAACCTAAAAAGACTGAAAGAATCTTGCCAATTTAAGATTTCAGAAAACCCTAGATGAAGAACAAATTTGAGAGAACTTCAAATTCGTTTGCCATCTAGGGATTTCTGTGCTGCTGCTATCGGAGGAGGTGGGCACAGGATCTAGCCATGGCAGCATGGAATTCGTTTGCCATGAAAGGGGCGCCGCCGCATGGAGGAAGCCGTCGCCGTGGCTGATGTCGAGGAGGGCGCTGCTGCTAGGGGCTCGGATGTGGTTGCCGCTGCTAGTACGGTGGAGATGGTGGCGTGCGGGCTGGATCAGGTCCGCGTGCGCTGCAGGTTTGGGAGCGCCGCCGCTGTCGTGGGAGAGAGGGTTCAGGAGCTGCGGCCGCCGCCTCGCACCCTGTGGCTCTGCACGTCGCCGAGGCTGTCCATCTTGGCGGATTCGGGAGCCGCATGTGCCGGAGACGACGGGCGGGTCCGCGGTAGGCGATCGAGAAGGCCAGGAATTGGGAGGGGCAACCGCTAGATGGGTAGTAGGGATTCCTCTCGTCTTGTTTCCCCTTCCGCTTCTTTCCATCCCTCGAGCACGCAACGGAGAAAACGAAGGGAGGGGTGGGTAAGCGGGCGGGTATGTTGGCCGAGGGTGAAAAAAATCAGACGGAAGGGTCGTGCGTAGGGAGAGAAGACGTGTTTCGTCACATAAGTTCTGTCCTCTTCGGCTGTGGGTCCACCAGCCAGAGGTATACCCAGCGTTAGATGGAAAAACGAAATACATCCAAAGGTGCATATCATAGGTGGGTAGAACTTTTTTTTAGGTAACAACTATTTTACAATTCTTTCGCTTCTTTATAGTATAGATTTCTCTGATGTTTGGAATCCATAGAAATAATTTGTATTTTTTTTTGAAAAAATTGGCATATATTTGTCTTATTCCCAAATTACACCACTGTATCCAATAAATTACACCGAAGAAATAAGGCAGTGTAAATATAGTAATAAGACAGTGTAAATATAGTTATAGTGTAAGTGCATGGCAAAATCTTGTCGTTGGGAGGGGCTAAAACAACCAGTTGTTGGGTAGACATTTCCAAAAAAAATGATCCTGAAATACCGTATAGCAAGCCATATAAAATTACACACAAAAAAACAAAGCACTTTACTCTAAAAAAAACTATGCCCTTGAAACCTAGCAAGACCCAAAGAAAAAACACAATTATAAATCGAAGTCACTATTCCCTAACAACGGCGACATACGGTAGTTCTACCGAGCCCATGTACAGCTTGCCGCCTTCCCTCTCCACCACCTCCGTCGGCCTCACGCTCTTGGGCCCTCTCATCACCTAGAGCACCTGCCCGTCGGCCCCGATTCTGACGGCAAGCAGGTGGCTGTCCGGACCAAAGGGAAGCTCCATCTTCTCCCTGTGCAGCGCCACCCAGAACCCGCCTCTGCCATCGGCCCTCACATTGTCAGGGTAGCCCGGCAAGTCAGCGAGGTGCTCAGACGTGCCCGCCTTGGGACCATCGATCCAGTACCTAAGCAGGGCCGGCCCTGAGATTTGGGGGCCCTGGGCAAGACTAGAAATTGAGGCCCCTTATAATATATGTATATCTGTTATCGTTTGTATTAGTTTGATGCTAAACTAAGAATAGTTAGCTAACATGCATTACCAATTCTTAAAAAATCTATCTTGTCACATACTCTCTCAGTCCCAAAATAAGTGCACGTCTCCCTTGTGTTCATATTATTTTTTAATGTGTCCTTTGTGTCATCACTTGTTTCCTCCTTTTTATTTTCTAAATACTAACGGCATCATTTATACTACCTCCTTCGTCTACAAAAGAATGCAATTCTCGGGTCTCGAGGAGTCAAACAACATGAACTTTGAATAAATTTAGGGGGTGTTTAGTTCCTGAGGTGAAAAATTTTGGGATGTCACATCGGATGTTTCATGGGATATCGGAAGGGGTGTTCGGATACTAATAAAAAAAACTAATTACATAACTCGCCTAGAAACTAGAATTTATTAAGCCTAATTAATTCGTCATTAGCACATATTTACTGTAGCACGACATTGTCAAATCATGGATTAATTAGGCTTAAAAAATTCATCTCGCAAATTTATCGCGATCTGTGTAATTAGTTATTTTTTCGTTTACATTTAATACTCCATGCATGTGTCTAAACATCCGATGCGATGGGGTGAAAAATTTTAGAAGGAACTAAACACCCCCTTATATAAAAAAGTACAAACATTCGTGATACAAAATAAGTGTCATTAGATTAGTTATAGAAATATATATTTTTTATAATAAATTTATTTAAAGACATAAATACTAATACTATTTAATATAATCTTAGTTAAACTTAAGCTTGACTGATGCGGATACCATAATTGTATTTTTTTTAGACGGAGGGAGTAGAAGACATATGCTGAAATTTTTAAAACATTTAATAATTGAAAACTAGCACAAAGCATATATACCCTACAAGGCATACTGTTATAGTGAGCATCCCTATATCCGCATGGCAAAAAAAAAAAAAACTGCACACGTTGCGCTCCTGGCCTTTAGGCCTCTCATACAGCACGTTGCGCTCCTGTAACAGCAATACACTCATACGCCACTGTAGTCTGGAGTACTTCAGCTAAGCTCTAAAATACTACTTCTACTTAGCACACACACTACACCGTATACATTCAGGGTTGGGGCCCTTACGGCTCGGGGGCCCAGGGCAGCCGCCCCGCTCGCCCGCCCCCAGGGCCGGGCCTGCCCGTGTGTGTATGTTGTAAATTTGACTTTATTTTATTTTCTTCTATTACATAACCTCTTCAAGTTAAGTAAATTTATTAATTTTATGTATAGCATTTTCAGAGTGCACCTTTGAGTTCTAAAATGAAGATTGATTTCAGTAGCTTTTGAAAAACAAAAGAATTCTGGTAAAACCAAAGTATTTCTCCAATACTTAAATACAACTTTACATCCAAACATGTATTACTTTTTCTGAATAATGTGGCTATTGCTTTGACTTTTAATTTAGACAAAAGAAAAAAAATCATAGATCAATTTGATTTTTTAATAGCCAAGTATACTTGGGATTTGCCGTGGACACTTTAACTTAATTTCTTGTTGGGTTACTGATATTTGGTCAAATGGAGCATTTGGAGCTTCTAGCACTTTAACTTAATTTCTTGATAAGTCACAGATAATTGGTCATGGTTTCCGTTATCACATCAAACCTTTGAAGAAGGTTGGAGGCTCTTGTTGCCTCATTCTGGCTATATGCATAGTGGAGTACCTTATCTATATGAACTTTGGGCATTGTGAGGTTTCCCTTATCACTTTTCTTGTCAGATATAGCACTTATAATTCAGTGTACATCAATATAATGTATATTTGACAAGAAAATCTATGTTTTTCTGGCAATTTAAGCATGGTTGTTTCATGACCGAATAATTACCTCTTCTGTTTCTCTCTTCTGTTTCCTGTCCTAAAAACTTGCAGTATTTCCGTTTGATATAAATGGAAATGGGGTTTGACCTCGTGTTGAAAAATGATTGAATAACTACCTCGATGATCTTCTTTGCACAGTCATGAGGAGTCACCAAAATTTAGGAGAAATCAGCCATGGTCAAGGCCTTTCCTGCTGATTGGAGTCGTCGAGGCCTCCGCGAAGCATGATTTATTTTAGTTTTATGATTTATTTTTTCTTGACATTACCGTGACGTTAGCACGGCAATATACTAGTTCCAGTAATGTGCGCAGCTGATCCTCCGGAACCTGCTAACATACAGTACCTGGAACCAATCCTCCAGCATATGCAAAGGAAGAAGATGATCTTGAAATTAAATCCTGGAGCAATCAGATTTTAGGTTTGTAAATATAGACCTTGGAGTGACCTCTAGGAAGAGGCACCTTTGCAGATGAAATACAGGTTAGCAAACCGGGCTAGCGAAATGAAAGGTACTAACCATGTCTCAGGTCGGCATTCCATCGAGCACATAGTATTCAACTCTTGTAGAGTCGTTAACATATAGGCACACGGGTTACACCTTTTTAGCCAATTCTCTCTTTCGATTGTCTCAGCATTTGTGGATGAAGCTGCAGCACAACTGGCATGCACTTTGATAATGTGGCTTGTTATTCGCTGTATTTTGAAGTTGCACTTAGTCTCTCAGCTGCTAGAATAGAAAGGCTGTAGAAAGAATTTTGCTTCGTACCTTATCTTGATCATACATTCTGATATCTTTGATGATAAATATTAGATCAAATCTAGAAAGAATGGTCATCTAAGATCAATATTATCTTGTGCAGTCCGATGAGCAACAAAAGAAAATTTGTCAAACTAATTGTCTCGCCTACAAGAACATTTACCCATCATCTAACTGTTTCCTTCTAATATACCTGCAAGGACATTTAAATAAAAAATTATATATTAGTTAATATCAAGATACTATAATAGCATCCAGCAGATACCAGGCACCCGGCCTGACAGAAAGATTCAATAAGATGTATTTTACTCAAAGTAGCAAAGAATAGATTTAGCCAACCTAAATGCTACTTAACCCTGGGCAAAAATAACAAAAAACCGAACCGAAAGAACCGGAACCGAAACTGAAACCGAACTAACCGAAACCGAAAAATTCGGTCATAAATTCGGTTCTAGGTTTCAGATAACCGAAATTAATCAGGTTAATTCGGTTCCAGGCATCGGTTAACCAAATTGACCAAGGAACCGAGCTAAGACCCAATAACAGCCCACATCAACCAGCTCATTTTACTTCAACATCTAACCGTAGGTATATATATGGAACATTGGACCAACAGCTCACTTATCCAGTTCCCTCCCGAGCAATCAGCCGCTGCCGCACACACCTTCTCCATCCTGGTTCAGCCTGGGCGTCCTCCCCAACCGGCACTCGCACTTCTTCTTCCCCTCCGGCCCTCCCTTTCCCGTGGCCTCCAGCTAGCATCAGCCACCAGGTCGCTGACGAGCTTCCCTGCCACGCGCAGCGGTGGCGCACCCCATACCAGCGGCGGCAGCGAGGCCAAGCAGCGTGTGCGGCGCGGCGGCGGTGGGGCAACCCCAGCAGCAGCGCGCAAAGCGGCGGAGAGGCCAGGCAGTGCGTGCGGCGGTGGCGCAGCGCCCCAGCAGTGGCACGGAAGCAGGCGGCGTTCGAGGTCAAGCGACGGCCAAGGCAGCGATATTATTTTTTTCCTTTTTCCTCTTTTTTCTTGGCATTGTGACCTGTAGTTGACTGTGTACTCGGTTTCTTCGGTCGTAACCGGAACCGAACCGAATTAAGCGAAACCGAATTTGATCGGTTCCTAAATTTTAGAAGAACCGATCGATCATAGTTTCTCATGGAACCGATTTTGTTGAAAAACCGAAAAACCGAACCAATCGGTTTCGATTAACCGAATAATTCCTTCTAATATACCTGCAAGGACATTTAAATAAAAAATTATATATTAGCATCCAGCAGATACCAGGCACCCAGGCTGACAGAAAGACTCAATAAGATGTATTTTACTCAAAGTAGCAAAGAACAGATTTAGCCAACCTAAATGCTACTCAAGGTTGTTGTATTACGTGTGTATTTGCTTTGTCTGCTTAGCATGCTCTTAAAAGCACTACTACGTATCTGCGTTAGGAAGCAGATTCCGAGCAACTTCATTCAGCAAGAACTCATTCAAGAGAAGTTAAAGTGCATATTCCTCTTATTGGATACACAAGAAAGAAAGAAAAAACGATCGCCACTGAGCTTGACAGTATTCAGATATATCCTTGAATTCAGAAAAGAAATAGTCCCCAAAGAAGACAAATACTGCCAAAACAATGACACATAGGCCTCGTTTAGATGCAAAAAATTTCAGAATTCGGCTACTGTAGCACTTTTGTTTGTATTTGGCAATTAGTGTCTAATCATGGACTAATTTGGCTCAAAAGATTTGTCTCGTGATTTACATCTAAATTGTGCAATTAGTTATTTTTTATCTATATTTAATGCTCCATACACGTGTCAAAGATTCGATGTGATGGAGAGAGAGTGTAAAAATTTGGAATTTGGCAGCCATCTAAACAAGGCTATAGTCTATAAACTGAGAATGGGTTCACACCTTGCAATCATTTGCACACGCACCTTGACAAACTATGAATGGTCAGAACTTGGAGCCAAAAAAAATAACAAATCCAATTCCAAGATTTTGAGCCAACCACCAAAGGCCCAGTCACTAAATAATAAAAAAGAAGGAACCTGAGAAGAATGCTCGCATACCCCAGAGCGCGTGTGCTTGTTGTGGTAGGCATTCACCACCTTGTCAGCTTGGTCCCTTGACGGGCATATGACGAAGCAGCACCCTGCATTACGTTCAGAGCATGTAAAACTGAGTGAAATCGAGAAGCAGATGGGGAAAATGAGGGAAACACAGTCAAGCAAGAAGTACCACCTGCTAGGCAATAAATCGAACACCTTGACCGCGAACGGACGGCCATGCTCTGGCCACCAAGCACACAACGGGAAAGTCATCAGCTTACAGGGAAAGAACAGAAACCTAGCAAGACAAGATTGAGGAGGGGTGATAGGGGGAGGGGAACGAACCTGAAGAGGTGGCCGCCCCGCACAGCCTTGCCCGGTGGCGGCCCCGCGCGACCTCGCACGGCGCCGGCCCTCGCAGGCTGGAGATGAGGAACGTGGTCCCCCTGGTGCCCTGCACCTCCTCCATGAGCATCTCCTCCACGAACGCCCTGCCAAGGCACATGTACTCCTCCACGGCCTGTCCTCACCGTCGTCGCCGTGCGTTCCAGGTCCCGGCCACGGGCACCGCCCCCGCCTCCATCTCCGTCGCGATGCAACGACCTTGGACTCGGAACGCTATGATGACTTTTCTCCACCTTGTAATCATTCGGGCAACCTGACGGGGCCGCCGCATGGCCTGGAGATGGGCGGCGAGCGGCACCGGCGGAGCGGCGGCGGTGAACCCTAGCCGCGGGATGGGAAGAATCACGAATCGCACGGGGATTCAGGAAGGGGAGAGGATGATGTTTTGTTCTTTTTTTTTCAAAAGAGACAACCGAGGAGTCGAACCGTGGTGGATAGGCGCGGTCTTGAGGCTTCAACGCGCGGGACAGAGGGAGGCTTAATGCAAGCGGAGGAATGATCCAAATAACCCTGACCGTCAAATCGCGTTGAAGCCTCCACGGAAGGTCTAGCGACCATTGATTTTAATGTTGTTGTATTTATGGGTGCACGTTTTGGAGTGTACGAAGGAAAAGTCATATGGGGTACAGAAATTGCGGGTAGACCTAGTATAATTAAAGATTGGTCCCTTATAGTATAGATCGAGGTAAATTTCACCTCAGATTGCTTCTTTTTATTTTTCTGCACATAGAGCTGCCGGTCTTTTCAATTGCTATTGCAATTCTACTTGACAAACACTGTAGAATAATAGACATTTTGGATTCCACCGACTGATTTTATTCGAAGGGGTATGGTGTACGCCACCAAAGAATGGTGTTTCTTGCTTTAGACATAGCCCATTCACGTGTTGCCGCCGCCCACAAAGAAGATTTATCTGTGAAACTAAAGTTCTGTCATGCTATAAATTCAAAAAAAAAAATAGAAAAAATTCTATAATGTTTCAGGTCGTGGCCTGCGCCTACGTTGCCACCCCACGTCGTCCAAGCACCATAAAGCCCAATATTCAACAAGCAGACCCGCACCCGCCTCATATGCTAATTATGTTGCTTTCAGCTGCTTCCTTTTTGGACACTCCGAACTGCTATTTTTACACCACATTATTTGGGATGCCCAACATACATGTAAGAATTGTGGGGGTCACTGCTGGTCTGAATGACGTGTGTGTAAGGCTGGATGAAAAACTCGAAGCTCGTTAGCTCGCTCGGCTCGTGGCTAGCTCGCCTCGGCTCGGCTCGGCTCGTTACCATAACGAGCCGAGCCGAGCCAAGATTTTAGCTCGTTAGCTATAACGAGCCAACTCGAGCTAGCTCGCGAGCCATAGTTTTAGGGAAAAAGTCATCATAACTTATATTATATTTGTATTACTTCATGTCTTGACTCTGCAAATAGTTGATATGTTAGCTCATACGAATATTTTATTCAATTTAAAGCTATTGGATATATTATTTTTGTATTATTGCTATTTTTAAGCTTTTGATAAATGCAAATATTAAATTTTGTATATTTTTTATAACTGGCTCGCGAGCCTAACGAGCCGGCTCAAGCTTTTAACGAGCCGAGCCGAGCTGGCTTTCTGGCTCGTTAGGATAATGAGCCGAGCCGAGCCGAGCCGAGCCGAGCCGGCTCGTTATCCAGCCTTACGTGTGTGTGTGATTAATTTCATTTGCCTACTATCAGAAGCTGCCATCAGTGATACATCCACATGAACACACTTGTTAATCTTCATATAATCATTCATATATCCAATCCTGGCTATAATGACCCCCCCGCGGCAACGCGTGGGGTACTTACTAGTTTTAGTATAACTCACCTGAATATTACAATCAGTTTGTTACTATAAGCATATTGACATATATCATGTAGGGACGACCTAGCTAGATGTATATATTTAACTATACATATAAAATAACTCTGATCCCTTCAATGGTCAAAGGAAGAAGCTACGCAAAGGTGTACAAAATTAAACGAAAGGATTTGAAGAAGAAGAAGAAGAAGAAGAAGAAGAAGAAGAAGGCACCACCGACAGATTAGGCCACAGTTGGGCTGCTGGTTCTCCGCCACTTACGTAACGTGTAGAATTTCTGCACAGGATCCCGTCCTAAAGAACGCTTATCATCAAAGTAGAAGTGATGAAATGCTGTTGCTGACAGAAGCCAGACGACTGTAAGGAACTCGCCACCGCCACTGTTGAGCTGCCTGGCGTGGGACTCCCTGCTGCAATGGTGTGCTGCGTAGCACAGCATCTCCACCCAAACCCCAAACAGCATCTTTAGCACCACTGGCCGCCTGCTGCGATTTCCAAGTAGCTCGTTACCAAGGGTTGCTCCACGGACAAGGATCGGTGGAAGGCTATGGTAGTCACGACTCCGGATCAGCCTCATCTGTTTGTTCCAGATTGACTTGTATGGAAACCTTCTCCTTAGTTCTTCCAGGGTACTTGTATGTAGTCGATGGCGAACAGGGCTAGGCAGCATGTAGGGACGTTCCACAAGGAGGAACATCATGTAGTTGGAGAGTGAAATGGTTGCCTCCACAAGGGTTATTATTCCTACATTTTCATTTTGGTCCCCTGCTTGGTCCTCCACAAGGAAGAATAGGAACATGTTGGTGGCGAAGTGCCAGACAAAAATACTCTCGTCGAACTCAATGCCAGTGCTCCATTTGAGATCTAGGAATGGTTCGTCACATAGCCTCAGTGCACACTGACCCCGATAGCTCCACAACACCTCCTCTTCACCTTGACATGCTCCCACCATTCTGAATATCTCTTTCAGCACCAACTCCTTTGTACTGGTCGAAATCACAGTGCTTCCATCCTCCCAGAATGAAACCATGATGCTTGTTAGGCTTGTAACGCTGGTGCAGGAGTCGACCAGGTTGTGCTGCCCAATGGAACCTGACCATCTCTTGGACAGTGCTGCCCTGAAACGCAGGCGAAGAGATAAAAGCAGTCTGTGCAGCGTACTGCACCTTCTAGCTCGCAATAACGAGCAGGTCCATGTTGATAATGTTGCCCTTAGCAAAGATGCAATCTCCAGGAAGGAAGCCCCGACCAGCAGTATGTAGGTGACAATGGCATCAACTCCTATGTAACCACCATGTTTTCCAGCGCTGAAATGGAAGAGGAAGAGCGATCCAAGCGTGGCTAGAAATGTGACCACCCGGAGGCAGCGTCCATACCACGTGTGGATCACCATTGCCTTGGTGTAGAAGATGTCATACATCAAGGATAGTTGAAACTCAATGAACTCATAGATTCTTTTGTTTTCATAAAAGAGGCTCGAGGTATCATGCTGCAATGTGTGTCGGAAGACCGGGTAGTCCACAAACTGGCAGACACAAATGTAGAGCATGTCATGGGCACCTTGCAGGACCATTTCAGCATTCAACCCCTTCTCATTATCGACCAACTGCCTGGTGCTGCAGCCAGCAGAGGAAGGCCCGATCTCCTCGATATTAGCGCTGTCGATGATGCTGTCTAGGTTGGAGGACTTGAGCGCCCACACCCTTTCTCCGTACTTGATAATGCCAACGGCAAACAGCAGCGCCGCCGCTGTGATGAGCAGCGTCTCGCTCGGGGCGATGTACCTGTAGAGGACATAGGCTGCTCCAAGGGCCTGCACGGCGAGGGTGAGCAGGTGGCGCAGCCACAGCTGGTTGTCCTCCATGGCGTAGGCGCTGATGTTGTCCTGACCACCGAGATGAATGAGGAGGAACGGTGCCCAGAACGCCATGAGATGCCTGTGCTCACCTGGCTTACAACCGAGGGACATGTGACCGATGGTATAGGTTGCGGTCAAGTCGGCCAGCTGGTACAGTAACCAGAGGAGGATCCTCAGCAAGCGGGAAATGTTGTGCCGACGCTTCCCTGCAAACATGAGCAGAGACACTTGCAGCGTGAAGCTTAAAAGGACCAGGATCTGGACCGCCCATTCATTCCATAGATGCAGCAACCCTCCAACCAGCACTGATCGCTTCATCATGAATTAATTACTCAATACACCACTGAAATAAAGATGAGGATCATTATGAGGGGAAGGGGATTAATCAACGCATGCAACAACAGAACACACTCAATATTTTTAAAATATTATATAACTCTGTGTGTGTGTTTGTTTCAACATACATAGCCGGTTCTAAGCCCCTTTAAAGCAAAAGGCAGAGTCCACTATGATTGTGTTTGTTTCAACATATATAGCCAGTTTTAAGCCCTATTAAAGCAAAAGGCAGTCCATTCCAATTGGTTTCTAAGCGTGTTTTCTCTTGTGACTACAGGTGGCGAAACATCATTTTTCCCTTGGCCCCACTAGTCAGACTATTTCTTTTTTCTTCATCCCTTCCTTTTGATCACTCCTCCTCTGTAGCGTACGTGCTGGGCGGTTTGTGGGCATGGCGCCACGCGCCCATACAAGGTAATCACGTGTCAGTGAAGAGTAGCCCATACAAGGCTCGCGAGCAGGCATGGAGAGCATGTGGCAAGCAGGCTATGCTCAACCAGCGTAGAGACGGTGAGTAGGCAGCGTGGGCCTAGATGGCGGCGCATAGGGCATGTCTGGCTAGCATAGAGGTGGTGAGTCAGTTGTGCGGCTAGGACAAGCGAGACATGACAACATCTAGTGGGTGCCATGGCGGTGGTGGAGGTCCGTCTCACAAGCATCTCCTCTGAGGTGCTAGGTGGAGTGGCTAGAGCCAGTGGAGGAGGGACAAACTGGTAGTGAGAGAAAGGGAGGGAGGGGGAGAACGGAGGGGCTAGGGGCATTTTAGACCTCTCATTCTATTTCTTTTTCCTACTCAGCCCAAAAGTATTATTTTAATTGAGGAAGTGTCCATGAATAAATTAGTCCCGAGACAAAATTTTCACTAGTCAATTGCACTTTGGCCAATGGCCGGATTCTCTCCAGCACTGTGCCACTAGATGAAATGGTGGATGCACTAGGATAGGCTAGACGACCATCTACTGAAGAGGGCCAAGTGTTAGTGAGTGAAGTGTCAATGATCGGCTTGAGAATATACCTCACAAGCTCATATGGTGAACCACATCTACACCTTGGTAAGTCATCCGATGTTGTCTGCTTTTGCAGTGTTGCTTCCAATGGCTAGGAGTTTCGCGCGGGGGGGGGGGGGGGGGGGGGGGGGGGGTGGCGCTATATATGTGCCCTTGACCATCCATCTGGAGTTGTTGGAGTCCAGAGAAATGGAGGGGCATTGCTACACATTTGAGATACATTCAAACTAACTCATATGGTAGCTACGCGTTCATATCCAAAGCTTATAAACTCTCTTAGTGCTAGGTTAGTTAGTGATTGGGCTTTAGCTTGAGTTCTAGAGTGACCTTGGCTTAGTGTCATTGTATCTTGCTGAGGGAGCACATGAGATCGTGGTGACCTTCCGGCGAAGGCCATGTTGGCCTTTCTGTGTGGACCCTCTGAACTTGGTGTGAAGCGTCGATGACTTGGTGTGCAAGGGACGAGGAGACCTATTCCTAGGGGGACACTCATAGTGAAAACGACACTAAGGTGACCAGAATAGTCAAATGACGATGGTGAGATTAGGTGGCTACAATACTTGCCTTAGTTGGCGGGAACCTCAGTGCTAACACAAACTCCATGACTGGTGGAAGTTAGTGATCAGAAGTCCACCTTGGTGGAGTTCCCACATGGACAAGGGATTGAATTTTTGTAACCGATACCAGGGATAAATCATCTCAACTCTAGGAGTTTTTCATATCTAACTCTTGCTCTTTGCATATCAAATTTATTGCTTCCGCTTGTGTATGCTTTGTGTGACCTTTACCTTTTCCCAGATTAGCTTAGACTAGATAGTAGGCTTGGCTCAAGGTTGCTAAACTCTCAGTCGGTTAAAGAGTAAGTTAGAGCACACTAAAAAACCTCAGGTGGACATCATGCTAGAACTAGTTTATTATTTTTCTTGCGGTAGCTTTATTTGAGCCTTAGGTTAATTGTTTTTATTTAGGCACCCAATTCACCCTATCTTTAGCACTTATGAGGACCTTTCACCTGTTTCACAGAACTTAAGGACCAAAATATAGTCTGTAAGGGCCTATCTATAAGCTCGAGACATTTTTTTGTAATTTCCCACCACACCAGTGATATATCCGCCCATCCTATAAATATGGCCCAAGGCCTAGGTGATAGGACTTTTGGCTCACTTGGCACTTGCTTGCTTACTCTTTTCTCTCTCTATCTCTTCTAACCTCCCCTCTCTATGTAAGCTAATTCCCCAACATTTTCTCAAAAAAAAAAACAACTTTTATCAATCGCACTTAGGAATAGTTGTAGATCCCGACAATTCTAAAACTTTGGGTGGTTGATAACTTTCCATTTGAAATCATTTAAGTGCCTAAGTATTTGTTAGATATTTATATACAAATTTTGAATTTTTGAAATGTCCTTGGAAGAAGACATGCTATGTACCAAATTAAGTTTCATGCTCACGAGATCTAAACCTTTATGTTTGATAAATTTTTATTTGAGATTGTTTAGGAGTTTAAATATTCAAAATAAATATTTAGAAAAGTTAATAGAAAATAACAGCATCCGATATTTTTTGGAAGCCTCTAAAATTGCATTCCAAAGGGTGGCACCCCCCGTAAATGCCATATTTCTAGAAATCAGTAGCGTAAGGATGATGGTTTCAAAAACTATATCTAAGAAAATATTTTGACTGCATCTAAAAATCAGTTATTACTGCAGTATAGTACACTTGTAAAATGGCTCTCCATGATTTGTGAGTTGTGACCTGCGCGCGGGCTTCTGACGGTTCCACCGTACCTAACTCCGATACCGATAACATAGGAGAGGACTCGGAGGAAGAGAGAGAGGTGGCGGCAACAGAGGGCAAAGAGGCTGTGTTGCGGGCGGAGGCGGCTGCCATGCATACGAACCGTGCAAGCTTGACACCATGCGAAATGGTAAGCCAAGCAGCGCTCCGTCCACCTCCCCCTGTTGATAGCTCAATGTATGTCCTCTACATGGTGTACCTTCCTATATTGACTGCTTTGCTTTATCATTTACGAAGGGCGGCATAATTGCATAAACCTACTAATGAGTAGACCCTCTAACGTCAAATCGTTTCTCTAACACACTAGTGTATCTTACTCCGCATGGTAGCTAG
The DNA here is from genome assembly GCA_022457205.1 of Saccharum spontaneum. NCBI lineage: Eukaryota > Viridiplantae > Streptophyta > Magnoliopsida > Poales > Poaceae > Saccharum > Saccharum spontaneum. The sequence goes on along the minus strand of CM039588.1, from coordinate 43,657,249 downwards.
CGCAGTGACCAAAGTACCACTATTAAATCATCACCAAAATACGAATAAAGAAATAAAGGAACATATATATATATATATATATATATATATATATATATATATATATATATATATATATATATATATATATATATATATAGTATTACTATATGGTACCTAGGTATAAATAACTATTCGGTACCCAGCGTCCTATTGGGCAGGCAAACAAGCCCACACCGCCTCCACGCTGGCGTTTGGGCCTGAGGCTCACAGGTCCGGCCCACCCACCGACGAGCTCGAGCGGGCATAGCAGCTCCGAAGCTCCCCACCCACCCACGATTTCTCTGCGGTTTCAATTTCCTCGCCCCGTTCGCCTCCTTCCCTCCCTCCGCCGGCACCGCCCGTCCGCCCCCTCTTCCTACCACCGCTGCTGCGCCGCTGGCCACCTCTCCGCCGTGCGTCCTGCCGCACCTCCCCACAGTGTTGTGCGGCCGCAGACGCAGCGCAGCGCCCGTCCGGGCGTTCTCGGCCGGCGTGCCCCAGCGTCCCGCCCCACCGCGGCGCCCCCAGCGCTGTGCGGGCACAGACGCATCACGCCGCCTGTCCTGGCCTTCTCGGCCGGCGTGCCCCAGTGTCCCGCGCCGCCCGTCAGACCCCATCCGTTCGCCTGCTCCGGACGAACCCCGTCGGCACCGCAATTCAATCCACCCCCGCCGAACCCTATCCGCTCGCCTGCTCCAGTGCTCCGGACCAACCCCCGCCGGAGCTGCTCCTCAACCCACCTCCGCCGGACCCCGTCCGCTTGCCTGCTCCTTACCACCCCCGCTGCGCCGCCCCTCAGCTCACCAGCGGTACACTGCTTCGCATCCTTGAGGGGACGGAGACGAGACGCCGCCAGTCGCGCCTTGCGGCCGTCGGACGCGGTCTGCTGCAGCTGCTTGAGGGTGTTGGAGAATTATACTTGCACGGCCACGGTGGGGTCCGGCAGCCGCAGCGTGCGGGACGTCCACGTCTTGGCCAGCAGACGTTCAACGCCGAGCAAAGCTGCCGCGTCCCCTCCAAGTACCGGGACTTCACCATGGCGTTGTGGTTCATATTTATGATTCTTGCACTTTAATTTCTGATTTTTCTTCCACCTGTAGGATTTTATTTTTCCACATTAATTTCTGATTTTTCTTCCACCTGTGGGAGGTTCTTCACCTGGAACGATGGCCACCAAGCATCCACCTCCATCTGCAGCAGCTCGCAGTTCCTCAACTCAATAGTTGGATTTCTTCGAATTTGTTTTCTGTGAGCTCCTCTCACACTCAAGGTGCCTCTCCACCCTCATGTTCTTTCGATTATTATGATGTTGCTCCTGGTGCAAGTGGTGATTGGATTTAGGTTTTTGTCCTAATTTGTTGTGTCTGATTCCTCTTCTTTCTTTCCGGGAGCTTAATCTGCATTCATGATTCATTTTTTTTTTTTACAAATTTGATGTAGTTTGTGCAGGCATCTTGAATACTACAAACTTGAATATGGCTGTAATACTTGGATCCTGATGTTTATTTATAATTTTAAGGTGTTTGTGCTCTGCATTGTGTGTATTATAACAGTGATAGAAGGAGGGAGGGTTTGGCTCTTGTAGCCAAGGATGATTATTCATAACTCTGAATTTCGTAGTATTTGATAATTTTTCGTATTTAGTAACCTCTGAACATCCAATTTCTCTGATCATTCTACGGCAGTCTAGCTTCACATGGATTATGCTCCTAAACTCCAGAACTCAAAATCCAGATCCTCCGCCTTACTCTACTGAGTGCATGTGATTTCTCTCCCCACCGTTTGTAGGAGTCCAGGATAATGAAAAGCATCCATCCCTGCCCAAAATTAGGTCAGCCTTAGTGTGTCAAAAAATTTTAGACCCATTATCCTACCTTAATGACAAAATGGATGCATGGACAATGAAAAAAATTTATTTTGCAGTTTATTGTGTTGAAATTGAATCTGTGCTTCTGCTAAACTGCACCTCGGCGAAGATACCAACAAATAGTATGGTAGTGAAAAGTTAACCTATGAAGTTCCATTTGTTCTGCTGATTCTCTCGGAGTTTCCAATAATGCTCACCTCCATGGCTCCATCCTTGCATTTTGTGGCTAATTTTTTTCTTAAAGAAATCACTTATGGTTGCTATCTAATTGGTGCTTCTTCTTTGTTATTTCAAGCACTATTATTGTATAAGGTAAAGAAGAATCTTTACAGAATGTGTAGAAATGGTATAAATATTTTCAAGAAAGGGAAAACAGACTACCAGCAAAAGATCATGGAAGAAGAATAATTATGAACTTTTGTGAGTAGAATAGGAAATGTTAGAAATCAATCTGAGCATACCCTTTGTGATGCAAATAAAATAGTTAGCCTTCAATAATTCAGCGCTGCTTTTCCTTTCAGCCCTATCTAATATTGAATCAGTTTGTTCTTTCTAGCTTCGTGGTTCGGACTACATCACCTTCTTTATCTATGCAATGCTGAATATCCAGAAGCTATTTCTACGACTGTGTAGGGCTGTGGAGTTAGGGCCTCCAGTGGTGGACTGGGGGCTGTTGGGTACTGCAAGCTTTTAGAGCATTTGTTGGTAATCTATACGTGCTCTGTTTTCTTGCTCTATGGAAGATTTTTTCTTTTGTCCTTATTTGCATAATCTCTGGTACCCTAATGCTACTCAATGAGCCACTAATGTTGTGTTTTTGAGTTGTTTTAAAAGAGTTTGTGCTCAATCTTGCATACCTGATTATACCCTTTTACAAGCAGATTTGTTCATGTCTCCCGACTTTTTATTCTTTGCAAAAACAGATTTGTGGTTTTACATATGGTTTGTACAGTAATTTATAAATTCCATCAAGTCAGATTTCTTTATGTTCCTGTGGAAAACCTTCTGTTGCTTTATCTATCTCAATTACTAGTATGTTTTTGCCAGAATTGGGGCCCAATGTATTCTCAGTTTAACAATTTGAGCCATGCTATTGCCTTGGCAGTGTGTAAGCCTTTAGAGCTGCAATGTCCACGCCATATGCATGGATATGTTACTGCTTTTCTAGAGCTATATTGCATCCTTGTGTTCTTCCAGTTGGTCTTCAGCTAATGTTTCAGATTATATGTTGTTTCTTAAATATTGTAAACACTCATTATTGTAAAGATATTTTTTTTTCTAGTTCAATCAGGAAAATACTAGTTGGGAATAAAAGTGCAATGGACACCACCAAGCGCATCATGGCAGCATCTTTGATTCTTTGTCTGCATTGGCATCTTCCATACAGTCCCATCCTATCGAAGTTGTCTTGCATCGCACTTGCCAATCTCCCAGCACCAGCATTCCTTTTTGTAGTTCTGATTGACCATACATGTGTGCTGTTTATTTTATGTTTTGAGCTTGTCCTAAATTTATTTCACAATCATCTTGATAATACATCAAGACATAGTGCAATCCGTAGTTCTTTTAAATTTTTTTTATCAACCATCTTGTGAATCGGATGCAGATCTATATGCTGGTAGCTGTAGCTGCATGAGATATGCACTATTAATTTTGTTTCCGTAGAGGTAATAGGAAGTGTAAAAAGTCAAAAAAGAAGGATCGTTGAGGTGGAGATGGGCATAAGGGATCAGGTTGTTGAGCCAGCCTCCCAGACCTCTAATGGTTTGCACAATCTTATGAGCCATATCAATGTACTCTTATATAAAATTTGCCTATTCTGACATATTTTGCTGCATAGAAGTTCAATTCTTTTATGTGCTATGTAATCATTAAATCAATGGTGTTTTTTGTTGCTTGTCACATAAGGTGCTTAGAGACACAACTTATGTGACGATAGGGTTTTGTTGTCAATTATGATGATCACTGGGGATTAAAATAGTTGAATAATTTAAATTGATTTCTGTTCTCTAGATTCAGTATTACAATGTGTTTGTCCTATTAATTATCGAGACTGCCAAGGTCCTAATCTGTCATTGATCTCAATAAATTATAATTCTCATGACCTTTTGCATCAAGCAGGTGTATTATCGACACCATTCACCACACTTCCTGTCATACTTACTGGATTACGTAGCTTGGAAAAGTTTGGACAGCTGAAGAGAAATATTTTGATGCTATAATTGGCCTGAAGTAAGTAGCTGATAATGTAGAGGAAAAAAGATTTCTTATTTGGTTGTTTACCAACGTTGGGTGGTTGTTGTCCCTGTTGTTGTAGGATAGATCTGCAAAGCGGCTAAGATGCTGCATTATCTTATTGCTCATGCAGAGAACAGAATCAACAAGATGTGTTACCATATAATGCCTCTCACTCAACCTGTCCTGCACACCGAGGTAAGGCTGGCCTTGAGGTTCTCTAAATTTTTTGATGTGAATATGGCTACCTAGTATGCATTGTGTTTTCAACCAGAGTGTAAATGTTCAGATATTGCTTCGTTTACTGAGATACTCTTTTTTCCAGATCCGAAAGCATACCATATTTTTACTCATCAGATTCTTAGATTAATTAACTAGCTTTTTTCCCAGATATGCTGTAAATCATTGTAAGCACTATGGCTTTTGGCTTAATAATCTTTGGATGATCTCCATGCAGATATGCTGTAAACCATTGCCAATTCCTCTGATTTCGGCTAAGTTTATTTTACTAGCGACTAGATGCTATGAAAAAATCTTTTACATTGTTTTTAAACTTTCATTTACATCTCCATGTACTATGTATAATGTGCTTGTCCTACAGAAAATTGTAACAATATCTACATTTGAGTAATCCACAGTTCTGTGGGAAAAGAGCCTGGTATGCAGCTTGAAGCGGACATTGTGCATGTGGGTGTCTTCCTCTGACTACATTGCCTCGTTGTTCTTGTTTGTTGAATCCTCTAGTGGTGTTTGCGAGAAATAGGAGGCTATGAGCTTCAGGTCTATCAGGTCTATGGAAAGATGGCTTTGATTTGGGTTCAGCTGTTCAGGATATATTGGCGAGAGTCCAAGCTATCTGAAGATTTTATAGTGAAGTGGAGAGGAGAAGCAAGCGGAAAGATCTAGTGTTGCGATTTAATTTCATATGTCATCATGACTTGTACATGTGATTGATGCTCAAACTATTCCCTTCAATGTTGTAGTTCAAGTTTCAAAGTGTAGAGATCTGGTGTTCCGGTGTGAAAGTTGCAATATAAAATACACATGACAAAAACTTGCCTAAAAATCACGGACATCCAGCTACATGGGAAAAAAAATCTCATATGTCAAAAAACTGCACGGAAAAATTTCACGGACGTCAAAACGCTGCACGAAAAAAAAATCGGGAACGTAAAATACTGCCAACAAAAATTAAAAACTGCACGTAAAATATAGTATTTCTATATTGTACCCTGGGTACTGATTAATATTCGGTACCCGAGTCACCCCGCCGCCTACTGATTCCGATCCGCCGAGCCACCCCCCACCCACCCAGCACAACCGACCCCGACTTCCTTTCCCCCATGATGCCTACCGCTTTTTTATTCTCTGTTTTTTCACCCATTTATTTTTGTTCGTCCTCCTCCTTTTTTCATGTCGTGGGCAGCGGCAGTTCCTCCTCTGCTCGGCGGTGTGACGGCGCCCTCTGCCCCTCCGCAACTCGCAGTGAGCCGGCGATGTCCAGCTCCACCTACTCCCATCCTCGATCCACCTCCTCCTCCCTCCTTCCATCTTCTCCACCGGCAGCGTTTTACCCGCATGGCCCCTCCGCAGCATTCCTCCGCCCCATCCTGCATCCTGGCGTTTGACGAGTTGAGCCTTCATCCCCTCGCCAGCAACGGATCTAGGGTAGTAGGCCTAGGGAGCAGCTGATCCCCGTCACACGGCTGTATCGGTGGCTTCTCCGTTCTCCCACTCCCGCGTGTCACCCTCCTGTGCTCGCCCGTGACTCATCGTCAGCTCCCGTCGCGACAGAGAAAGGAGTAGCGACTCTCCTGGCGACACCGTCAGTCCACCGCCACCGCCGTCCTGCGTGTGCTCCTGCAACAATGGTGGCAGATCCAGGTGCCCCTCCTCCAGATCCCCTTCCCCAGCTCCTCATTTGCAGCATCTTCTCCTTCCCTTTCCCCTTCCCCTTCCCCTTCTTGATTCGATTTGATGATTCGAGTGCAGGATGCATTCCCTTGAGCTTCTCTTGGTCTGATGTGACTATGTGAGTGTTCGTTTGTCAGCCCAGTCGTTCAGCAACCACCACGGCCAGGAGCTCCTCTTCACTAGCAGCAAGGTTGAGTCTAGGTCTAAATCTCTAAATTTTTTGTTGCTTTATGCTTGTATATTTATTATCCTATGAATGGATGCAACAACAGTCACTTGATTGTCATTCATTTTTCAGGCTTATTGATGGCAATTGTAGCCACATATCATTGCATTGCATGTACCCTGTAGGTATAGTCTTGCTGCATTTTTTAAATTTTTTGTGGTCATCTAGTTCCCTGTCCGGCTATCATTGTTGTTGCCTTTATTATTGTTGCACTGGGTGGTATTCAGACAAATCAATGTATTGCATATTGTTACTGATTTTTTGAAAATAAATCGACAATTTGACTCGTTATCCGGGTTTTAGGCTGCTCTTCATCAAGGGATTATGTTGTCTTCATCCTAGTGAACTGAGCAGAGCATGAGATTATCTCTTACTACTAGATTTTTGTACCAACTGTCTTTGCCAGGATTCCTCCCTGTTTATTAACACCTATGTCCTGTAATTAGGAATCCCTAGTCATGTGTCATGGTTCCATTTTTCATCATATAATCTGAAAATTGCACCGAGTTGTATGTCATGCTTAATGGAACTACATCAAAAGTCTCCTGCTAGCTGGCCAAATAAGTACGCGCAGGCGCACTCCATCAGCAACAGTGGCGTGCCACTAGCAAAAAAAGGTATGCTAGAGAATGCTCTACACTTTTTTGGACTTATCACTGTCTCCACCAGTCATAAACTTGGCATTGATTTTATGATTTATCTATCTTGATCTATGTATGCACCTGTTGATATTACAGATTTAAGGTTTCTGCCTGTTAATCATTGTGGTATGCTTTTGACAATTGCATGTGTGAGCACCTGATGCTCATATGCTCTTGAATCCCAAAGCTGATCATTGTTGACCATATGCTCATGTATTCTAAAATTTCCGTATCCTATTATGCATGCCACTTTGCTTCCTGCAAGACCATTTGTATACTGCTCATATGCTCATCTTTAAATATGTACATCGCTGTATCTTATCACTTTGATACGCATTTCATGATTAGAATTTCCTATCAGAGTTGGGAGTCTAGGAGTAGTAGTTTCCTAATGGTAAACTTCCGCTGCTTACCATTTCCTTTTCAGCATGATATTTTGTTTGCTTGATGGGTGGCAAAGCATTTCATGTTGCTGGATGGTTTGTGATTGGAAGTGATGGAGTGGACGATGTTTGTATCTCTGTTAACCCATCCCTGAGTAAAGTGCTCAATTACAATGCAACTTTCAGTAATTGATTGCCTTTAGTCAGTAGCAGTGTACCCTATGCAAAGGCATCAATGCTGCTGCATGTTAGTTTCATCTTACAGTTAGAATTTGTTTTTTTACACTGTCTGAACATTTTAGTTTATTTGTTTTTACATGAATTCTACTACTACTAGTTAGGATGTGTAAGATGCCATATTGAACATTTTTTGTTTCATGTGGTTTAAAAAAGTATTAGCTCAGTGACGCATAGTCTAATACGATTTCACCATTACAATTTCAACTTACTGTTCATGTCAGTGTGTATTATTTCTAGAATGTTCTTCTATTAGTATATTATAGATTGCATGTCAAATGTTCATTCAAGTGCTTAACTGAATCTATGGTACCTTTTATATCAGGAATTACACTGGCTTGAGTGGAAATCAACAACTTGGATGCAAAATGTCTTGTGTTGACAACTTGCATGTCAAATGTTTCTTCAAATGCCTAGCAACGATATATTAACTTTTTCTATAATTTATGTATGAGTGTATAGTTAGTCTGATGATTTATGAATAGTTCAATTGCTAGAGAAACACTAAAATTTATCTCCCATGCGCCCATGCCATTAGTATTTTCATTGCAGGCATGGTGCTTGTGGGACCAAGATCTGATCCTGTCATGCCCACCTATGCTAAAATTGATTTGTCTGACTGACGATGTCGGTCTCATCCTTGTTATGTTTATGCAGCCAGGAACAAGCAGAAAGTGAGCAATACCTGTGTGTTGAACTGGTGTGCCTTCTTCCCTTCATTGCTCTAAAGTTGAGTATTTTGTGGTTTCTTCAGGAAGCCATTTTATTGTAGACTATTTTTAGAAGAAACCATTTTCTTCTAGACTATCAGGCTATCTCTTCTATTTTGGTTCTCAAGTGTCACCAACGAAATGTTGGGCAAAACATGTTAGCTGCAGACGGTTTGATAAACAATTGATGGTTAACCAATTAGCTATGACCGTAAATATTCATTTCTAGAAACAGATACAAGGATTGTTCCAGAAAACAGGTGGTCATAGAAATCCTAGCCTGCTACGTGACAATAAAAATATTATTTAGAAACATGCTCCATAGTATGATTCATTAATAAAATTGTAATTGAGTGGATCACTTATTCAGTTAACTACTGATGCCAAGACACAAGAGTTAGTACTATTTTAATTTATGACATTATAAGTGTTGCTGCTGTGATATAGTAATTGTGGTGGATTAATTAGCAGCTCATTTTTTGCTCAATGCATAATCATGGAAATTAAAACTTGAAACTTGATCAGCACTGCGGCTAGAGTTCGGTCAATTTTGATTGAACATCTAGCTATCCAAGTAGTTATGCCTCGGAGACTTTACTTATTCAGCTTATGCCTTTTCTGATCATCACTGCAGCTAGACTTCACTTTTTTGATCTTGTCATGGCTTGGTGGGTTTTATAGTGACGGAGCTGATGGCTGTGAAGTTCAGGTTCTTAATGAGGAGGGGTTGTGGGCTGATGGCCAAGTGAGACAAAAGTTTCTCCATGTTTGTGTGCCCCAGGTAGTTTGTGTCTTCCTCCTGTCTTCCCCTTATTGACTCTGTCTTCCTCTGTGTTGCAGTAAACTTTGATATCTTTTCCTTTCCTGATGCTGCTATGCTGGTTTCGATTTTGTAAGAGAGAAATCCATTTAGATATACTCATATATATTGATTATGAGGTAATGCCAATGAAACAGGGAGATGGGGGAAAGTGTCATATGCTCAAATCGAAATAGTTTGCATAACAACTTATAAAATTTTAATGTTTATGTGGTATCATCTTGATAATTAACTGGATATGTTACCCCCACAAGAAAACCTGTTTTTAATATTATATTCTAAAATTAATCATGTCAAGAAGAGGTTATTTCACTTGTTATTAAGCTCATTACTCCATCTTGCAGGTTTTAGAAGACGTTATAGCCATACTAATGCTGCTGAGGCAAACACCTCTTCAGCATCCCATGCCTGGAGTGATGGTGTGGCACTATAGTGGACGATCTTGTGCAAGATGTTTGCTGAGCACCACCATGGAGTCCTCGAGTGCCAAGAGCACCTAGGTGCTCGCACTACCTCATGGCTCCTCGTAGTTTGCATGTTTGAGATGCACGATCGGACATGCTAATGTAGTGGTTCTGGGCTTTTGATGGCTCTTGTTTTTTGGAAAGTGTTTATACCCACTTATATAAAAAAAGTGTTTATACCCTGCAAAAAGCTTTGTATTGTAAGGACAAGTCTTGCTTGTTTGTTGAAATTTGCTTATACAAAGTAAATTTGTTTGAAAACAAAATGTAATTTATGGTTATAAAATTTTGGATCATTTGAACTCTAGAAATAGAAACTTTCACATTTAATCATAACTAAAATTCTTTGGGCTACAAATTAACTGAGATTGAAAAACGAGGTGCTATTTTGTCCGTTTGTTGCTGCATATCGGATTGACCATAACGCTTATTCCAAAGATAAAAAAAAGGGGGTGAAAGGGGGACTTAGGACATGGCGTGAGGACATGGGCCATCAGCGTTTAGCATTTCGAGAACTACCTGAACGGAGGCACCACCTAAGCACGTGTGGGTGAAAAAAAACCGGCGTAGGAGAAAAAACCGGGTCCTGAACGGAGGCACCATCTAAGCATGTGTGGGTAAAAAAAACGACGTGAAAAAATCAGTGTGGGAGGAAAAAAACGGCGTGAAAAATCAGCGTGGGAGTGGGGAAAAAACGGAGGCCAGGAGGCGGGCTGCGGGTGCGCTGGTGGGCAGCGTGCTTCGGGAGGGTCGGGTACTAAATAATAATCAGTACCCTGGGTACTATTTATGCAGGCGATATATCCTACTATAAAAGAGCGAGTTTTTTGAGGGGGCTCTCCCTCCGTAATAACCGTTGGATCTGAATTTCGTACTATATGAGCCCTTCGTCGTCCAACATCTTACATCTTATAAGACACAACCATTCAGAACTTATATCTTCCTAAAGGCAAGAACCGCGACAGAGCGTCACACGCCTCCTGCAGGCGCAAAGAAGGTATGTAATGCCGGAAAAAGAATTAGCTTGCTGGCGAGGTAACTTTATGGCATCGGCCACCAACGAGGAGCGGCCAACGGACCAAGAACAAGAAGGCCTACCTGATGCGATCGGCGAACGGCGGCCAGCTGTAGGTCAAGGTACAGGTACTCTTCCACTTCCATCACCTTAGACCACCTTAAACATCTACCTAGCATCCAGTGTTTGACATGCATCGTACATTCATGCATACATTGAGAGAGATGGAGGAGCCGGCTATGTTCTGCACGTACAGGACTGCATGCAACGGCGACGTACGACGTGGGCGAGTGGCGGCTGCTGGCTTCAGCCCAACGTTAGTCGGAAAAAATAGAAAAGAAAATACAACGGTGCAAACGGGACCGAAGAAAAAGGAAAGGAAAAAGATAGAGATAATGGATGTCAATGTAAACACGTAGGACGAGAAAATTAAAAGAAAAAAAACCTCATAGGCGGACAGAAGCCTCGACGAAATATGGTGCAGTGAGAGAATATCTGTCACCATTTGTTGCTTGCTTCTTTCTCTTTAAGCCATTAATAACCGGCCGTATGTACATGGCCAAGGCTTCTACAAGATTTAGGACTACGTCATTGCTGGTGTCGCACACTGTGAAGGACAACACATACTGCCGCCCCGTCATGGTGCGGATCACCTACGCCATGGCGCTCTCGCTCCCTCCTGGCCAGCAGCTCCACGACATGCCAGCCCCGCGATGTCCCTATCGATGTACTTGATGGCCTCGAGTGACTCCACTATCCATCGTGGCAGCGGCAAGTGGTCGTCGTCCACCACGCGCAACCCAGGCCCAGGTGTACGAGTCTCTGGGTAAACGTCTGCGTCGATCTAAACATGATCATGTCAAGCTCAAAGTCATCCACGTTGAAGATGTCATGGCTCGCGAAGCCCTCACCATAGCCTCCACAGTGGCATGTCCACGTCAGCTCTGGGTGCACGCGATGCGTGTTTTGGACTGTTGGTGCACGGAAAAAATACTGAGGACTTAGATGGTAACATTTGTAGTTTAAGAACCCAGATGAGAATCTACAAAAAGTTTAAGAATCTACGATGAAATTTGATCTTATATATTTGTCTATATCTATGTATGTATCGTATACTTATATAAGTTTCAATCGTCATAGATCGATGTTGATGGTGTTTATCTAGCAAGAGATAATTAGTTCATAATTTCATATTTAAAGTTGTACGGAAAAATCCAGTTGATCGAAAAATGCCTATCTATCTTCCTCCTGCTATAAGTCGTTCGAGATCTTCCATTTTACTCTTCCACATTGATAACCACTACTACACATATCTTTTGCGAGGCAGGCAAAATCGATCTACTGAGGTGATTGCCGTTAATAGGGCCTATTTCTGAGGTTGTTCGCCTGCCTCGGTTAATCGCATAGAAAAAAAGAAACGCGTGGATAAACCCGCCGAGCCCATCCACGGGCCGCTAATCGATTCCAGCACCAGCCGTCCGCCTCGCCTGCCGGATCCGCCTCCCTGCCACCAGATCCAACATTGTCGGCCGTGGATCCGCCACCGACATTGTCGAATCTAGGCTCGCCGAAGCCCCTGCCGCCGGATCCGCACCCCCCCGAAGCTGCTACACCGGATCTGGCGTGGAGGAAGAGGGAGCCGCCACCGTGAGCAAGCCACGGCCATGAGCTGATGTGGCGGGGAGGGGAGGAGGGGCAACCGGGCAGGCCCCCCGCTCCATGGCCACCGACGTGTGGCCACCTTGAAGGGTCCCCGCGTGCCGCAACTTCGCCAGATCGAGAAGGAAGGGAGGGTAGGCGCGCCGAGAGGAGGGCCACCGACTTGGAGGGGAGGGGAGGGAGCGGAGTTGGGATAGGGGAGGGGAGAAGACGTGCTGGGCAGTGGAAGGGGAGGGAGAGTTCTACGTGAACCGATCAACTCGATTAAACAATTGTCGTCTACCTTTGCTGTATATTGACAATTCAATTAACATTTTCATTCCATTTGAAATTGTTTCTATAAACACGTGCATGTCGCACGTGCATATTTGCTAGTATCTTAAGAAGCAACAAAACATCCACAAGAAACTTACCTTACATCCGGAAGGCAACCTTAATTAGGATTCTCCTGTCGTCGTATCATACGCATGGTCCGAACTCCAAGCTAGCTAGAACTCCATCACTACGCCTCTGGAGATCACTATGTCAAAAGCACGAGCGAGCAAAGTTTAGGAACGAAGCTTAGCTTTCCTCCCCTATTATGCAGGCGATATATATATCTTAAGAAGCAACAAAACATCCACAAGAAACTTACCTTACATCCGGAAGGCAACCTTAATTAGGATTCTCCTGTCGTCGTATCATACGCATGGTCCGAACTCCAAGCTAGCTAGAACTCCATCACTACGCCTCTGGAGATCACTATGTCAAAAGCACGAGCGAGCAAAGTTTAGGAACCAGCTTAGCTTTCCTCCCCTGGCCAAGAATCTATACTTAACCCGAGGGCTCCGCAATGCCCTTTTTCTTTCAAGGGAACGGCACCTGCTTTAGATTACAGGCGCTGCAAAAGGTTCAATTTCTATATAGTCTGCTATGTATCTGTAAATAATTTTTAGAAAACATAATCTGAGTTCCACATTCTCTGTATTGTCTTCTATGAAGTTACAAAAGCTCGATTTCAGAAAATAAAAAACGGACAGCTTAAGAGGCACGACTTTTTCTAAAATATTTTTTAGAAAAAAGGGCCAATTCTGAGGCTTTTTGGACCTATGATAAATCTAAAAGTTATATATATAATATAAACGAAATGTTACAAAAGCAATATTCATACAAAATAATTCATACATATTAAATTATCTTAAAAAATTTTTCTAACATTTCTCGATGAGGTCCAAAGTATCGGAAAGAAAGCTTTTTTTAGCACAACTACGGGGGATCAAAACGATCCCCACCTGATTTCATTCCACAGATCCCAGCAAGCCCGTGAGTGGAAGAGTGCAAAGCACCTAATACAAAAACGACCTTGGAGGTCACAGAACACCACCACCAACAACACTTAACAGAAACAGCAAGAAAACTAACATGAGGATTCAAGGATAAGCCTGGACGCAAGCCGAAGGACGCCAACCGATCGTCGATTTGCGCCACCGTGTAAGGTCCAAATGGCTAGAGGGGGGGTGAATAGCCTATTTAAAAATCTACAAGCTTCACTAAACAACTACGTTAGTATAAAAGATGGCTAAGCTAATTTAGCACTAGCTCAACTATACTATGCAAGCCACCTATACAATTCTAGTGAAGTAAGGCTATGATCTCTAATACACACCAACAAGACTAAGTCACTAAGCTACTTACTCCTATGTGATAAAAGCTACACTAAGCAAACTACACTAGGACTAGTACAAGAAAGTAAAGAGCAAGTGACTTGATTCTTATACCAACAATGTAAAGAAGTAATGCACTCGAAGAATCAATCACAATGATCAACCACAAGAGAAATCCTCGGCAAAGAGATGACACAAGATTTTTACCGAGGTTCACTTGCTTCCCGGCAAGCTACTCCTCGTTGTGGCGATACACCCACTTGTCGGTTCGCGAGCTAATCGACTATCAAGAGTCGAGCCCTCGGCGGGCGCCGCACAACCGCACACAAGATGGGGATCCTCCAAGCCACGAGCTCCACTAGAGTATCCAATTTGCGAACTCCTGCGGGGAAGGATCAAGAACCCCTTACAACACTTGGTGAGGGCTCCAACAATCTCCAATTGCGAGCTCAATCACCTCCGCTGCTCCAAGCCGTCTACCGTGTCGGGAAACACGGAAGAGTAACAAGAAATCCGCAGCAACTCGAAGATCAAGTGCCTCTAGAATGCAACCCTCAAGCAATGCACTTGAATCTCACTCAATCTCACTCAAGATGTGCAACTATGCAAAGAGATGAGTGGAGGGGTTGTTCTCTAGCTCAAAGGATGTCTCTAGGTCTCAAAATGTGCAAGAGTTACCCTCAAACCCCGGACAACTTCTATTTATAGCGAAGGGGTACGCAGCTAGCCGTTACCGGATGACACAGTTAAAATCGTGCTGACCGGACGCACCGGTCAGGGTGACCGGACGCGTCCGGTCACTACAGGACAAGCGTGAACAGTGCGCGTCAGAAGTAGCCGTTGCCCTGACCGGACGCGCCCCAGCGACTGACCGGACGCGCCCCAGCATCTAACCGGACGCGCTACACCTGGCGTCCGGTCGGAGTCCAGTAAGCTCCCACCGCGACAGGACGCGTCCGATCGCACGTGACCGGACGCGCCAGCCGTGTCCGATCGGAGTCCAGTAACGATCCACTCATGACCGGACGCGTCCAGTCGAACGTGACCGGACGCGTCACCGCGTCCAATCGCATCGGCCCTCCATGCTGAACTCCTTGTTGCGTGACCGGACACGCCGGTTCCGCGAGGGACCGGACGCGCCGGTCCGCGACCCTTCTCACACGCGAGTCTATCTGTGGTTTGAACTGACCGGACGCGCCAGCCGCGTCCGGTCAATTCGACCACAGCGTCCGGTCACTATATTTTCAGTGATAAACAATTCGGACTTTCGTCACCTTTTCTTGCCTCCGGCGCAATAAAAAATAGGCATTTTATTTCCTCGAAAACGCCTGAATCCCGCGCTCGCAAGCTCGGCGGGAGGGAGAGCGAACCCCAAACCCCTTACTACCGCTCAAACACCACCGCCTTCGCAAATGTGTTAACACCACCAAGTGTATACCACAATGTACATGTGTGTTAGCATTTCACAAACATGTTTCAAGGTGTTATGTTAGCTCTCAACTAGATCCTAATGCATATGCTCAAGACATTGATCTAGTGGCACTTGATTCCCGAGCTAACCGTGATTGCCCCTCTTGATAGTCGGCTATGTATCCTAAATCCGGTCAATCACTTCTCTACTTATTTTAGACCGGCAAAAGGAAAACCCTATTGTTATACCTTTGCCTTGTGCTCTTAGATCCTTCTCTTCCACTTGATCATCATGTCCATCATATTATGTGCATCTCCACCATGATCATCATTTTATGTCCATGCACCATCTCTTTGTGATCTTGTGGCCACCACTCCTTGCCACATACACCTTTATCATATGTGTTGCTTATGCCTAACTCAAAACACTTAACACATGGCATTAGCAACTTGGTGTCATTAATTACCAAAACCAAACTTGGGCTTTCACACCGTCGAACAGCATACTCGCCGGTTTCGCCGTGGTTATTGTGCCCTGCACCACTCCTCGTAGCTACGCCGCTCCACTACCGCCCTCCATCTGAGGACCAACTAGTGGAATGGGGACTAAGAGTGGTGACAGACACGCAAGCCCAAGATCAATGGACAAGGCGACCTCCCTTGGCTGATGGTGACACCTACAACACATTCGGGCCCACCTGACACAATCAAGGAGAGCGCCGATGGAGTAGAGACGCCAGAGGAGGACACTTGTCGAAACATCGGCAACGACTGACAGCCAGGGGCTAGTCTTGCCCAAGAGGGGAGCAAGGATCAAGGAGGCACAAAGGGTGGGGGAGCAACCAGAGAGAGCACAAGGTCATGTTGGGCTCGGTGGGGCAGGTGTGCTCGTGTCGATGCCTTCAAGAAGGGAAATGACGCCCACAGATGCTATCATCGATAACCGAAGCACCAGGCTCGTAAGGGCTTTTGCCCCGAGACCTACAGACGACGAGTCGAAGGCGGAGTTGAGCATCGGAGCCGGCGCTTTTGGGGCAGGGCAGGGTAGCTTGAGCGCTTCAGTGACGCCTTCAACAAGGAGACTAACATCCACAGACGCCATCGTCATTGTTAGAGCACTCAAGAAGGATTTCCATCCTAGAAGATGCTGCCCGTGCACCCACGGCCCCGGGCACAACGGTAGTGTCCATCGCCGGTGTCGTGACCGCGCCCAAACGCGACACGCTCCTGGTGCCGCCCGTTGCGGTGCTAGCCGTGCGCTCGACTGGTTGCCTGCCGCGTCGTTGCCGCCTGTCACCAGAGCAGTAGTGGCCAGGGACGCACGCACCGGCGGTCCTCCTGCCAGTAGCAGCGGCCACCTGCAGCCAACGCCCGATGGCTGGGAGGTGCCACAGGGATGCAGAGGCCTCAGCTTGCGGCCCTGGGATGTCGAGGCCCACTAGTTGGAAGTCGCCCCTGGGGGCCCACATGCGCCCCTGCTGGGCGCGCCTCGCCACAGCCAATGACGGTGGCGTGCACGGCCGAGGAGTAGGTCGAGGCCGCCTGGTTGGCTGGCTCTGTACACAGAGAAGCACTGTCAGCTCGCCCGCCAGCTGCCGAGCCCGTTCGGCCGCCACGTGCCAGATTCAGGGATGGGGCCATGGGGGACACGGATCCGGTGCGAGCTGGCCGCCACCGGCATCCACCATGGCCACTGTCGTCACCCCCCGCAGAAGTGGAAGCCGTGCCTGCACCCGCCGGATCCATGGCTGGGGTCGTCGAATCCGGCAACAGGGCCACCGGATCCCGATGAAAGCCGCCCCAAGAGCGCCGGGAGGAAGCCGCCACCGGCCACTGTGCCAAGGTCGTCACCAGCAAAGAGAGAGAGGAGGATGGGAGAGGAGAAGGAGAGATGGCCCCACCGCTGCCATCCTTGCGGCTGCATGAGCTTCTGGCAGCCTGCTCCGGCGACAACGAGAGCGAGAGGGCGGAGAGGCTGGCCCGATGGCGGGGGAGGAGGAGCGCCACCCGAGTCACCCAGGAGAGTGACGTGGGGGCCTTTTCGAACCCCTCGTTTCCTACAATTTTCCTTCACCAGCTAAATCTCAGAAAGAAAGTTTGTGATTGGCCCCGGTAGCAATGGAAGTCTGAGCATAAAGTTGCTGCTTGAGATATAGTGAGTCACCAACTTCAAAGGAGCATTCAGTGCGATGTTTATCTGCTTGCATCTTGTGGCGCTATTGTGCTCTGATTAACTGTTGTTGCAAAAGTTGCACCGTAAGGCTTCTTTCCTTTAACCAGACTTGGAGATCTGGTACTGCACCTGAGTCTACCACATCAATGCCTAAGTGTCGAGGTTTCTAGCCATAGAGAACTTCAAAGGGGTAGTATTCAGAGATGTGTGATAACTGGTGTGGTACAGAATTCAACTAAAGCCAGCCATTGTTTCCACTGTGTTGGACATGCATGTACAGAACACCTGCGATAAGCCTCCAGACATTAATTAACTCTTTTAGTCTGTCCATTAGTCTGAGCGTGGTACGATGTGCTCATTCTCAATTCAGTCTTTGTTAGTTTAAACAGTTGCTGCAAACATTACCGGTGAATACTCAGTCTCTATCAGAAACAATAGCTTCAGGAAGACCATGTAGCTTGAAGATATGATCCATATATGCTGGGGCCACATGAAAGGTAGTAAAGGGAATATCCGATATATAGGTTAGGGGTACCTGCACTGTCCGTATATTCGACCACGTCCAAATATCAGGCCACAGTCCATGGTGAAGGAGGCCCACGGAGGCCGAACGGAGCAACTGACTTGAAGATCAAGACATGCCAAGAATGTCCAGAGATGGCGTATCTAGACGATAGCATAGGATCTATTTACACGCATTCTATGTAACAAACTAGGAATATAATTTGTTAGCTGATCGCCCTCATTGTAACCCTACCCCCTCAGACTATATGAGGGTAGAGACCTCGCGATCGGGATCCATCTCAATCCCTTTTATCCCATCTACTACGTAGTTAGGAGTAACAACCCCTATGTAACATCCCAAAAATTGAAATCCTAAATCACCCGCTCAAAAATATTTTCAAAATCTATTTTGAAAACTAAAGTCATTTGAGCTCTATTTAAATTCCCCTTCCTTCCTATTTATTCCATCTCACTTATATCCTCTTGTCCAAATATACATCCCGCACGTCACCACGATACCTCCGGCCGTCCCCCACAGATTTTTTTTTAGCCCAAATTTGAAACAAATTTTAAATTTAACCCGTGTTTGAAAATATTTTTAAATCTAACCCGTTTGGCCCCGCCACCATGCATGGCGGGGCAAATGCACTGAACCCCACCATGCATGGTGGCGGGGTGCATGGCCCACGTGGCAGGGGTGGCAGCGCGCCTCGCCAGCGTGGCAGGGGTGTACCCCGCCATGATGCATGGCGGGGTAGCCCTAACCCGCCATGATGCATGGCGGGGTACAACCCCGGCCATTTAAAAGCTCGGGCACTTTATGTTTTTGGCCATTCATCCATTCCATTTTCTGCAGCGTCCCTCTCCGCCCCAGGACCGAGCTCCCCTCCCCTCAGCGGCCTTCTCCGGCGTCCCTCCCTCCTAGGGCTCCTCCCCGTCGGGTATCGGCCCATCGTCGGACCTTGTTCCGGCCACCCCTTCTCTGCGTGCATCGTTGTAGTATGTTTGGTTAATGTAGTTAGTAAAGTTATATTAGTTTTTATCGTATTGGTATTGTACATTATATAAGTGAAATGTGTTTTGTGTTGAAATCGTTTCGTGTTATTAGATGGAGGACTCGTATCGTGAGTCGATTTGGAGGAAAAAGGGTCGTCCTAGAGAGATGTACCCCGACGTGTCTTGCAAGGATGCGCCCGTTCCTCCCGAGGAACCTTTCCCTAACTGTGACTGTGGTCATCCGGCACACGTGGGCCAGTCGAGACATCCGGATACTGCGGCTCGTTGCTTCTACACATGTTATAGTTGTAGCGTAAGTAATTGTGCCCTTTGTTGTTCTTATTGGTTTCTGATGTTGTATTCGCGATGAGATAATTGAAACTTTTGTATAGCCCTACTTCCGATGCTTTTTCTTCCAATGGATCGACGGGCCGGACAAGTTTGACCCAAGGATTCTCCTTTTCTACCCCGACATTGATCATTGCAAGCGTGAGGTGTTTACTCGCTGGGTTCCGCCCCCTCCAAACCCTCCTCCTATGACGGAGGAAGAGAAGGCCGTAGCATCGGCACGGCGGCTCGAGGATCCTCCAAAGTGCCATTGCGGAGAGCAAGCCGTGATAAACCCACGCAATGAACAAGAGTTCATTTGTCCTCTATGACATGAGGTAAGGTTTGAGTGAACCTTGGAATGTCATGTCCTATATGTGTGTTTTACTGTTTTGATTTTGTAGGATCATGATTTGCCAAAGTGCCGTTTCAAGGAATGGATCTATGGTCCAAAGAGCCATTGGCCGGAGCCGGAGAAGAATGAGGAGGTGCCAGATTGGAAGAAGAAGAAGAGGAGGTCTATTGCGCCTCCTGTGATGTGCAAATGTGGTGTTGAAGCTAGCTACGGCCTTGTCCCTTCAGGCCTTGGTATTGGGCACTTCTGTGGCCACATGATCGATTATGACGAGGTTTGCTAGGACTGTTGACACTTAGTCCTAATGTTTTATTTTGTTTACTTTGGTACGCTAACTTTGTATTCATATGTTTGTTGCAACAGAGCACTCAGAAATGCAACTGGGAATCATATGATGATGTGTATAAGTTCAAGGATGAGTATAAGACAATGGTAGCACTTCGCAAGATGAGAGAATATCCTGCAAGCTACGTCACTGATTTCATTAAGAACCATAAGAAGAAAATGCTACGACGGGCCCAAGACCTACGTGTTCGTAACCCGGAGAGTATTGCGTGGAAGAAGTGGTACGAGCAAAAGAAGAAGGATTTAGAGGAGTACCAGGCACGGAAGGCTGAAGAGGATGCAAGGAAGGCTGCAGAGGAGGCTGCGAGAGCAGAGATGCAAGGCTTGAACGATACTATTGACTCATTATGTGCGAGTGAGTCATTGCGTTTTTGGAAAGTCAATCTTCTTTGTTTGACTGTCAATAAAGTCATTGCAAAGATCCTGTTAATTGTTTGCATTTTGTACTTGCAGAGATTGGATGCACCGGCGACTGGCAAGCAGATATGGCTCGTGCTACGTAGGAGTTGGTGGCACCGCAAGCCGTCCGATTGTGGTTGAAGAGGAGGCCGAGCCGGAGGAAGACGACGACACTAGGGGGATAGGCGAGCTCATTCGTCTAGCCGAAGAATTGGGGTACCCTCAGGACGCATGGGGGCCAACAGACATGACCAAAGAAGAGGCCGAGTTGTACTCTCAGGCCGCGGACGAGGCGGAGGCGGCTTACTACCGGCGTCAGGCATCTCAAGCCAAGGCAGTCGAGGCCAGCAAGGGTAAGGAGGTGGTAGTGGAGGATTCAGAGTCCGAAGACGAGTTGCTTACGCAGTGGTGCACGCAATTTGATTGACGTACAAGTGTCATTGTAATAATTTGCATTGTCACGTCTTCACGTTGTCGTTGTTAGTGTTTGTCGTTTGTAGTGGCTTAGAAACTTTGTGTCGTGTAGTTTGTCAGTGTTGTACTTTGAAACATGTCATTGTAATAATTTTCATTATCACATCTTCATTTGTTTCATTTGTTGGTCCACTCACTAAGATTGTTGTGTGGTTTATCCGTGCAGTTTATAAATGCAGTTTCTTAGTGCTGTTCCTGCGCGGCCGCAGTTTCAGGGCCACCCCGCCATGGGTGCGGGGCGGGTTAGGGGTACCCCGCCATGTATGGCGGGGTACCCCTAACCCGCCCCGCACCCATGGCGGGGTGGCCCTGAAACTGCGGCCGCGCAGGAACTATGCCTTCATTTTGCGTCAACTGATCGTGACAAATGCAGACATGCCATGTTGAGTCATTTACAGCAAGTTTACGGAAGCCATGGCAGAAATAATTGCGTTTACGCTAAAGATTAAACGAGTGTTACCAACTACATTAGTCGAATCGAAATCACCAAGTAGAGTACTGCTGCTACACCTACACATAATTTAATTGTTCTAGCACTACATAACTATGATAACATGTGTCCGGCGCCTGCTAAATATGACTACTCTACTAATCACCAGGGGTGTAGGGGTCTCGCGGTCTCCGTCGCCTCCTCGGATTCGTAGGGACCATGTTGTTTCTCCAGCCAACGTCTGTGCGGTCCCGTTGCTGCCTCTCGCGCTGCCGCCTTTGTCCTCGATCGAACTACTGCGTCGACGACGGCCCCTGCAAGAAAGCAACCTGATGAGCTACTCTAAATGTTGAGCTACGAACAGTTGAATTAAAGAGAATGCAAAGCATAGGGACCTGTTGCTCGGCTGGTGTGTAGTTCTCCTGCTATGTGTAGTCGACCCCCTGTGTACCAAAAGGAGCACCGTACAACTGTGAGGCACCCATCTCCTCGTGACCGGTGTAATCCCACTGGGGAACGTCCTCATCGTCGTCGTCGTCGTCGCCACTCGTCGTGTCATACTGAAGTGCCTCATCCAAATCGTCCGCAGCCGCTGGACCCTTCCCTCTATCCTGCGGAGTACGAATAGACGAGGACGCAGCCCTGGTGTCGCTAGCAGAAGTAGCTGCGGTGGACATCGTCTGGCTCCTGGACCACGTGGGGTTGTACGGTACGTCTAAAGTCGTATCCGCACAGCTCAGCTTCTGAGCCAACTTTTTGCAGCCTTTTTTCATTCTCTACAGGTTTAGATGACAACAAGCATTATTAAGCGTGAATTTTAAAGGTAACTGAGTTGTAGTCACGAATGTTACTATCAAAAGTACCTTGACAAAGGCGCGAAGAGGGTTGGTCTTGTCGTCCCTAGTCCGAAAAAGTTGCCTGGAAGCTTCCTCAGAGTAGTTCGACAACTGTTGTGCCTACAACATCACACAAGGTTAACTCGATCATTTTAATTGAATTTTAAAACCCTTACCTCGCTTGAGGATGTAAGTGCAAATTACTTACCACGTATCTATTAAGAGGGGCCCTAAGAAGTTGTGTTTACACCCTTTGCGCATCGTCGAACGCATCGGCGATGTCATCCTCAGCGGCCGCATATGCAGGCATGTTGGTGTACGGGACCATGAGATGAGTCCTCGTACTTCGCTGCAGCCATTGCAGGTACTCCATCCATCTTCCCGGGTGGTGCTGCGGAAGTTCGTTGATGTGGCGACGATGCCTGTTATACCAATTAAGCAAATGTGGTTCGTGCGTCACCGCCCAATCCTTTTGCATAGTCCGAAGCCTCCGATCGATCCTGCATTGCCATATTGCATTAGAAATGAGGCACTTAAGTAGAATAAACATATTGGCATCGTACCCATGCAGCTGAGCGTTGGTGGAGTACATCGTATGAAGATATCAAATTAGTCAATGTACTCACAGGCAAATGCGGAGGTTTAGTAGGCCTCCCAACCGGAAACCGCTCCCAAATCCATACTTGAAGTAGGTATGAGCAGCCACCTAGGTTGGCATTGTTCGACTGGCGACGACAGGCGGTACAAAGCTGACAGTATGTCCAAGCAAGGACCGCGGTACCCCAGCTATAGGTTGCAATATTCTCAAGTGGCTGGATAAGGATCCTCAAGAAAATCCAGCTGATGCTGTCGCCTGAGGAGTCGGGGAACAAGAAAGCGCCCAAGAAGTGCCACAACCACACCTTTGCATACACCTCGACCTCGTGATCTGGAGCACCGACCGGAGGCCCTGCACCAAAGTGCTGGGTTATCCATGACGTCGACACTCCTGAGGTCTTCCTGCAATTACAATTGAAGTATTATTGTACAAAAATAGATGTAGCTGAAATGGTTGTATCAGTGATTTCAATGGGGTGCAAATATGAACTTACTTTGTGCCTTTAACTTCAGCCTCTGATGGCCTCCTACCACAGAACTGCTCCACCAAGTCTACCCAATTAGACTCGTCGACGACCCCAGTCACCGGATGACCAGCCAAACTGAGACACAATATCATCTTCACATCCTGTATCGTGACAGTCATTTCCCCACATGGTGTGTGGAAGGTGTGCGTCTCCGGTCTCCACCTGCATCATTAAAAGTTTATGGTTATAGGCAAGTTGACGGCCCAATTTTACAAAACAAAGACAATAAATAAAAAATGCAATGTTACCTATCAACAAAGGCAGTAAGAAGTGCAGGGTCTAGTGTGGGGAGTGTACTGTTGTACACCCGAACGATCTCAAGGAAGCCCGCCCGCTGTATGTAGGGCGCGTATCGCTCGTCCCAGCTATGTACGCGGTGCGTGCGAACATGAAGCGCACGCAACGACCTCTGCTGCTCCGACAAGGCCTGGGCCCGGTGGTCCTTGTCGTAGTCAACCTCAATGAGGCTAAAGCGCGGATGAGGAGCCCGCGCCTCCATCTTGCAACCCTGAACCTGCCTGTTTGAAAAAACAAAGACAACATTAATAACATTAGAACAATTAATAACATTATAAAAAAACAAAGACAAGTAAATTTGAAGATTAAAATATCATAAATGCATGTTTACAATATAGACCACCTCTTGTCTCGCCCGCCTATGAAATCTAGCGTTATGACCAGGATTCTTGCAAATGGAGCAAAGGTTCTGCGCATGTTCTTCGTCAAAGTCCCCGCCACCATACATGTCGGCGCCATAACCTTTCATATTGTCCATATCGCCTTTCAATCGCTTCTTTTTCCTCCTTCCCTTCCCTACCTTCTTCAGGTCCGGATAAGGCGCGTAGTCCTCACCATAATATGGAGGCCACTGCGACTCGTCAAGGTATGGCTCGAAACTCTTCTCCCAAACTTTGAGGGTGTTGGCACGGAGATACAAGGGTGACATGTATGGTGCAACTGTGTGGTCAAAACCTCTAAGCCCACAAGAGGTGATCATGTGTGAGCAAGGGGCATGCATGATCTGAGGGACGTTGCAACTGCATTCTACTTTATCAAGATCGACACGGTACGTTCGGCCACCAAATCGTTCGCCGCCCAGGTTTGTGCCCCCTCTAGCTCGTACGCAGAAAACAAGCATGTCCCGTCCATAAGCCTCGGCAACCTGTTGTTTGGCTAATTCCTCAGCCTCCTTCAAATATTCGTGTGCCGCCTTCCCCCATCTTCCAAGCTCCTCTTCATTCCTCAGGGCTAGGCCATACTGCTTAACAAAATACTCATTGCACTTCCTAAAAGAGAACTCGACAATACCAGACACTAGAAGAGATCGAACGCCTTTGAACACACGATTGAAAGACTCAGAGGAGTTTGTTGTCATGATGCCGTACCGGAAGCCGCCCTCATCATATGCTAATGCCCACTTGGCTTTATTTTCCATCTGCTGGTCTAACCATGCCTTGCCAGCTTGGTTGAGCATCTTCTCTAGTTCTACCATAGTCTCGTTGAACTCGCGTTCCATACGTTTATTACAAAGCTCCTTTAACTTGTCAGCCACATCCTTCTTGCGTTGACGCCGCCAGAAATTGGCGGCAAAATGCCGCATGCACCAACGGTGCACTAGGGCCGGGTGACCATCAATGTGTTCACCGGCTGCATTTAGAATTCCAATGTGACGGTCCGAAATCAGACAAATGGTGCGAGAAGGGCCAAGCACATGAACACGGAGCAGACGCATAAACCATGACCATGAATCATTGTTTTCCCCCTCCGCCAAAGCAAAAGCCATTGGCACTATCTGGTTCTCTGGGTCTACAGCAGCAGCCATCATCAATGTGCCCCTGTATTTGCCGGTGAGGAACGTGCCATCAACAAGAACAACTGGCCGACAATACTGAAATGCATGTTTGCACTGATCGAAATACCAGAACACACGGTACAGAATATGCCTCAACGGGTTCTGAAGATACAACCCTCCTGTGTATATGAACGATCTCATGCCAGGGTTGAAGTGTTCCATCGCACACAAAATGCGTGGAACCCTGTTATAGGCTTCCTCCCAGCTACCCCAGCGAATTGCCAGGGCAATTTGCTTTGCCCGCCAAGCCTTTCCATACGTGACCTCATACCCAACAAATGTGACTATGGTCTCCTGCAAGAAAGACACCGATACGTCGTTGTCCTTATCTACAAGACCCAATATACGACGGACTAGGTACCGAGCCGTCAACTGGGGATGGCACCTTTTACCCTCGTTAGTCTGGCATCTGTGCGGCTGTTCCACCGAAGTTACCTTCCATTTACCATCACTCCGCCTCTTTCGTGCATTCAACTTCCACGAGCACGGGAATCCAGCCTTACATAATATGTGAATTTTTACCTCCTTGTCAGAACGACGAACCGTGTAAGGCCTATAATGATACACAGCATAGTCCTGAAGGAACAACTTCATCTCAGACATCGTATTGAAAAGCATTCCCTTCCTCAGTATTAAATTTTTATGGTTGTACAATGATTCCTTACACATCTGCAAACCCGTGTCACAAACTGCCATATGCGACATACTTACATCGTTATAATTTGGCACACCGGTAAAGGGCAAGCCAGCCTCCCTCAACTGTGTAAGCTCTGCCGATGTATAAGAGGGTGGTGCAACGTATTGTTGTGGCTCCCTAACCCTGCTCCATCCTTCATATTCCACTCCATCATCTGGATAACCGGTGGCTAATGTGCCCTGACTCTGCATGCCATGAAGTACCTCAAGCGGT
Source organism: Saccharum spontaneum (assembly GCA_022457205.1). Lineage (NCBI taxonomy): Eukaryota > Viridiplantae > Streptophyta > Magnoliopsida > Poales > Poaceae > Saccharum > Saccharum spontaneum. The sequence continues at coordinate 43,631,279 of CM039588.1, read as the reverse complement.
ACTCCTGAGGGCATGCCACGAACTGGTGTACACATGGCAGGTGCACCTCCAGAGGGCATGGCTTCAACCGGTGCTCGCATGGCCTGTGGACCTCCTTCCTCATTTCCTGAATCGTCAGAATCAGTGCTAACATCATCACCAATCATTTCCTCCTCTGCCGCCTCCTCCTCCTCCTCCTGTTCAAACTCGTCTACATCAAAATCATTGCTTATATGACCAACTGGAGGAGAATGAACCCGCTCCTTCGTCAAATTACCATCCAAGTCCATACTCTCCATAGTTTGTTGCATCTGCACACCACAATCTCCTAGAGTACCACTGTCGAAGGATGGCTCCTCATTCTCAACATTCTCCAGCACCAACTCAGCCATGCCGACATTCGAACCTTGGATGACCCTATTGTATCGGGACCACTCTGCTTGGTTGCACAAGTTCATCATCACATAGTGTGCCCTATTCTTTCCAACATCGAACCTACCCTTTAGTGTGAAAGTCTCGCCAAACTTCAAACTCAAACGGTCACATAGATCGCGGAAACTAGGGGTGCCATCAAACCATTCCAATTCTTTATACATATCCTCAAACTGGCAATCCTCTCTCTTAACACTTCCTCCATAAAAAACTCTTACACCGTAATCCATCTACAAAACGATTTGACATCCGATTATCAACTAACCAATATGGTAGTACTAATTACTACATAACTAACTAACTAACTAACTAACCTTACTTAACTACCACCTAACAAACTTACTAACTTAATTTTTAACTAATAACTAATATTAACTAACTAACTACAAATAACTAATATTAACTAATCTTAACTAACTAACTAATAACAAACTAATAACTAATAACTAATATTAACACACTAATATTAAACTTCTAATATTAAATAATCTAATAAATAATAACTAATATTATAAAACCAATAAATAATAATCTAATAAAACTTATAAATAATAACTAATAAATAATAATCTAATACTAATAATCTAATAAAACTAATAAATAATCTAATAGTAATATTAAACTTCTAATATTAAATAATCTAATACATAATAACTAATATTATAAAACCAATAAATAATAATCTAATAAAACTTATAAATAATAACTAATAAATAATAATCTAATAATAATAATCTAATAAATAATCTAATAATAATAATCTAATAAAACTAATAACAAAGTAAGATTAAAAAAATACCGTTAATCGGAGACGGGTGGCCGCGCGGCGAGGTCGGCCGGGCGGCGGAACGCCGAAGCCGGGGCGGGGTGCGGCGCAGACCGGACCGGGGTGCGGGGGCTCGGCAGCCGGCAGCGCGGCGGACACGACGGGCTGTGGGCGCGGCGCGGCGCGGCACGGCGGCGCGGGCGAGGCACGGCGGCGCGACACGCCGGCACGGGGGCGGCACGGCACGGCGGCGCGGGCGAGGCACGGCGGCGCGACACGGCGGCGCGGGGGTGGCACGGCACGGCGGCGCGGGGGCGGCACGGCGGCGCGGCACGGGGGCCGGGAGGCGCGGCACGGCCGCCGGGGGACGGAGGCGCGGCGGGGTGGGCGGCGCAGGGGGCCGGGCGGCGCGGCGAGGCGGCGACGGCGGCGCGCGGCGGCAACGGCGGCTTTGGCGGCGCGGGCGGCTTTGGCGTGGCGGGGTGCGGCCGAATGCGGGGTGCGGCCGCTTATATTGGGCCGTACCCCGCCGTGATCGGTGGCGGGGTGTACCCCGCCATGATCGGTGGCGGGATAGGGGTACCCCGCCATGGATCATGGCGGGGTACACCCCTGCCACGCTAGCGAGGCGCCTGCCACCCCTGCCACGTGGGCCATGCACCCTGCCACCATGCATAGCGGGGTTCAGTGCATTTGCCCCGCCATGCATGGTGGCAGGGCCAAACAGGTTAGATTAAAAAATATTTTCAAACACGGATTAAATTTAAAATTTATTTTAAATTTGGGCTAAAAATAAAAAATTTTCTCCCCCACATCTCCCTCGCGCGCGCTCCGCTCACCCTCGCCCTCGCCCGACAGCACCCGCGTGCACCCGTGCCCGGACCATGCCTGCGCACTACCGCTGCATCGTGGGCCTCACCTCCCATTTTCCTCTCCCACCTTTTCCCTAACCAAGCACCAACAGCACGTAACCGGGAGTCTGGGAGCAAATCACCACGCTAGCCACGCTCAGCGCGCAAGCAGCTCAGAACGCCATGCGGCAAGCAAACCCGCGCAGCACCACACACCCACTCACGTACGCACAGTGCAGAGCAAAACAGAGCACGCAAGCAGTTCGGCCTGCTGGGTGACCGCGGCCACGCCGGGCTGCTGCCGCATCGCGCTGCCTGTCAACGAGGCCGTCATCTCAGCGCCACCATCCACCGCTACGCGCCGCACCGCCCTCCTGCAAGGCTGCTGTTGCACGCTGCGCTGCCCCGGCGTCCGCTACACTGTCAACGCGGCCGTCGCCTCAGCGCCGTCGCCACCTGCTGCTCGGGTTGTCCCATCGCTCTGCAAAGCTGCCGAAGCACGCCGCACTGCGCCACGCACGTCGCCCTTCTTGCCTCATCACTTCGCTGTGCAGAGCCGCTGTCGCACGCCGCATCACGCCACTCCACGCGAGCGAGACGGCCATGCCGAAGTGATGAGCGAGCCGGCCAGCCGAGCTCCACCTCCACCTGCATATAGACGAGCGCGCTGCTTGCTTCGCCTCCACCACGCCGAGCCGCTCAGCTCTGCAGTCACCCTCTTCCTCCTTCCGCTGAGCCTCCTCTGTTCTTGAGCACTGAAGGTGTGCGCCTCGTCGATCTCCGCACACAACCCACCACAGCTCGATTGGTTTGACAGTGAGAATCTCCAGACCCTCCTCCACCTTCTCCAAGTCGCGCCTCTTCCTCCCCTTGCCTGTGTCGAACCGCTCCCGAGCTCCAGAGGCTGTCAATGGCGGCTCCCATGGCGCTCAACGGCCCTTCCCTTTTTCCTCCCTCACTTATGCCATGAAGCGCAGAATCAGAATCCCCTCACCACCCTCTCTTCCCCATGCCCTTGGATTAGAGAGCAGTGACCGGAGTCACCCTGGAGCATAGCTCCGGCGAGCTGCCTCCGCGTCTGATGTCGTTGACGCGGATGAACTGCCCCTCTCAGGGGCGGAATTGGGCCTGGGGCCGCTAGGGCACGGCCCTAGGCGTGGGCTAAATTTTTCTTTAGAGTATAGGTATGTTTTCAGTCTAGCTCTAGTCATTGGGCCAAATCCTCTATACCTTCGGCCCAGAAAAATGAGGCGAGCGCTCGCTGTATGCTGGACGCTGGACTCGGTGGCCAAATTTTCCCAATTTCCCTCGATCTCCTCCGACTCCGACTTTGCCGTCGCGGGGGCGCGGCGACGCGGCGTTGCCGTCGCCAAAGCCCCAGGTCGCGCTCTCGCTGCTCCACTCCACTGGGCACCGGGCACCAGGCGCCGCCGCCGCTCTCGCTCGTCAGCAGGTCGCGCGGCGCCGCGGCACCAGGGAGGCCACAGCCGACAGCCCCCAGGGCGCTGTGCCGGCGTGCCGCTGTGCCCTGTGCTGCAGACTGCATCGCCATCAGACATTCAGGCAGGCCGCAGGCAGCATCGGTAATTCCCAAATCTCATTCCCAAATTCCCAATTCTCAAATCAATTGTTACGATCTCAAAATTCCATAAACCATGATTGATAATTGATTGTCAATTTTTCTAGTCTGTAGAGTTGCACAATGAAGAGGACAAAGACAATTAGATCTTTTTTTTCTCCTGCCCCTGCACCAATTACACAACCAGTGTCACAAATCCAACCTTATGTAGAAGTTCAATCAGAAGTAGTAGAGGGAACACAGATTTTTGAAGAACCAGCAGCAGTAGAAGAACCAGCTACAGCAGCTGCAGTAGAAGATCCATCCACACCTAACAATGCAAATGGTTTGCAAAATAATCCCCAACCCCAAGTTACTCCTAATGCCGATGATATTGTTGTTGATCCTGGGCTTCGGATACCGATTGAGCAAATGGATCCAAACATAAGGGATGCAGTTAGAAGAGCTTATATTTCAAAGGGTCCATGCCAACCAATAGGTCATGCTTATCCAAAAAGAAAGATATGCAATCGTAATAGATCATTTCAAGATGCATGGTTCAATCATGCATGGCTGGAGTATAGTTTTTCCAAAGATGCCGCATTTTGTTTTTATTGTTATCTCTTTAAACAACCTAGAGCTGAAAATTATGGTGTTGATGCTTTCGCGGTTAATGGATTTCGTGGATGGAAGGATGGGCGTGAATTGATTGATGCCCATTCTAATGGCATAGATCACAATAAGTCTAGAAGGGCTTATGAGGACTTTAAAAATCAAAGGCAAAGTGTGGCACATGTGATGAACCGTGGTGGTAAGAAGGAGGAGGAATATAAAGGGCGGATGCTCATCGTCATCTCTAAAAAATACTTTGGATGGTATGTTTGCATCTCATGGATTGTCAATGTCTAGAATACGTGGGCAAGGGTATGATGGGGCATCAAATATGAGGGGAGAATTTCATGGGTTGCAAAGAAGGATACTAGATGAAAATCCATATGCTTTTTACATACACTGTTTTGCACACCAATTGCAATTAGTGGTTGTCTCAGTTGCCAAGTGTTGCTCTTCCGTCTTCGATTTCTTTGGTACCTCCACTTTGATTGTTAATAATGTCAATGCTTCTTGTAAGAGAAGGGATCAATTAGCCCAACAACACCATGAGCAGCTTGTGAATCAATTGGAGACGGGTGAGATTTTTCCAGGGAGAGGAAAAAAACCAAGAAACCAACCTTGCACGACCAGGGGATACTCGATGGGGTTCACATCATAAAACCTTGTGTCGTATTTATCTCATGTGGAATGCTATTCTAGAGGTACTAGAGAACATTGCTGAGGATACCACTAATGGGGACAAGAGATATGTGGCTTCAGGTTTGTTGAAACAAATGGAGACCTTTGAATTTGTGCTTGTTATGTTTATCATGATCCGATTATTGGGAAAAACTAATGATTTGTCACAGTGCTTGCAAAAGAAGGATCAGAACATTATTCGTGCTGTAGGATTGATTGGGACAACACTGCAACAAGTTAGTGAGGTGCGGGAGAATGGTTGGGAAGAACTATTTGATGAGGTAAAGGCCTTTTGTGTTTTACATCATATCACTATACCAAATATGGAGGAAACCATAACTGTTAGGGGTCGTGCAAGGGGACGAGGAGGGCAAGCAGTAACTTACTATCACCATTTCAAATATGAAATATTTACTGTCGTGTATGATCAGATTATTGTGGAAATGAATAATCGCTTTGCTGAAAGGTCTACTCAATTATTGAGATGCATTGCTTGTCTAGATCCAAGGAATTCTTTTGCCAACTATGACAGATCCAAAATACTAGAGCTAGCTGAGATTTATAAAGATGACTTCTCCTCATATGAACTTATGCGCCTTAGAGATCAATTTGACTTATTCATTGGTGAAGTGAGAAATGATCCTGCCTTTGCTGGTTGTCATGACCTTGGAGATCTTGCTATTAAGATGGTTCAAACTGAGAGAGACACAGTTTTTAAATTGGTTTATCGTCTCGTTGTGTTAGCCTTGACTTTGCCAGTTGCTACCGCCACTGTTGAGAGAGCCTTCTCAGTTATGAAATTTGTGAAGAATGAGTTGAGGAATAAGATGGGAGGTGAATGGTTGAATCACAGGATGGTTTGCTATATTGAGCGAGATGTCTTTGCAAACATCAAGGATGATGACATTTTATATCATTTTCAAGAACTAAAGTCTCGGTTGAAAAAGTTACCTCCATTGTCTCAAACTAGAGAAAGTGGTATGTTGCTTTCTTATATTACTATCATTTTTGTCAAGTGATCAATTATATTTATGGCCTGCATTGCTAATGTTCTTAAACACTAAATCCATGTGTAGGTTTAGGTCCATATGAAGCTCTTGATGAAGATATCAGAGGCGAGGGTGAACCAAACCACAATTAGTTAGGTATTTTTTTTAAACCGCTTTCATTTCCCATCAATTATATCATGGATTTAAATATGAAATTGAGATATCATTTAAACTTATGCATCTATGAGCTTTGTTTTGTTATTTATCGGTATTAGTCCCGGTACGGGCGGTATTTTAATCCACTATGGGCGATATATATATGCTTTGATAGTCTGTGATGGAGCTCGTCAATTGATAGTGGCCCTAGGCGTCAAAATTGACGAGCTCCGCCACTGGCTCCTCTCTGCCGTTCTATTTCCTCCCTCTCCAGTTAATCCTATGTGGGCCCATGTGCTAATCGGCAGAGCCCAATACCGAAAGTCAAGTATAATAAGCCAGCAACCCTCACATCAAGCTACGGCCGTGAGCCACTAATCCAGCCCAATTCATCGTGCATGTGCCACTCTCAGCCAATCACGTACATGCAAATATGAATGTTTCATTTTGCATCAAACATACAGCCACCTTCAAAAATCCAAATCTCCCACATCCGATCTCCGATTCCATCGATTCTTCTTGCTTAATTTATCTAAAATCAATATCTATCTTCCATATAAGTGTCATAATTTTTAGAGCTCATTTGATTAAGTGCTACTATTTGATTGTGTTGTTTGTCCATTTTAGCTGACGGAGCGAACGAGCCGGAGGACGAGGACATCGGAGACGAGTACCGCGAGTTCGACGATGAGGACCCGGACTACGAGCAGGAGTTTGCCGAGGACGCCGATGGAGGCAAGTTCGATCTAATCCTCTTTGATGCACGTTGATCCTATTTTCAAACACAATCCGTAGAAGCCGTTTTGAATATTGCATGTACAATATATGTACGAAGTATCTTCACTGCTTAGTTAAGATTCGTTTGAATAGCCATCCTTGAATTGATATTACCTGATAATTGTCTTGTTCAAACTTAGAAGCAAATATTATGCTACGATGAAATATCACTATTTAGAAATGCTTAGGACTTGATACCCGCCATGGATACTCATCACTGTGATTTCTCAAATGCAATGATTTTAAATGAAAACCGTGTGAGTGGTGAGGATACGTTGTAGGTATTATAAAAAGGGTTAATAAACAAGATATAGATGGTGATTACCCTAGAGATGGGGTGGATCAGTGTTCTTTTTGTGGGATACCGCGGTGTTGGGGCTTGTACCTTTTGTGGTTAAGCGTGAAGATATCCGCCTTATCTCGATTAAGGACTGAGTTGATGATTCATCTTGTCTAACTCATTTTCGTACAACCACTCGCCTTGCATGGGAAAGGCTTAGTCTAAATCCTCCTAATTAGTGTGGCAATCACCTGGAGGCAGATGTGTAACGGGGCACTAAGAGATATATGTGGAAATTGAGAAACTGTATGAAATGTAAAGAGTTCTGTAAATTATTGTATTATGAGATGTGGCTTTAGTGTTCCCGTAGTGAGCGCCAGTGCTAGCTATGGAGGGTAATGACTTTGATAGATCTGTGCTTACACGATGGTGTTAAGTTACAACATCCTACTTATGGTGAAAGTGTACAACCTCTGTATAGTGTAAATTTTATCCGGATAGACGTGTCCGCGGTATCGGACGAGTTATGGTTTGGTTTTAACAACTAGATGTGTTGGGATGAGCGAAAACTTAAGAGTGAGTGTCATTTTAGAAATGAATGGTTGTCTGTCATGTGTTGTGGGAACAAGGGTTCAAGAACACTTAAAATTGTGACCAACCTGACTTGTAAATTTTATTTCGGAGGCCATTCCGTTTTGCTTATTGGAATGAAATATTCCGGTACCGGCCGATACCAGTGTACCGTTCCGGACTTTAAAATAATACTAATATATGAATATACTTATACATAAATATGCATATAAATATATATCGACTTAACTTCTGACATAATTATGCTTCCTCGCAATAACATTTTTGCCAAGCTCACATATAATTCAGCAAGTTCACAAGACCTTATTTTAAACTCCAGAGCTCATCCATGGAAAAATAAAATACATGCGAACACAAATTCATAGGTTGATTGTTCAAAGTTCAAACACAAACATAGTGACACGAATACCGGATGGGGTACAGGCGTACATCACATAGCTACACGTACACGTACGTCGACGAGAGACGGACGGAGGCCATACGGTGTCGATGCGACAATGAGCAACGAGCAACCAAACGGGTGGATATGGATCCATGCATCACACGTGTCAGGTAGCCGAGTTGGAGACATAACGTCTCAGCCCACGAGTCGGCCCATTAACCAAACGTTCCTAGACCGCATAGATTCCGTGCAGGGACCCTCGAGGAATGAATTCACGGAGTCGGGCAGGCGCACCGCGGCAGCGCGCGTGCTTGCTATGTCGTCCGGTACCGAAACAAGCGGAATAAGCATTTCGGCCGGTATTGCCCGGAATAATCGGTATTGCCCGGTATTGACCGGTATTTGATCCGGTACGGGATTGAGGCTCTTCTATGTCGGTCTAGGTGCTGGAACGAGGCATTCCGGCCATTCTGACCAGTACCGGAATAGAATTTATAACTATGTCACCAACCCATTTCTCAGAAATACTATCATATATGAAAAATATGTCTTTTGCAAAGGTATTTATAAAATGAAACCCTGTATGTGTAAAAAGATAGTTTTATGTAAATAAACCAAGCCTTATCCTTGATATATATTCATATGCATATACTGTTATCCCATTCCGTAGGGTAAGGTTGGACTTGTTGAGTACTCTGTACTCACCCTTGCCTTGTTGGACAGAGGAAGATCTGAACTTCGATCTTGAAGCTGCGTTCGAGTAAGGTCGTATCTGCACCCAGCTAGCCTGTGGCATTAGGATCCATCAGATGATATGTATTAGCGAGACCTTTTTCTAGGTCTGTTGGACCTGTATTATGTTGTGGTTACTTTTAATCGTGGCATGTCTTCATTGCCCACGCTTATCGAGACTATTGCACTGAGACTTATCTGATGTAATAAATGTGTTACTAGCCTCCTGGGACTAGTATTGTATCACATTTGAGTTCCTGGTTAACCAGGGGCGCTTCACCCTATAACCGAGCATACGAATATAAGAGCAGCATCACCCTCGACTGGACTAGGCCACCTCACGTGCCTAAACCAGTATAAAATTTGTGTCTCATGTGCTACCATCTGATTCATCTTACGTGAATTAGTTGCTAGGCATTAAGGATGGCTGCAGGTCGGGTTTGGACTCGAAACCCACAGGCTTCAGACCCGGCGGGGGCGGGTCCAATTTTCACCCCACGGGTTTGCGGGTTCGGGGACCCGAAACGGGGCAGGGCGGGTACGGGTTTTATATTCCCCTGTGGGTGCCCGTCTAGGACCCAAAACATAAGGAATCCAGTGAAAAAAGCCCAACAAAGGCTAGCCCATTAACATATAACCCTAGGTATATGTACGACTGGGTGTCCTCTCCTGTCCTCTTCCCACTCGGCCACTCCAGCCGGCAGCCGCAGTCACTGAGCCGCACCCGCGCCCGCACCGCACAGCCACACAGGCGCACCACCCATCGCCGATTTGTCGCATCCGCCGGTCCACCTCCATCTGCCAGTCCGCACCGTACCTGCAGCCCTCCGCCGGGCGCCGACTCGCCGCTACCCCTACTTCCGGTGCCCTGATGAGGTCACGAGGACGACAGGATGTGGCTTGCCGGATGCCACCACGCTGGGTCCTCCACTCCTCTGTCGTGTGCCATCTGTCCCCTGATCCTCCTCCACCACCAATCGCCTGCGGCCCTACGGATCCACAATCTACGTTTCCGGGTCTCGGGTCCCTCGTCGGGTTTCGGGAACCCAGTGGGTTGGGGGGCGGGGTTGGATTTTCCCCCGTAATAGGGTTCGGGTTTCCTTGTCGGGTTTTAGGGGCGGGTCCACGGACGCTCCACCCGCCTCGAACTCGACCCATTGCCATCTTTACTAGGCATTGCCAGAGCTGAATCTTCCAACAGTTGGCATGCCAGGTAGGGGTCTTTCGCATACAGATTTATTTTGTATTTCAGATGGGTATCGTCTTCAACTTCGGCGACGAACTGGGGCCTCGTTTAGATTGAAAAAAAGTGAACCCGATAAATAGTACCACTTTCGTCTTATTTGACAAATGTTATCCAATCATGGACCAACTAGGCTCAAAAGATTCATCTCGTGATTTCCAACTAAACTGTGTAATTAGTTATTTTTTTTATCTACATTTAATACTCCATGTAAGCGGCTAAAAATTGATGTAATAGAGAGAGAATGAAAAAACTTAGAATTTGGATGGCATCTAAACAAGACCCAGAGAAGATGCAGCCGGGCGAGAAGATCTCTTTTGGCAAGCTTGATTTTATCGCCAACCAACTTGGGAACCTGCACCTGCAGGAACCTGAGATGTCCTTGCAGGAGGACGGGCAGTCCCTTTCGGTCTGCCGGACTGGAGGAGAGGCTGTGGACACAGGACCGCTCGCCATCTGACCCGTCACACTTATGTACTTGCTGAAGCCGGTCGAGAGCACAAGCTCGACGTCTCTGTTGTAAAACATGCCGACTTAATCTATAAGGAAAGGAGAAGGAGGAATCCTAATTCTAATCCGTTTGTACGTGGACTCTAACCAAAACTCTTAGCCCTTGGCAGGACTATATATACGTGGGAGCTCTATGTTGTAATTACCAATATTTAGAGGAATAAAGAATAGTCTCCCTACATCTTGTGTCTATGTGTTCTACTTTCATCTACTATGTTGATTATGAGAGACGGAGAGGGAAAGTTCCGAACCGCTGGCAACATGTTTTATAACACGTTATCAGCACGACAAGCTCTACGTCGACATCACGTTGAAGTCGTCGCCATCGACGCTGCCGCTCATGCCGACGTCCCCGCCGCGACTTCGACGACGTCAACATCCCGACGTTGTTAGCGCAACGGATCTGCTACCTCTACCGATCTGCACTACATCGACATGGGCCGTCGCTGTCAAGCAGACGGATCTACGACAATGCCATATCCTACGCGGTATGTATCTACTAATTACTGCCCTACGCGGCATGTAACGTATATCAAATTGGCATCCTCTTTGAGGTATGGAAAATATCTTGCAGATTGCTTATGCCAGCCAACGAACCGGTCTACATACTTAAATTATGCACATTGAATTGTACTGGAAGTACATATATTCGAAACTCATACACGCATACGTACATGAACAGTGCATATATACACATAAAATTCAAGATCCATCCATTGATGCGCCGCCAGCATGAAAGCTTACGACGGTGAAAAATTTACATGAAGCAAGTAATTAAACAAATAACATATACTTATGTATATATATGTTGATGATATTAAATAACCTGCACGGGCATCTTTTGGTTATCGCACACCGACCTGTATGTCGTGTCCTGAAGGCACACCGTCATCGATTCTGTCACGTTTGTGATACATTAGATGGATCTGATTCTAACCGAATCTGCCAATATGCATGGCGTCCTCATCAAACACTCGAAAGGCACGAAGCTAATACCCAATTAATTCCACGACCATAGAAGGCCGTGAGAGTACGTGTCGTCTTCCTTTTGAACTACCGCGAGTGCCACTGCATGGCACTGTACCATCACATATTCGCGTGAACTAGCAAACTGCCGTATGTCTGACCATCATCCGCTGTGCATGGAATGCGACTCCGCTGCCTGCAACGTGCTCGCCCTCGCAGTATGCATGCACGGTTCCGCTTATAGCCGCCGCACGGCTAAATGCGCTGGACTTAGTTTGGGTTTTTTCTGAACACGTTCTAGCCGGCTGAGCATGGTCCGATCCAAACCAAGAAGCGTTAGGCAATGACGATCGAGCAAATTCATCAGAAATTAAAACAATAACCTAGAAGTGTGCTTATTCAAGGAAGACCTCATGGACTTCACAATTTTTTTAAATTTCTCGCAAAATAGCATGTGTTGCAATTATGTATATATGCCATGTGTTGACATTTTCTTTTGAATGCATTTATCTATTACACATTATGAATTATATATCATGTAATTATAAGAATGAAATCTTGAATTATTACACTAGAAACATGGTATATGGTATATGAGCTCTCTATAAATCCTGCAGACCTTAGACTTATCACATTTGAGAGGCTTATATTTGTTTTTCCTAGCATAACGAATTTTTGGGATGAATGAATGACTGGTATTAATTCTGAAAATTCGCATATACCATAATCCTGAAAAATGCTAGAATGCTTCTAAGAGTATTTTGTATAACCATCCACTACATTTTTGTACTTTGCCGCTTGTTTACATGCAGTAAACTCATACGCACATGATTCCGGTAATAATAATATATGCATACCTTCGTGAAGAAGGAATATTCTGAATTTGTCCTGAATGACAGAATTATATAGCGTGGTCATTTATTAAATCCTAGTAGGATATTCTACTGCCACTGAAGTGGAGTGGACCTTAAGCATTATAGTTCCGTATATTACTCTCAGAGAATGAGTATGTAACCAAACTAAATCCCGTAGGTCTTATGGGACTCACTGAATGAGAAATTCTAGAAGATATCCTACATTATGATTGTATAATGCCAGAAATATTGATAATTGAATTTTCAAGCTATATGACCATATGGGATATAATGCTGCTCTATAAACAAATACAATAAGCTTGAAGCTTTGTGATTAAAAGTCATAGAAGACGAGATGGTAAATAAGACTTTGTCTAATTCTAGAAGAAATATTTCTTGAAATAGTATTTCTTGAAATAGAAAGACCGAGAGCATTAAAGTACTAAAAGTATTCAAATTTATCATCCATAATTACTCAATATCAAGTAGAAATTGAGTTAGAATTTTTGGAACAGCATTATGAATCAGGATATATGACTTGCATATGTTGTACTCCTAGAAGGATCATGATTACATATCACAACTATGAAGTAGAGCATACATGAAGCTACTAAATGTCAAGCATAGAAGCTAAGACATGTAAGAATGGATAAGAATTAGAATATTTAATGTTTTCTTGAAGAAGAACTTGAATCATGTGCTTACAAATTTGTTTTGTCTTTGAAATTACTATCTTGAAGTATTAGTAGTAGCGTTGGTACTTTAAGTTTTAGTTCCCGTTGAATTAAGTGGATTTTAAATTCATAGAAGAGTTAATAGTTACTTTATTAGCTTGAAGACTAATATGAAGCATTTATATTCTTAGTTGCAATTTTTACTTGCAGTAATATATGTTAATCTTGCATGGAATGAATTGTGTTTTACATATAAACAATTGTCTATTGTCTATCTAAATAAATTTTGCATTAATTTATCCACAAAGAAGCCTCAGTTAACTATGAAGGTTATCGTTCTTTGTGCACCACTATCATATAGGTAGAAGCAAGTATTTAATACTTCAGCCCAGAAACTAGAAGTTTATGTCCTACTCTGAATATATTGTTGTATACTGAATAGTATACTAGATATGTGAATTTCATGCCAGAACCATTGAATACTATAAGTATGATTGAATTCTATTGAACATTTGAAATGATTTTTCATAGATGCAAGAAGCATATTACTACTTGAAGTAATTATGGCATGAAAAGGGGGAGGAATTTTGAGTAAAGGCATGAAAAAATGTGGGTAATATATATTTAATAGGCATAGTCTTCCTAAATCTATCTTTAAGTGCATGTATAAGGACTTGAAGTTTTAGTCGCATTCTTTCTGGCCGAGTTAACTTTCTCTACATTGCACTAATTACAAGTAAGCTTGTACCTTTGTATTTTGTTGTTATCTATTACGTTGGATTGAATATCAATATTCCACATTACACTTGAATGTGTATCACTATATTGTGCTCTCATCGAGCTACAACGATCTCCACTCTTACATGAATATTAGCATAGCAGCTATATTTGTAGCTAGTAGCTACGTTTGCACTTCCCTCATAATTAAATTGGCTAGCTAGCACGCTATGTCTACATAGTTCTCGTTGAACTAAGAAATATTTTGCTTTCAATGCATCGCATGCATAAGCAATAGATTGGTCTATGGTCAAGTAGCCTAAGATCAGGGGGAGTCGATTAATTATGAAATTGGCTAAATGGAGAAGTGACCCACTTGAATGGGTTAAATTATAGTGAAAATTGAGTTAATGGATAAAACACTTAATGATGTTTTGGGATTTATGAAGAAAAGGCATTTGGTTAGAAAATTATAGAAGAAATTCCTTGTAAGTTTGAATGTTGCATATCTATACTTTTGAAGTATATGGTCCGTTTTTATATATAAGTAATTGGATCATTTTTTGGCTAAATAATAAAGAAGCTAGATAATGAAATAGTTTTTTTGAATTACGATATATGCAAATCAGGGGGAGAACACTCCAGAGTTTACAGGAATGACGAACATTCTTTACTGCATTTTATGTATTCTAGCTCACTGCATATAATGTATAATAACCCCCATATTTAAATATGTGCGTGAATATTTTTCATAAAATTTTATCACAGCATACATGAATGGGCCTCCACTTGTAGTTGGAGATACATGAATTTGAATTATTTTGAGCCCATCATAGGGGATATCTTTTTGAAGTATGCTATTAAAGATCTAATATTGCCATTAGGGGAAGAGAAAGCCTATATGTTGAATGCCAAATATTATTTCCGTAGAAGGAAAATGGTCTTAAGAGAAAATATTCCTTGAAGCTTGAAGTAGGAGTAGTGTCACGCACTAAATCAAACAATAGTTTTGACTAATACTCTTGTGAAGCATGAAGCAGAGCATATGCCAGATATTTTTGAAAAATGAGAGGAGTAACTTGAAGTTATAAACTAGAAGTTGTGTTTAATAGTAGTAAACTAAATATTGTATACTATTAAACTAAAATCTATGGGGACGCCTGTGGATTCTAGTTTAGTGTATACTTGTGAAATAAAATAAGAACAAACTCCTCCATTCTCATGAAGAGAACACCTCATAAAGAAGGTCAAGCACCTTATGAAGAGAATCATCACGAAGATGAAATCCAACACACTAAGCGCGTGCATCATAGTGTTGGGTACGTAGAATAATAAATCATTTCTTGTCTAGGAAATAACAAAGAGACAGAATGATCTCATATTTTGAGAATATTAGGAGAAAATAATAGTTGTCCACAACGCTACCTCTATAATTGTAAATGTTTCTCTTACGAGAACTCGGATCCGGAAAACAAAGTCTATGGCAAAGTCGTCTGTAGCGATTATATCGGGTCAATGAAGAAAACAATTGAGGTTGAATCTCCTACTAAGAAGAAATAAATGTTCTGCTATACCTCTGGCAAATGAATTGAATGAATATGGAATATGCAGTTAATAAGTGGATTATGAAAATCCATATAATTCTTGAAGAATATAAATCATAACATATAAAAATTAAATCTCATATAAGTATTAAGAAGTCTAAGGCAGAATATGTTCATGAATGAATATTTATGTCTCAAGAAGAGCATGTCCTAGAAGGAAGAGTCATCAAATGACTTTGTAGTGAATAACACTATCTCATTGTATATATCACATAACAATCTCTCATGAAGTAGAGACTATATCTTATAGAAGAGAAATATTATTCACCAAAAATGAGAAAGTCCTTGAAGGAGTCAATCCATGAAGGATTTACCAGTCGATTCTTGAATAAACACCATTAATCCCTGAAGTGAATAGAGACCTGAGAGAAAGAAAATGAGGAATCATATAAACACTCAGAAAGTGTATATTGTAAAGCTAGCAATGAAGTGTTGATATCCTCTAAATACCACGAAGTATAAGAGTAGTGGTGATTTTGGCAATTGAATTGTCCCCTAAATGTCATATGTGAGACTGGATTTTTATTATTTAGTGGTATAATCAAAATCTTGAAGATTTATAGAACATATAATTTGAAAATCTACTAAGGAAGAATAATAAGTTTGGTGTACTATCTAGAAGATATTGAATATTGTAAGTTATTTACCCCCATAATCCTCTGATATGATTTATTACCCTGAAGGATAAATTTTTGTCTTGCACAACTAATAAGTGGTCATTTATGCATGAAGTATATCGCTCTTATTTTCTCATATTATAATTCATAGAAGAATTTCGAGCCAACATTTTGAAGGATATAGCATTATGGTACTGCATACCATTATTAAGAATACATTTATGTAATGTGTGGCTTGAGCAATGTAGTTCAAAGGATGGCTTTATGAGGGAGAGCATATTTTATTGCATCTACCTTGAAGGTAAACCACCAGAATTACAAACATCAAGTAGATCATATTTGCTAAAACACTAAAGTTTATGCATATATCATGAAGATCAATATCTATTCATGAAGAATAGAATATCCTGAAGAATACATAACCAAGAAGGTTAGATGTTGTACTCCTTTTTCCTATGTGAGTTTTTACTTGAAGGTTTCTCACATAAGGTTTTTAATGAGACAACATATGCAATGCAATTAACGAATGCGATGTACTCTTTTCTCTAAGAACCGTTTTTCCCACTGGGTTTTCGGATGAAGTTTTTAATGAGGCATATGCATATCGTGGTAATCGCCCAAGGGGGAGTGTTGTAAAACATACGGATTTAATCCTAGAAGGAAAGGAGAAGGGGGAATCCTAATTCTAGTCCGTTTGTATGTGGGCTCTTACCAAAACTCTTAGCCCTTGGCAGGACTATATATACGTGGGAGCTCTATATTGTAATTACCAATATTCAGAGGAATAAAGAATAGTCTCCCTACATCTTATGTCTATGTGTTCTACTTTCATCTACTATGTTGATTATGAGAGACGGAAAGGGAAAAGTCCGAACTGCTGGCAACATGTTTTATAACCGTCTCTACATCTAGAAGGTTGAAGAGCCCGCCCCTGAGATGGATCTGACACCGTTATCCGATCATGCTCTCTCCTGATCCCCGAGTGGGCCAAGGAGCACGGCAGCGACTCATTCGACTCAACTTCCACAAGCTGCGGTGGTACCTACCAAACCTGGTTTGGTTGAGACTAGAGAATCGCTCACAGGGTTGTCTCTTCCTTTTATATGGCCTGGGCGGCTAGGCTGGAGTAGCTTGTTTTCCAGTCAAGCAATGGACTCGGACTCGGTGGTCTCCGATGTAGGCACGTTTGTTCCGTAATTCCGTTTGCCTGTGAGCTGCGTGCCTGTGTACATGTTGCAAACGGAGGAACGGAAGCAATTACTCAAGACTCAAGAGCGGTATGGAATATGGTTGCCTGCCTCCTAGAGCAACCTAACAGAATCACAACAAACACTTGGTAAACATGGTGGTCAACAATGTGCAGAGGAACAAGGGCACAACCACTAGACCATCGCCGAATACAAATCATCATATACACAACCAGGAATATTTGGAAGGGAAACGGACCGGGCACTGAAGCAATCAAGGTGGATGTGCTACTTCAGAGCAGAGTAGTTCCTCTGCATTTTGTACAAGGTCCCCATATGCACAGGGGGCTATCAATTGATCCCCCCGCCCCCGCGTCATGTTCTTTTCGTTTGCAGCCCCTACTGCTTGTAAAAACATTCTTTTCCTCTACTCCTACATGAAATGGGAAACAATTGCCCCCTCACATATAACATATGCATCCAGCCATCATGACACTCAACATAAGACAGGGATGAGAGATGCAACGGTCGTTTAACTGAATCTACAGTAGGGCAGAGGCTTATTCAACTCGAGGTTGCCTACAGTTCTCCACGTGCCATATATATTTACAGCATTTCTAGCCAGTTCAGGCCTACATGGCACCATATGATCAAATCTGAGAAAACTTAAGGCCTGTTTGGTAGAGATTCATCACTGAAAAAGTGAATCTAGATCTGGGATTCACCATGGATCAGTTTCAGCGTGGATCTAAGATCCACCGAAAAAACTGTTTGGCAATGCTGCAGCTCCAGATCCACGCAAGGGCATTTTCGTTGGAATTGCCAGATATGCCCTTGGCCTCTAGCTTTCTCTATGTCTCACTACCACCTGGACCCATGCGTCAGGAGGAAAGAAACATGGCTTCTTTGGTTCTTCCAGAGCGCGCAGGAGGCGACCCGCGGGAGCACGTGCGGCCAGAGCACAGGTTGAGGGCGGAGCATGGCCGGCCAGGGCAGGTGTGGGGTGCGGCCAGCGTGGCTGGCGAGGGCCGGAGTAGGGCGGCGCGGCCGGGCGAGGCGCTGCCTGGGGCGGCACGGGCTGGGCGCGGGCCATGAGCCCATGGCGGACGGCCACGGCCAAGAGCAACGCGACCAGGCGCTGCCGGGGGCGAACCGCGGCCGGGGCGGCGTGGCGTCGGCAGGGCCGGAGTAGTGCGGCACGGCCGGGCAAGGCGCCGCTTGGGGCGGCGCAAGCCATGGCGAACGGTCGTGGCTAGGAGCGGTGCGGCCAGGGCGGTGTGGCGCCAGCGAGGCTGGGGACGGTGGCGGCGATGGAAGAGGTTGTGACGGGAAGAAGAACGAGAAGGAAGAAAAAAGAACAAGAAAGAAAACGAACCGTTATCTTGTGTAACAGTGGTGGGTAATTTATCCCAAATCCACAAAACTCAGTTTGATGGAGCACCCCCTGAGGAGATCCACAAAAATGGTGAATCCAGCCTTCAGATCCACCATTTTGGTGAATGCGGATTTGGTGGATCTGGAGTGTTTGGGAAATATTTTTTGTGGATCCAAGCTCCTGATCTGAATCTAGTGAATCTGAATCCCTAACCAACAGACCCTTATAAAAAACACTGGCTCACTAGTTCAGGCCTGCGGTTGCGTTGGGTGGGTGAGTTGGGCTGCATTCTACTGGGCCTTGGGTACAACTAGGAGAGTTGGGCCTCACAAGCTTCCACGGCAAGGAGCCGCTTTTCCCTTTTCCATCCGCAGTGGTTGTGGCTTCGGCTTCCACTACAAGGAGCCGCGAAGACAGGCAGGGGCAGAATAACAGCAGCTGCCTTCCACTCCACGGCCACTGCTCTCCAACGCTCGCACTCGTTTTGTTTTGGCGTTCCCCGGCCACCGCCGAGATGGCAGGACGAGGGTCCCGCCGCCGCCGCTGTCGCCGCCGCAAGAGCACGAGCAAGCAAGGAGGGAACGGCGACGGCGACGGCGACGCGCGCTGTCCGCTGGACCCCGGATTCGTTTGCGGGGCAATGGAGGAGGACACGGAAGGAGCCGCCCCCTGCCCCTCGCACCGCGTGCTCTCCTCCCTGGTCCTGGGCACGACGAAGAAGGGGGGAGCCGAAGGAGGCGCGTCTGGAAAGATCCGCAAGGGCCCCGCGGCGGTCCCGGCCTCGATGACAATGACGTCGACGAGCATCCCGCGCGCGTCCGATCTCGAGACCCTCCTGCGCGCGAGGAAGCTAACCCTCATACTGGACCTGGACCACACGCTGCTCAACTCCATGGGGCTCGACGACCGCCTCTCCCCCGTCGAGCAAGCCAACGGGCTCATGCGGCACGCCAAGTCTGACCCCACCGCCGGCCTCTTCCGGTTGCCCTTCGCCCGCCTTCTCATGCTCACCAAGCTGCGCCCGTTCGCGCGAGGTTTCCTAGAGCAAGCCAGCGCCATGTTCGAGATGTCCGTCTACACACTGGGCATCCGGGACTACGCGAGGGCGGTCGTCAAGCTGCTGGACCCGGACTGCGCCTACTTCAGCGGCAGGGTCGTGTCCCACGACAAGTCCACCAGGAAGGACACAAGAGCCTCGACGTCGTCCCGGGCGCCGAGGCCGCCGCGGTGGTGATCCTCGACGACACGGACGACGTCTGGCCGGACCACCAGGAGAACCTGATCCTGATAGAAACCTCTACTTCGCCGATAGCTGCCAGACGTTCGGCTATGGGGTGAACTCCCTGGCGGAGCTGAGGCGCGACGAGGGGAACATGACGACACCCTAGTCGTGGCGCTCCAGGTCTTGACGCGCGTCCACCAGGGGTTCTTCGACTCTGTCCTCCGCGGCCGCTGCTCTGACGTCAGGGAGGTGATTAGGGCCATGCGGCGCAAGGTGCTGCGTGGCTGCACGGTGGCGTTCAGCCGGCTCTTCATGCTTGAGGACGTCGCCGAGGACTAGGAGCACCCCATGTGGAAGCTAGCCGAGCAGCTGGGCGCCATCCACACAGCTGACACGGACACCACGGTCACCCATGTTGTCGCGCTGGATCCGCGGACTGACAAGGCGCGGTGGGCACGGAACAACGGCAAGTTTCTGGTCAACCCGGGGTGGATCATGGCGTCCAATGAGCACCAGCAGCTGCAAGAGGGGGAGCAGCACTACAGATACAATGGTCATGCTGACGAAGGGGCTCACAAAAAGGAGGCACACAAAATCTTCGCTCCAAGTTCGTTCAAAGAAGGCGTAGCAAGATGTCAGAGGTTGGCTGTGGAGTGTGGGGGCAATAAAGATACAGAGGAGTACTTCATGGCTACTAAGTTGTTTCAAGATGAATACAACCGGGAGATCTTTTGCAACATCAGCACAAATGAAGGAAGGCTTTTGTGGTTGAGGAGACGGTGCCGGGACAAAAGTGTGTGATGATGTTAAGTGATTGGATGTAGTAGCTTAAGTGAAACTTTTAATGTGTGATGACGTTCATGTGAACCTTTGAATGTTTGGTGAACCTTTTGAATGTGTGCTGATGTTAAGTGATGCATTTTTTATTACCTTGATGCTATACATTTTTATACATCTTGCTGCTGTCCATTTTATTCTTGCTCTTTATCTTGCTGATGATAATTCATATGTGCACATAGGTGAATGATGATGAGTATGATGCTCGTCGAAAAGAGGATGAGGACTGAGGCTGGTCGAAAAGAGTTTCACTTGAGGTATTTGAAGAGGAGGCGAAGAATTGCTATGATTGCTGGCATGATTGGTATGTACTACTTTGACTCGTACATGAACAATCGGAGAGGAGAGTATCTACGGAAACTGATATGAATGGGTCATGAAAACACTAGGAAATAAGACTTCTTGCTGAAACATGTTTAGGATGAACATGACAGTGTTTGATAAACGTCATAATTTGCTTGTGGAGTCATTGATTAAAGTCCACACGGAAGATAGAGGCTTTAGGGCTGTTTTTATGGATAGCTGGTGCCCCTCAGTCTATTAGACAAGATCATTTTGTGAGATCAAAATACTGATAAAGTACTGGCTAGTGTGAGCAAGCTTGTAGCTGATATCATTATGCCAGCTGAAGTGTTAAGATGGCATACTAGAGGGGGTGAATAGTCCTTTCTTAAATTAAACACACCGGCTAACCGAAACAAATACGGAATTAAACTATCCAGCCTAGCTAAGCCTACACTCCTTTAAGTTCACAGGAACCTTACAAAAGATCCTAATTGAGCAACTAAGGTGCCGGGCTAGATAGAGCTCACCTAAATAATTTTAGTTTACAAGGTCACATAAACCTATGCAACTAGTGAGCAAAGCGTACAAAGCCTAAGCACACTAGCACTTCTCAACAAGCAAGGTTACGCAAGCTAAACTAGAGAGCTCAAGTTACTTAGCTACACAAACTAAGCAATATAACTAGCAAGGCTACACAAGCTAACTAGTTACTCACGAGAGCTACTTCTATGCTACACAAGCAAAGAGAGCAACTTGCAAGCTACACAAGCTAACAAGTTACGCAAGAGCAACAACACAAGCACAATATATGAAAGATAAAAAATAAGCTTGTGTTGGGAGTAAGCAAACCAACATGAAGATGATGACATGGTGAACTTTACCCCGAGGTTTGGTGATATATTGCCAATCACCTACTCCCCATTGAGACAAGCTCAAGGTTGCCGCCGGTCCTCTTGCTAGTGGTGACCCTCAAGTTGTAACACCTCGGGTGTTAAGCATGCATTAGGCACTGCAAATCATGCGCATGAGCATCATCTTGCATTCATGATCACATGAAATATAAAGGAAACATAGGTTTGAAACATGTGAAACATAACTCTGAAACATGAATGTTGCAATTACTTGTTTAAATAAAACTATGACATGAGTGTGCTTGATTAGGTCAATAAACAAGTTTGTTTGGTAGTGCAAATAATTTAGAAATATTTAGCATGAAATTTGGAGCAAGTTTTGTATTAAAAAGTTTCTCAAAATTTGCTTTTAAAAATAAGTTAGAAAAATGAGTTTTTGAATTAAAAAGAACTTTGAATCTCTAATTCAAAATCTAGCTAGAATTTGAAAATGTCCCTTTAAGCAAAGTTGTAGAGAAGCAAATTCTAAACAACTTTTGCTTTGGGGTCAAGATTTGAAAATGCTTTTTACTTGTTCAAATTTTGAATTTGGGGCTGTTTAGTAAATTTTTTATTTGAAAAATAAAAAGGAAAATCGACTTTTACCTTCTGAGCCGCGCGCCCCACTTCTTGGTCCGTCCGCGAAGCCGGCCCGGCCCAGCTCGGCCTCACCCGCTCCACCGCGCCCGCTCCAGCACGCCAGCGCCCGACCTAAGAAAATAGAAGATGCTTTGAAGGATTCCGATTGGGTAAATGCAATGCATGAAGAACTAAACAACTTTGCTAGAAATCAAGTTTGGGAACTTGTTGAGAGGCCAAAGAACTACAATGTGATTGGTACCAAATGGGTCTTTAGAAACAAGCAAGATCAAGATGGCATGGTTGTAAGGAACAAAGCAAGATTAGTAGCACAAGGATACACTCAAGTTGAGGGTCTTGACTTTGGAGAGACATATGCACCGGTTGCAAGATTGGAGGCTATTAGAATCTTATTAGCATATGCTTGTGCACACAACATCAAGCTCTATCAAATGGATGTCAAGAGTGCATTTCTCAATGGCTACATCAATGAGGAAGTTTATGTTGAGCAACCTCCCGGTTTTGAAGATGATAAGAAGCCCGACCATGTTTTCAAGCTAAAGAAGGCATTGTATGGTTTAAAGCAAGCACCTAGAGCTTGGTATGAGAGATTGAGGGACTTTCTTCTCTCTAAAGGGTTCAAGATGGGAAAGGTTGACACCACTCTCTTCACCAAGAAGCTTGGAAATGACTTGTTTGTGTTGCAAATCTATGTGGATGATATCATTTTTGGATCAACCAATCAAGACTTTTGTGAAGAGTTTAGAAAAATGATGGCAAATGAGTTTGAGATGTCTATGATTGGAGGGCTTAGTTACTTCCTTGGACTTCAAATCAAGCAAATGAAGAATGGCACTTTTGTAAGTCAAGGCAAGTACATCAAGGACATGATTAAGAAGTTTGGATTGCAAGATGCTAAGCCAATGAGTACACCAATGGGCACAAATGATCAATTGGGTGTTGATGCTAGTGGCAACATGGTAGATCAAAAGCAATACCGGTCTATGATTGGAAGTTTGCTCTATGTCACCGCTTCTAGGCCGGATGTGATGTTTAGTGTGTGCAAATGTGCAAGATATCAAGCTTCACCTAGAGAAAGTCACTTGAAAGCAACCAAGAGGATATTGAGATATCTTAAGGGCACTCATGATGTTGGATTATGGTTTCCAAAGGGGTCTAATTTTGAGTTGATTAGATATTCGGACTCTGACTATGGTGGTTGCAAGATTGATAGAATGAGCACAAGTGGCACTTGTCAATTTCTTGGAAGGTCTCTTGTTTCATGGTCATCAAAGAAACAAAATAGTGTTGCACTATCTACCGCCGAGGCCGAATACATTAGTGCCGGTAGTTGTTGTGCACAATTACTTTGGATGAAGGCCACTTTGAATGACTTTGGAATCAAATTCAAGAATGTGCCTATGTTTTGTGATAATGAGAGTGCTATCAAGATGACTCAAAATTCGGTTCAACATTCAAGAACCAAGCACATTGATATTAGGCATCACTTCATAAGAGACCATCAACAAAAGGGTGATATTAGCATTGAAAGCATTGGCACCGAAGATCAACTAGCTGACATATTCACAAAGCCACTTGATGAGAAGAGATTTTACAAGTTGAAGAATGAATTGAACATACTTGACTTCTCCAACTTGAAATGAGTGCACCCCCACATTCTTACATGCCTCCCCTTCGACAATGCAAGGTAAAGTTGTTTGGCATATCATTCATACTTTGCTAAGGACATGTTTAGTACATATAGACATGTTTGCATGACAAATAGGCTCATTCATGAAAATCAAATGATTTTGATGTATATATGGTACCACTATTGTTTCTATGTTTTGATTGATCTAGTGGTAGCATATGACATGTTTGTGGGCTTGCAAACCTAGTGTTGAATCTAGAAAATGAGCTCATGATGTGTAATTCAACATGGTCAAGATAACCCTTATACTTTATGAGGTGTGAAGAAGCTTGTCCTTGGATCAAACCGAATTACATATTCTAGGCAAGTGATCTAGATTGAACCATAATTTGGACTCCCTCATATTGATGACTTAATTCTCACTAAAATTGGTACCTTTTTGGTGATTGTTGACAAAGGGGGAGAGAAAAGTCACAAAGATAGAAAAGTCACAAAGATCAAAAGTTAAACTGCAAAAAGGGAGAAATATATAGTAAGGGGAAGAGAATTCAAGGGGAAGAGAATTCAAAGTTATGACTTTGGAAAGGGATCAATTAAAATTGAGCACACAAGTAGGGGGAGCAAGCTCATGAATTATTTGTTGCATTTGGATGTGCATTAACATGATGTTTTGTTGCATTGCAAAGCTTAAATTCATATTCATGGTCGTTTGGTGTTTGCTAGAAATAGAACTTGAATGATGATTTGTTGAAAGTAGCTTTATAAGTGGTTTCTAGACACCTTCGCTTATATTGTTGATCTCACGGGGTACTTTAGTGTTTGTGATCTTTACAAGTGATGTATTACAAGTGGTGTCTAGCTACATCGATGCTAAGGATGGTATATAAAGGCAACTCCGATTGGTATCATGCTTCAAAGGTCTATTCTATATACCTTAGCATCAATTTGATAGTTGTAACTCTCCCAAAATTCAAATCCATACATATATGCACAATTGAACCAAACTCATGGAAGCACATATGTAGGGGGAGCTAATACTATCGAAATTGAAAATTAATTTCATTTCATATCCTTGTGATGGTTGTCATCAATTACCAAAAAGGGGGAGATTGAAAGCCCAAGTTTGGTTTTGGTAATTAATGACACCAAGTTGCTAATGCCATGTGTTAAGTGTTTTGAGTTAGGCATAAGCGACACATGTGATGAAGGTGTACGTGGCAAGGAGTGGTGGCCACAAGATCAAAAGAAATGGTGCATGGACATGAAATGACGATCATGGTGGAGATGCACACAATATGATGGACATGATGATCAAGTAGAGGAGAAGGATCTAAGAACGCAAGGAAAAGGTACAACCATAGGGTTTTCCTTTTGCCGGTCTAAGATGAGTAGAGAAGTGATTGACCGGGTTTAGGATACATAGCCGACTATCAAGAGGGGCAATCTTGGTTAGCTCGGGAATCAAGTGCCACTAGATCAATGTCTTGAGCATATGCATTAGGATCTAGTTGAGAGCTAACATAACGCCTTGAAAAATGACTGTGAAAATGCTAACACACATGCACATGGTGATATACACATGGTGGTGTTGGCACATTTGCGAAGGCGGTGGTGTTTGAGCGGTAGTAAGGGGTTTGGGGTTCGCTCTCCCTCCCGCTGAGCGTGCGAGCGCGGGATTCAGACGTTTTCGAGGAAATAAAATGCCTATTTTCTATTGCGCCGGAGGCGAGAAAAGGCGGCGGAAGTCTGAATTGTTTATCACTGAAAATACAGTGACCGGACGCTGTGGTCGAATTGACCGGACGCGGCTGGCGCGTCCGGTCAGTTCAAACCACAGACAGACGCGCGTGTGAGAAGGGTCGCGGACCGACGCGTCCGGTCCCTCGCGGAACCGGCGCGTCCGGTCATGCACCCAGGAGTTCAGCACGGAGGGCAGATACAATCGGACGCTGTGGCGCGTCCGGTCACGTTCGACCGGACGCGTCCGGTCATGAGTGGACCGTTACTGGACTCCGATCGGACGCGGCTGGCGCGTCCGGTCGCGATGGGAGCTTACTGGAACGCGACCGGACGCTGGCACTGTCGCGTCCGGTCAAACATTTGAGCGCGTCCGGTCATGGCAACGGCTAGTTCTGACGCGCACTGTTCACGCTTGTCCTGTAGTGACCGGACGCGTCCGGTCACCTTGACCGGAGCGTCCGGTCAGCGCGATTTCAACTGTGTCGTCCGTAACGGCTAGCTGCGTACCCCTTCGCTATAAATAGAAGATGTCCGGGGTTTGAGGGTAACTCTTGCACATTTTGAGACCTAGAGACATCCTTTGAGCTTGAGAACAACCCCTCCACTCATCTCTTTGCTTGGTTGCACATCTTGAGTGAGATTGAGTGAGATTCAAGTGCATTGCTTGAGAGTTGCATTCTAGAGGCACTTGATCTTCGAGTTGCTGCGGATTTCTTGTTACTCTTCTGTGTTTCCCGACACGGTAGACGGCTTGGAGCAACGGAGATGATTGAGCTCGCAATTGGAGATTGTTGGAGCCCTCACCAAGTGTTGTAAGGGGTTCTTGATCCTTCCCCGCGGGAGTTCGCAAATTGGATACTCTAGTGGAGCTCGTGGCTTGGAGGATCCCCATCTTGTGTGCGGTTGTGCGGCGCCCGCCGAGGGCTCGACTCTTGATAGTCGATTAGCTCGTGAACCGACAAGTGGGTGCATCGCCACAACGAGGAGTAGCTTGCCGGGAAGCAAGTGAACCTCGGTAAAAAATCTTGTGTCATCTCTTTGCCGAGGATTTCTCTTGTGATTGATTCTTCGATTGCATTACTTCTCTACATCGTTGGTATAAGAATCAAGTCACTTACTCTTTACTTTCTTGTACTAGTTCTAGTGTAGTTTGCTTAGCGTAGCTTTTATCACATAGGAGTAAGTAGCTTAGTGACTTAGCTTTGTTGGTGTGTATTAGAGATCATAGCCTTGCTTCACTAGTTTTGTATAGGTGGCTTGCATAGTTTAGTTGAGCTAGTGCTAGAATTAGCTTAGCCATCTTTTATACTAACGTGGTTGTTTAGTGAAGCTTATAGAATTTTAAATAGGCTATTCACCCCCCCCTCTAGCCTTTTGGACCTTACAGCTACACAACCCATTTGAAAAAAACGGCCAAAAACACAATGGATCAACCTATAATTCCAATCAAAGATCCAACCCATTGATTTTGCCACCAATTTCAAATTTTTGCAAATCTTTGAAAATAGGCTAACCACAAGTATTGCCCCACGGGAGACCACCACCTTAGGATCATGTTAGCATTTTCACAAATTATTTTCACAAAGGTTTTTTGAGGATTTTCTCTTGCATTCTCACCATGTTACTAAATGCAATGCATATGCAAATGAAAACTCACACTTTGCGACACTAAATAACCTTTGCAACTAAAAGATTTTCTCTCTTTATAGTACAACTATCTATCCTAAACCCGGTCAAGCACTTTTCTACTCAACTTAGACTAGTAAAATGAAATGCCCTACAAGTTGTACCTTTGGCTTGCGCATTCCATTTCATCTCCTCCAATGTTGATGCCACACAAGCACCAACCTCCATCAAGCCACTCGTTCATCAACACATGTCAACACTTGGCTTGATCTTCCTTGAATGATATGATCCACTTCATATCATCATGTAACCTTATTGATTCATCGATCGCAACCTTACTTGCTCTTCATTGTTGACCTTATCCATCGATGCCAAGTCCTCGCTCAAGCTTCTCCACCTCGTGTGGTGCATCGCTCCAAAGCCTCCGACTTGCCTTTCACATTTACAACTGGTCCATCGAAGCCAAGTCTTGTCTTGATCTTCTACACTAATCACATGACTCCATGTCATGTCTCATATGCAATAAACTCCTTCAATGACATAGGTGAGCTTTGCAGCACATCCAAGCCATCTCCAACTCCATGGGTCAAGTTGCTCACACTATTGTACCGTGGACTAATCACCTTTGTATCTCAACATTAACACATATTAGTCCACTTAGGTTGTCACTCAATTACCAAAACCAAATAAGGACTTTCACTAGTAGATTCTGATTTAGGACTGTGCATCATAGGCTACAATCTCCTTATTTTTCTCTGTACTTCCATAATTGCATTGGAGCAACTGGTGGGACACATGTGCCAGTTGTGGTGCCAACTACCAAGATAGTACTACATACGGGAAGACATGATACACCACTCAGAATATGTTGGCCATATGTGAATTCGATAAAGGCCAACCCCTTGGGCCTGACTTCTGAGTGATGTTTTCGCTCTAGTCCTTTTTAGGTCAGACTCCAACTCTAACTCACGGGACGCTTCTTCCAATCCGGATTGCGAATTACTTATTGGAGTCGATTCCGAATTTCCGATGCTATCCTGGTCCTAGATGTCGTATATATATAGTGTTGCATCCCCTATCGCTTGAATTGCATTGGTTGATTGGTGACGATGGACAGGAGCGGCAACTCGCTGCCATCCTCATCGTGCCCCGACGGCAAGAAGCGGGAGGTGTGCTACTACTACGACGCCGGCATCGCCAAAGTCGACTACGGCGAGGACCACAACATGGTGCCCCGCCGAGTCAACATGGCGGACGTGCTCGTCCGCTCCTACGGCCTGCTCCACGACATGAAATGCCTTCGCACGAGGCCCGCCACCGACGTGGAGATTAGGATCTTCCATGAGGCGGACTACGTCGGTTTGCTGCAGAACCTCACCCCAGAGAGCTTCAATGCCGGCGGCGCCACCATGAGCGCAGCAAAGGCGCACAATATAGGCGTGCTCAAGGAAGGCAACACTTTCTACGACAACCCACCCATAGCCGGCCTCTGGGACTACTGCCAGCGCTACGCCGACGGGTCGTTGGCCGTGGCGCGCGCACTCGGCAGCGGCGAAGCCGACATCGCCATCAACTAGTCCGGTGGCATGCACCACGCGTGCGAAGCGGAGGCCAGCGACTTCTGCTTCGTCAACAACATCATGCTCACCATCAAGGCACTCCTCAAGCACTTCAGGCGCGTGTTGTACGTCGACATCGACGTGCACCACGGCGACAGCGTTGAGACGGCCTTCCTCGACTCCAACCAGTTGATGACAGTGTCGTTCCACCAGCGCACCAAAAAATTCTTCCCGGAGGAAAGGGGATACGTGAGCCAAGTCAGCGAAGGGGCCGGTCAGTACCGTGCCTTGAACGTTCATGGAGGGCATGGGCGACGAGGGGTACTGCGAGATGTTCAAGACCATCATGGAAAGGGTGGTCGACGTGTTCCAGCCGGAGGCCATCGTGATGCAGTGCGGCGGCGACTCGCTCTCCGGCGACAGGCTCGGCCAGCTTAACCTGTTCATCGCCGGTCACGCCCAGTGCGTCAGCTACATGCGGAGCTTCAACTTGCCACTGCTCCTTCTCGGCGGTGACAGATACACCATCAACCACGTCGCTGCCTGCTGGTGCTACGAGACGGCGGTGGCCATCGGCAAGGAGATCGACGACAACATACCGGTGCACTGCTACGGCACCTACTATAGTAGCCAAGGCTACAAGCTCCATTACCCGGTGGATTAGGGACGCGAGAACAAAAACTCGAAAACCTACATACAACGCACGATGAGCGCGGTCAAGCAGAACCTCTCCCATCTCGAGGCGGCGCCGAGCGTGCAGTTCCAGGATCTGCCCAGGCCTGGCGAAAGCGGAAGCATCAATACCACGCCGCTCTTCTACGAACAGGCCCCGGGAGAAGACGACGACCCCATGGAGAGGCTGCATCGGCTTTGTGGCGAGAGGGAGGAGCGTTGCTTCTTCAGAGTTGGGGAAGCGACAACAGCTAGTCAAGGATAGAGAAAATGGCGGTCATCACCAGTCGTCTCGGCCGAACCGGTAAAAAAGAACCGACATGAAAAGTTCCATTACACTGATGTTTATGCTGGAATATTGTGAGAGAAAAACGTTGTTTTATGGTTGAAAAGTAGCTCAAGCCAATAGGGTGGCTGAGGAGAGTGGTTGATTCGTTCTTTCCCAAGCTAATATATGGAACTACACCCTACTCCCTCTGTCCCGCATTAAAAGTCGTTGTGGGAGGACACTCAACCGTCTACATTCATAGCTGGGACTAGTGCATCTGGACACACAGCTGGGATGAGTGCAGAGAGAGTACGCTGCACCTGGTAACAAGCTCCGACGTCTAGCTTCGTGGGACAGAGCGAGTACGTTCGAGTCTGTCAAGAACAGATTAAAAGGCACATTTTATTTTGCACAGCTCCTATACGTCAGTCGCCTGAATTGTGCCCAAGGTTCAGGCGACGTGTGGTTTGATGTTCCTTTGTGCGCCACCTAAGGCTGCATGGCTCCATGCGAGCCGCGCTCGTGCCGGCAGAAAATTCTAAGCACTCGCCAACGTCCCGCCCGGCACTTGCGCGCGGAGGCAGTAGTACTACTCTGCATGGCTGCATGCAGATTTAATGAGCGCGGAAGAAACGAGACGGCGTTAACTGCGCGGCTCTCCAAATGAAGCGATTAGACCATAATACGACATCTAATTCCGACGTTTTCTAAAAACCAAATACGATACTTAATAAAAAAAACGGAGAGAGTAGAAGGTAAATTTCAAGCACCTGAAATATAGCAAGTTCCAATGTACATGCATTTTAAGAGGAAAAAATATCAAACATTCATGTAAACATAGGGATACTATATACGTATATCAACTTATGTTTTTCCTTTTCTATAAAATTTAAAATCTATAATTTATTTTCTCATCCACAATATAAGTTATTTGATAGTAATATGATAATATAGTATTAAGTTCATATTCAAATTAAAATACAACCTTGATATATTTTTCCTTTCATGGAAAACACGAAATATGTACTCATAAATATACATAAAAATTAAATTTCATATTATCCATATGCTGGTATAAGTTTCGTGACTTCCTTTGCTATATAAGCCTATAATTTTGATATCCAATTAAAGTTGGTAAGAAATTAGTTATCAACGTGTCAAGGAGTGATAGTCCACTGATGATTATAACGGAGATCTTTCTTGATATTCCACATTACACCCGTCATTGGGGATTACACTGGTACACACGTATAGCTTGGAGATATATATTTGTTAGACACCAAAACTATTTAAGATTTCAGTTCATGATTTGATTAGTTGAATCATCGACTAATCCAGGTTCTAATATAATTAAGTTTTGTTTCTATTTTAATCAAAACTAATTAACAACTTAGCGGTGTTCAATTTGTTTTCCGTTTTGACGTTTATATATATAAAAAAAATAGGAAATAAGAACGGACGGTAAGAAAAAGAAAACAAAAACGTTTACTATATGAGAAAAAAAACAGGAAATAAGAATGCGTGGGGCAATCAGCAAAAATGTAGGGAATTTATGCTTTTACAACCCATTCTAACAACCAAAAAAAATGGTGCCAGAAGTCTGCGAAAAAAATAGGTGTTTTCAAGTTTAAAATTCAGCATATTCGGCCACGCACTCACGATTACTCCCTCCATCCCAAATTAACTGTCGTTTTAGGTTTCTATGCCTTGACTCGATTTGTAAAAAATACGTACAACATTTATATCTCTAAATAAATTTGTTAAAAAACTAGATTCAAAGACCTTTCCGATGATAATTATTATGTACCATAAATATTAATATTTTTTAAAATATATTGTCAAAGTTGTTTCTCAGAATACGAAAACGATAACGATAGTTATTTTAAGACGGAGGGAGTAATTGAATAAATGCCGAGAGAGAGAGAGATAAGAGGACGTGGGGGGTGGAGACGAGGAGCCGTCCATCAAGATGAGTCTTCAAATACAGTAACGAATTTTTATAAAAAAAATAACATGTTCAAGTCGAACTGACACATGTAGAGTCTGAAAAAATTACAACAATAGCTAGACTAGAAATACCATCACATCTCATATTACAGTTCCAAAGTTAACCTAAAGCAACAGAAGACTAAGTAGCCAAAACCAGTTGCCACCCAAAGAATGTTCTTTCAGGTATAATATACCATGCCATGAAAACCGCCACCAAAGCACATGAACTGGAGGGTGAATTTCAAAGAAAATGACCAGTTTCAGACAAGGTGACTTACGTGCGTTAGTCAATGGTGCTCATTTGTACAGTGATATGCCACGGTTGATGGCAGAACAATCACTTGCTTATCGTACAGCAGTTTGCTTCAGACTATCTTGCAGCAACTGAGCACACATGAAGCAAGATCAATGCCCAGGCTACACTCTACAGAGTTTTCAGTTCACAAGTAATTGCTCTGATCAGCTCAGTCCAACATGTTGCTAATTCACTCGCTTGCTTTGGCTGCATCAGTTTTCTTTGCATCAACATCCTCGGCAGGAGCTTCCTTGACTGGTTGCTGCACATCAGTGTCATGGGCAACTTGTTCGGAAGAAGCTTCCGAGTTGGCAGGCTCACTACCATTAACAGGAGCTGGCAAAGCTACAGAGACAGAACTGTCCAAAGATGATTCTGCCGGTTCATCCACTGTTCTTTCTGCCTCTAATGGTTCATCTACTGTTTTCTCTGCCACTTTCTCAACCGATGGGGCTGAAGATTCTGCTGCAGCAGAGGCAGCCTCGTTTGTGCACATATCGGTATCGTTATTTGAAGCATCCGGATGCCGTTCCATCCCATCTGTATTTTTCAATCGCTCATCCTCAGTACAACAGTTTGGCTGTTCAGTACATTCTGCTACATCTTTTACCTCCTCGGCACTACCATTTCCAAGATATACTGTTTCCATTTCATCCTCAGTGCCAACGACTTTACCATCATCAGCTTCCTCGGTCTCTAGTGAAATCTCCTCAGAATTGGGTGATGATGAAGGAACAGAGGCAGATGTACGGTCATCAATGCCTCTCTCTCCATCAAATGTGAACCAGTTTGAATTTGTAAAGAGGGAGCTGGTTATGAACAAATAGACACATAATCTATCAGCCATCACATAAACACTAGGGGTGACAACATTTCAAGATAGTAAATTACCCGTCCTGGTCATCTCCCAGACGCAAAGAAGATATCACCACCTCAGCTGATTCATCATCAAAATACACATCCTGTACGTGAGCAAAAACAATATAGTTCATATTTATTGCACTTCATATCCAAAACGGCCAAATTGCCACAAAAAGAACAGGTTAATTATGTCTCTCCTTTCTACATAAAAAGCTCATAGCATCGAATTCTTTCATATTCCGGAAACTACAGCTATCACATTGCATGTTACAACTAAAAGGAGCAGGATATCAAGTATTACCTCATCATCTCGTTCAAGTGATCCTTGTGCCTGCATTGACAAAACCAACATGTATCACTAATATGTAGCAGTACTCTAGAATGTCTACATTTACGAGAAAATTACAAAAGCAAACATGAAATGGTTAGCATCTTCATACAGCTGATTGTGCCTGCAAAAAAAAGATCATACAGCTGATTGGCCTTGCTTATATGAGATACAGGGGAACCAATCTATTCCCCCTCAGGACAATGTCATACATTAAAAAATAGGCACTGGAAATATGTATGCCCATAGCAACAAGCTATTTACTCTAAAAGCTATCACCTCTTCAATGTCATCGTTGCTGTATATCCCATAACGAAATGCCTGACTTAAATTATTAGCAAGAGCTGCCACATCATAATCCCTGTCCCGGAAGTCATCATCATCACTGTCCCTACCACGGTCATGTAACGATGTCGGGCGCCTGTCGCAGCAAAGCAATGGCAGCGATGTTTAGACAAGCAGAAGTAACCGATAGCAGATATAAGATACAATGAGAAAACAGAACGTACCCACAAGCCCAATGATAAACATTCTCCACTTCATTGCGTTTGACCAGCACATTTGTTTGCCATTCAACCCACTCATTATTTTCCTATTAAAACAAAAGAAATAATCAAACACAATAGTCAGCAGAAAACCACAGATACCGTAAGCCAAAAAGATTTGTCAAAGGAAAGCTAACCTGTAAGTGAGTCTGGATTGTGTTATTACTGTTGCCCAACTGAATAAGCTTATTGGCTATTCTTGTCATGTGACCAACATTTCCAATTCTTGGAGGGGTTTTCCCTTCAGAGGGAACAGTAGGCTGAGCATAGAAGACACAAGATGGAAAAAAAGAATTAGGTCTCTGGGATAATAAAGTAAAAAAAAGGTTACAGTGTATTGATAACTTACCCCATTAGACTCAGTCGACAAAGATGAAAGCCTTTCTGAAACAAGAATTTTACCAACAATATCACATTCATGAAGAACATGCTCAACAACTTCAGGTCTTTTACCCTCCAGGCAAGAAACGATTATACTCTCAACATGATGGTGCAAAAAGTTGTTATATGGATACCTGTGTTACAAAAAAATATAAAAAGGGGGGTTTTGACCGGAGAAACAAAAGAGTTCCAAAATATAATATCCACACTTACTCAAAGAACAAATCAATCGAGCGCTTTATTGCTGACTGCCTAATTAGCTCTTTTTCAGCAGTTTCACTTCCAATTGTAAGCAGCACAGAGATGAATTCTACAATCTGAAAAAAAAAATACAAGATCAAATCCAGCTTAGCACCAAATGAACAGGAAAAATGGCAGGCACAATGACATTGACAAAATGGAAACCAATAAAATGTCATCTAGCAGAAGATAACCTCGCACTTGATGCCAACAAAACACACATGTATGCCATGGATAGACACCAACCAAAAGGAGTCCAGCTAAAGTGAGGCACATACCCAATCCAAACCACAAGCATGTGCAGAACACCCAAACCAATCCAGTCCATTACCACATCAATCCAATCATCCAAATAATTCCCAATGACGATAGGGTTGGCCACGCGATGGCGTCATGGCCAGGGGCCTGGAAGCCAAAGGCACACACATGCATGCCGCAGAAGGTGGCACCGCAGTGGCATGTGAACCCTGCCAGGCACATGCACTTTCCGGCAGCTGCCCCAGCACCTGCAGAGTCTGTCGCCAAAGGCTTGAGCTCGGGAGAGACCACGTTGACAACTGCACCCCGCGACCACCACACCCGCCGAAGAGGAACACTGGAAGGTCGACGGGGCGGGAGGTTCTGGCGCCACACCTGTCGGCTGCTGCTTGTTCAGGTCACAATAGCACTTGGAGTGGGGGTCCAGCGTGTTGGGGCTGCCAAAGAAGCAGCAGCTGTTGGCGCACAGGTGGTGGCCCTCCTGCCTCCTCCGCTATTGCTCCTCAACCATGGCCGCCGGACCAAATCGAGGGAGCGCAAGAAGTATGGCTGGGTTGAGGTGGGGTGGGGGGACGAGAAGCGGAGGGCGGAAGGGATTAAAAAGGCATGGCGTAAAGGTGTGTCAGCCTAACAAAGTGATGAACTCATGATATGCCGGCTGCCGGGGGGAGGAGGGTGGCAACAAGTGGTCAAGTGGACACAGCTGCTGACCGGTAACAAGTGACTGCCACCGCCACCAATGTGTCCAATGAAGTCCAACGGATTTTCCTTCTGGTATCTATTAGGATATGTAT
Source organism: Saccharum spontaneum (assembly GCA_022457205.1). Classification (NCBI taxonomy): domain Eukaryota; kingdom Viridiplantae; phylum Streptophyta; class Magnoliopsida; order Poales; family Poaceae; genus Saccharum; species Saccharum spontaneum. The sequence goes on along the minus strand of CM039588.1, from coordinate 43,595,729 downwards.
ATATCCGGCCTAATCACAGATTGTTTGTAATCCCCTAGATAGGCTAGCTGCCATATATAGCCTAGGATTATTTCTATGTATAGCCTGAGATTGTTTCCTTGTACAGGGAATAGCTTCCCATGTATGTAACTTCCATGTATGCCTATTGGCTATATATATGAAAGGCTCCCCACCCACATAGGGTGTGTGGTGATTCTCTCCTTTCTACATGGTATCAGAGATCTAGGCCTTTCCTTCTCCCTCCCTCCCACCGCACCAGCTGTGCCTCTCTCCTCCTCCCTTCCACCGCACCAGCCTCCCTCCCCAGGTCGCCATGTCGACTTCCTCTGCCACCAGCCCCTCTGGCACCTCGGCCTCCATGGGCACACTGCCTGCCCCAGCCATCTTTGTCGCCCCCTACGCGACAATCTCTGTCAAGAACCATATCCCGGTGACCCTGGAGCTGACACAGCCCAACTACAACCAGTGGGAGCCGTTCTTCACCTCCCTCTGCGGGAAATTTGGCCTCCTCCTCCATGTCGACGGCACGGCGGAGGCCAGACCCACTGATCCTGCTTGGGCCATTGCGGACTCCTGCGTTCGCAGCTGGCTCCTTGGTTCTGTCGGGCCGGACGTCCTCGGCCTTGCCATGGCACCGAACCAGACCGCGCGCGAGCTATGGGTCGCCATCAAGCGCCTCTTCGAGGCCAACAAGGCTCCGCGCGCCATCTTCCTGAGTCACGAGTTCCACTCCATGACTCAGGGCGACTCCTCCATCAACGACTACTGCAAGCGGATGAAGGCCACCGCCGACGCACTCCGCGATGTCGGTCGCACCATCACCGACTCGGAGCTCGTCCTCAATCTCCTGCGGGGCCTCAATCCTCGCTTTGCAGGTACCGCCGACAACATCGCCGACTCACACCCACTGCCGGACTTCGCCACCACTCGCGAGAAGCTCGTGCTGAAGGAGCTCCGCCTCGCCAACGACGGCACCGTCGCTGCCCAAACGGCGTTCCACGCCACGTGCGGCACAGCCTGCCGCTCCTCCTCCAGCAACACGGGCGCTGGACCCCCTGCCAGTCGCCAAGGCAGTCACGGCGGAGGCTCCAGCGGCGGTGGCCACAGCAGCGGCTACGGGGGCAGCGGCCAGGGCGGTGGTGGCGGTCGCTGGAAGAAGAAGGGCAAGGGCTCTCACTTCGGGGGCGGACCAAGGGCCCCTGCACCGCCAGCGGGTCCCTGGTACTGCTATGCTCCCTGGACGGGCGGGGCACAACAGCAGCAGCAGTGGCGTCCACCGGCGCCGAACTCAGCCTGGCGTGGGCCTGGCGTTCTTGGCGCTTTCCCTCCAGCCCAAGCACACACTGCCTTCGCACCTGTCCAGGTCTCCGATGGTGCAGCACCCAACCCCTCCCACCAGCAACACGGCAACTGGGATCAGGCCGGCCTCATAGCCGCCCTCAACCAGATGTCCCTCCAGGGGTCCTCTCCCTGGGTGCTAGACACCGGTGCCACGACACACATGTCGCCCTCGGATGGTATACTCCTGTCCCGTCTCCCTCCTCCTACTTCCGGTATCACGGTTGGTAATGGCACCACCATTCCTATCACCTGCCGTGGCACATCCACACTGTCTTCTCCTTCTACCACTTTTCATCTTAACAATGTTTTGGTTGCTCCAGCTCTAGTGCGCAACCTCCTTTCCATCCGTCAATTCACCCGTGACAATCATTGTTCTATTGAATTTGACGCTTTCGGTTTTTCTGTCAAGGACCAGCAGACGGGGCGCGTGACTCTTCGCTGCAATAGTGCCGGCGACCTCTACACCTTCCCCTCCACGCCAACGCACCACTGCAGTCTTGCCACCACATCTTCGCTATGGCACCACCGCCTCGGCCACCCCGGTCCATCCAGCCTCGCCACTCTACAAAGCATGTCGGTCATCTCCTACAATAAGAGCTCGCCATGCCTCTGTCATGCCTGTCAACTTGGCAAGCACGTGCGGCTCCCCTTTAGTCCTTCCACCTCTGTGACCACTGCTCCTTTTGATTTAGTTCATTGTGATGTATGGACTTAAGCAGGCCCCGCGAGCTTGGAACCAGCGCTTCTCCACCTTCATCTGCAGCATCGGCTTCACCACATCCAAGTCGGACGCCTCTCTGTTCGTTTACAAGGCCGGTGCCGAGCTGGCCTATCTCCTTCTCTACGTCGACGACATCGTTGTCACCGCATCGTCACCGGCCCTCCTCCAGCATATCATCACGCGCCTCCACTCGGAGTTCGCCATGACGGACCTTGGCGACCTGCATCACTTCCTCGGCATCTCGGTGACCCGGGACAGCAGTGGGCTGTTCCTCTCCCAGAGGCAGTATGCTGTGGATCTCCTCCAGCGTGCTGGCATGTCTGAATGCCACCCGACAGCTACTCCTGTGGATGCACGGACCAAGCTGTCCGCCTCAGAGGGAGCCCCGGTCGCCAACCCATCGGAGTACCGGAGCCTTGCTGGTGCTCTCCAGTACCTCACCTTGACGAGGCCGGACCTGGCTTATGCTGTTCAGCAGGTCTGCCTCTTCATGCACGACCCCCGCGAGTCGCACCTTGCGCTGATCAAGCGCATTCTTCGATATGTCAAGGGCTCCTTATCGGCAGGCCTCCACTTGGGCTCTGGCGCCATCGACCACCTCACTGCATACTCCGACGCTGACTGGGCCGGCTGCCCAGACACACGTCGCTCCACCTCCGGCTTCTGTGTCTACCTCGGCGACAACCTGGTGTCTTGGTCTTCCAAGCGTCAGACCACTGTGTCTCGCTCCAGTGCCGAAGCTGAGTACCGTGCAGTGGCCCATGTGGTTGCTGAGTGCTGCTGGCTGCGACAGCTACTTCAGGAGCTCCACATCTCCATCCCGCTCGCGACGGTTGTCTACTGTGACAACGTGAGCGCCGTCTACATGGCTGCCAACCCTGTCCATCACCGCCGCACGAAGCACATCGAGATCGACATCCACTTCGTTCGCGAGAAGGTCGCTCTGGGACAGTTCCGAGTTCTCCATGTTCCCTCCGCGCACCAGTTTGCCGATATCATGACCAAGGGTCTGCCCGTCCAGCTCTTCACTGACTTCCGGACCAGTCTGTGCGTTCGTGATGCTTCCGCTACGACTGCGGGCGGGTATTAGGATATGTATATATCCGGCCTAATCACAGATTGTTTGTAATCCCCTAGATAGGCTAGCTGCCATATATAGCCTAGGATTATTTCTATGTATAGCCTGAGATTGTTTCCTTGTACAGGGAATAGCTTCCCATGTATGTAACTTCCATGTATGCCTATTGGCTATATATATGAAAGGCTCCCCACCCACATAGGGTGTGTGGTGATTCTCTCCTTTCTACAGTATCCAAATGCATCAGTTTGTTTTGGGTCTCGTGGCAATGGATATCTGGGTCTGAACAGCATCCATCCAATTAAATCAGGTTGAGTCCATTTGGATTTTGGATGATCCAAGTCCATTCTCAGGTCTAGCCATGGATAGGTTCTCTATGGGCCTTTTTTGTCAATGTCCAGGCACCCATATACATGGTCAGGACTCAGTACACTGATGAGATGCGCTTGAGGTATGTTTGCTTAGCAATCTAAGAAAAGCAAATGCTAATACAGCCTCGATCTTCCCAGAAGCACATTAGGCTGAGCCAGGTGGCCAAAATCTAGCACCTGAGCTAGATGACAGCACCATCTTCAGTGTACTTAAATGATCTTAGTTGAAACATTAACACATTGTCCGTCACCTCAGTCTGTAGTTCAGTGAAATCCAGGGTCCTGAGCTGCTACGTGAAGCCACAGCAGCAATGGTCTCCATCGTTCAAAGCCATGCTGTCACGCACAGAGCCTTCTTAGGCTCCATGAAGGTATAAAGCTGTGTTCCTTGCTTGATGCTTTTCTACTTTTTAGAGATCCAAGGATCCTTTTTTTTCTTTTAGTGTTCAACCGCTCAAGGCTTAGGAAAGAAGCATACATAGATAGAGAGGATAAGCGAGGTGGATCAGATAGGAGTGAATCACTGTAATTTCGATTGAATATTTGTAGTACTGCTTTTCTTGAAGAACCACTCAAGCACTTCTACTGATCTTTCTTTTAGTTAAAAGGCACAAAAAACATAAATAAGAAAGAAATTTATATTTAAGCATTCTTGGGCACAGGGCAACAACTAAACAAGGTGATATCAGGCCAGGCCTGGTCAGCCTTCTCACCTAGAAATCATTAAATCTCCAATAGCGCTCAAGCTCATTTTTTTTCTTACCAAAGCTACTAAAAACGGAACCAACCCAACATCTCACCCACAATAATGTCCAGAAAAGGTAGAAAATTATAGCAAAACTATGGTGAGCATAGATAACTAAAAGATAAAACTGAATACATGTAACATGTAAATCCGTTCATATGAGAAACAAAGAGTTTATGCAATAAGATTTGGTCACTGAAGTCCATGGTTAATTGTAAAAGAGCAGTGCATCATCTTGTACCTTCAGACGATGTTTTCCAAGAGGTGGGCGCAAACATCCATAAGTTGTTGGCAACACGCTTTCAGCAGCCGAAGTGTCCAATAACTTCAGCAAGTTGCCTAAAAACTTATGTCAGTCATACCAATAAATCAACAAATATAGAGTATGAAACGGTGTCTAGCATATATTTCTAAGGCCCAGAAATCATGAAGCAAGATAGTATATGATTTCCTAAAGGCCTATAAATTATGAAGCAAGATGTCCCAAACCAAATAAATATGCATGAAATATCCAACACTCACCTAGACTCTCAAGCATACCATCAACTGTCTCTGGACTGGCCGTGACCAATGCCCCATGACTTAAGTTGCTTCTGAATGCTTGATATGAAGCTGATGCTAGTCTTTTCGGATCCAGCAAAGATATGCACACTGACAGGGAATGAACCAGAACAGATTTGGGTCTTGATTCTTCAAGGGCATGATGGAACAACCTTCCAACAAAACTGTAATTTTCATAGAACATAATATAAAAGACTCAAGTCATGAGAAGGGAATTAAACAATGAAATGCCCACTTGTATGGGGTGAGGCTTCTACAGATATATAGTTACTGCATTTTAGACCTCTTTATAACTCATGAAGCATACTTTTCAGTACACTACACAAGATATGTACATTGTTTCTTGACAAAAAAATCCCAAATGAGTAACTTGTGACAGTAGAACCAAGTTAGAACTTAGAATACCTTGGACTGCATATTTTCGCAGCAAGAGATGGAGGTGCACACCGAGTAACTGCACATAGGATTTCCGCAGCATTGGCATGGACTTCAGGAGAATCCTGCTTGGCAATAATACACATGAACTTTTCCGCTAGGAAACATTTCTACCACGATCTTTCTTACAACAAATACAATGAACTTGGGCAGTAATAGTGTTAACAATACAATATTTATGGGAGGAGAAAGTATGTAACTATGTATAACCCAGTCAAATGTCATGAGTCTAATTTTCATCCTGAATTATCAAAGATGGTATTTAATAATCTCCAAAAAGTATGTATTCCAGAACAAGAAAAATCTCCCAAAAATAAAATTCCAGTACAAATAACCCCCCTAACACTCAGTTCGTTTTGCTGCTACGTACCATCCTAATTGGCTCACATGCTAAGGCATTTCAGTTTTCTTAAAAAGGGTGTACCCAGTGCAGAGAGCTCCCGCTCTGTGCGGGGCCTGGGGAAGGGTGTCAGTGGCAAGCCTTACCCTCGCCTGTGCAATGTGAGGAGACCGCGACTCGAACCCGGGACCTTCCGGTCACAGGCGGTAAGACTCTACCGCTTGCACCAGGCCCGCCCTTTGCATTTCAGTTTTCTTAGTTAGGGGAAAAAGAAATCCCCTCTTTTACCATTCCACATTCATTCTACCTCAGATGGGAGAATCAAACACATTGGCCATCATGGCTGGCCACTGCCCACCACTAACCTTTGGAGCTATAAAAGCAACTTCTCTCCACACACCTCAGCTCCTCTGAGCCAGCATCAGCAACTGGTCAGGTTGCATTGAATGAAACAGCAGAAAAGAATGGTCAAGCAGACACGGTGCATCCAGATTCAACAATGTGTCGTTGTACATGCTTCAAGGTTCACCTATGCCAATTTGGTTGCACTGGTAACTGAATCAAGCTATCAACAAGAAGGTTAAGGATATCTGGATATGTGTGCAATTTGATGGGGAGAGTCAAGTGGACAAGGAGACTATCAATTTGAGAAGAAATGACAATGGTTTATGGCTTAGCTGCAAGGTGCATTAGGGAAATATAGTAACAGAGGAGACTAGGAAGAAATGACTGTTCATGGAATGGGCTTTCAATACTCCCTCCATCTCAAAACGATAAGCGTATTTTGATAAGGGAAAAGTAACGCAAAATAGATTTTGACCCTAATTTCTCTTTAAAATATTGTCATGTGAGCAAAAATCAATATCAACTCAAGAGGCACTTCAAATACAAATCTATTGATGCAGGTTCTGTCCTAAACTTGTACATAATTTGAATAATTCTTGGTCAAGGTTCATAAGTCTTTTTCCTATACAAAGTATGCTTATCATTCCAGGAAGGAGGGGGTATTTATTTTAATTGGGTGTCCAAGTCAACGCATAGTGTATTCCTACATGGAAAAGCAACCTACAAAAACTGTTACAACTTAAAGAAAATCAGTCACCCAAGCACCCCCTGCCACCTAATACCTGATAAGAGCCTAGTCTACCTATCTATGATTAGGCACTAAACCATATAGTGCATAGACAAAGCACTGCCTGTAAAACTAGATTAGGAATGAAGGTTTCATAACTTTTAGATGTTTGGAGGGTTAAAGAAATCTATTTTCCAGTTTCAATATGTTTAGTGTTATGTGGGTAGTTTCCCTGCTGCTTTTGTTGTATATTTGAGATGGTAACTGTTATCCATGTCATAGAGGTAAGAACATTTCAAATGGATGCTAAGTTTCTGTTTCTGAACAGATAAGTAAATCAAATATATATAGCTACAATAGGAATTTATGCATGCAATTTACTGACAAACGATGTCACCATCACTTATGTCCTAAATATATTCCTGTGCATTAGAGCTTTTTTTAACTTACCGACGAGCTAAACTTATCTGCAATCATTTCAAGGACATCTGTATTTTCTAACCACTGCAACGTATCACCATAGTTTGAATATATGGCCTCATCAGCACCAATCAGTCGTATCAGCACCTAAAGAATTCAGGGGACAGCATCAACCAAATGCACCCAATAATTCATTAATTAAAAACAATTCACGATAAACTTACCTCCATGATCGATGTGATGCCAATCAGGTCAACAAGCTGGACAACTATCTCTGGATGCCTCTGTAAAAAGCAATAATAAAGGTCCCATAAATCCATTTGAATGTTGAGTTCAACAGAAACTATTAGCTTGTAGACACAGTGAAAGGGTACCACAATTTTGCTTAAGCAGATTTCATACAGGTAAGAGTATAGGTGAAAGCTAAACCGAGTTTTAAAAGACTAGCAATTAAACAAACCATGTGAACATAAAAAACATGAGAAAAAAGGAGAAGTGTGATGCAAAGGATGAAAACGGTCGGAAACGGTCGAAAACGGACTTACGATATAGAAAAACGAAAACGGTCGGTTCGGAATATTTCTACTTTTAGCAATTAAAGAGTACAAAAAATGGTTGAAAATGGTTGTGAAACCAATTAAAACTGATAATTTTTCATGTTAAAAAACGGTTCATAATATAGAAAACGAAAACGGTCAATTCGGAATATTTCTGTTCCGTTTTCATCCCTAATGCAAGACCTTGTATTTAAATACATAAAATAAATTATTCTTTTGCTTTTCACAAAAGGATACGAGGAATACCTGAACATAACTCATAAGTGGAGCAGTCTTCCGCAGCATCAAACATATTACCACCTACAATACATAATTATATAATTTAACTGAATTCAGCTTCAGCATAAAAACTACAGAATGAAGTCTAGCCCCAAAATGACAAACTTCTCCAAAAGACTTAACACTATCTGATGATTCAGATAAACCAGGTTTTCTTTCACAACGTGTGGCTGACAAGTGCAGCATGTGGTGTCTAGCTGGCGCTTCTGCCCTCCAGGTGCTCCTCATGAGGTCACTCACCCCTGACCTTTGATGGTCTAGTGGGTTGAGAGGGTTGCGATCAAGTGTTTTTGTTTCTGGGACTTGTTTTTTCTATACCCATGGAGTAGGGTGTGTGTTGTGGGGTGGGGGCATAACATCTCTCCTGTTCTCTGTACACTTGGTACAGTTTATTTCCTGTATCTTATGTCATGTCACACAGTTCTCCTTTGTTATTTGAGAAAGAAAATGGTTTCAGATTGACTAAATTACCTTACTGAAGTAACCAGACAATAATGTACTATGCGGATGATCAGGTTTCACAAATGAGAAAAGCAAGTCCATTAGCTGCAACACAGATAGGGAGAAAAGGAAAATGACGTAAGCTATAATGCAATAATCTACAGCTAGAAATTTTCCAAGGAAAAATTTCGAAGGGCAAATATATGACGAGAATGCCAACCTCTTCATCCTCTACTAGGGTCCTCAAAATGACATCGATTTCGCAAGTAAATATTTCACAAGCAATAAAAGGGAACCTACAAGGAGAAGTTTGAATGAATGGAACTTCAGGGTTTTACATAAAATGACAACACTAGTGATCAATGTTCATACTTGAAAGAGCGCTTCCTTTCAGCATCCTCTGGAACTTCTTCCACAACATAACGAAGCAACTGCTCCACCTGGGCCTTGTCACGTAAGCTACACAATAGAAATTCAAGTTACATACAGGGAAACCAGTACTATTGGGTAAACTAAACACTATCATGCGCAATGCTCAAGAAAGGAAAACCGGATAAGGATTATAATAATGCATACAGGATACAGCAATATTGCAACAAGAAAATGTGTTGTGGTCCACTAGGTTCAGTAATAATGAACTACTCCCACCAGTGTGCACATAATGTTTCAGACAGAATGATTGAACTGCATGCAGTACTTCTGTATTCTTTTGTTGTCTGAAATGTCATGTATAAGAGAGTAGAGGTAGTAACACATTTTGGCCCAAAGACAAAAGCATACTTCTTTGCAGATAATACAAACTATATATAGAACAGTACCAATAATAAAATATATAGAGTTAAGTACAATTTCACGTGCATATGAGTGAGGACCTTTGCAGGAATGATAAGTGCAGAAAAAACACAATTATATCATATAAGCATACTTATTGATTATTATTATTCTTTAATAGGCATTTCGTTTGCCACCACAAGCACTCCACTGTATGTCTCAGAAAGTCAGAGGTCACAAGTAAAGTTATAATAAGACAGCTCACACAAAAACTAAATACTAATGTAAGTTCCATCAGTAGATTGAATATGCTACTCATATCACAGAAATCAATAAGAAAATTACAAGTTTATGAGTCGCGAGTTCAGTGCTTTGCACTCCTGAATAATTTCATCCTCGTCAAGAAGTTCTTCCAATGTAAAATTTTCTTTGTCCAGAATTGTATCCACCTGGAAAAAAAACACTAAGTTAGCACAGTAATAAGAATGATTCACGTTGACAGTGATCAAGTTTGGAAATCACTTCAAAAAAGAAATTTTTTTTTCAAAGTTGTACACAAAATTAGCACCAAAACAAAATTACAGGTGTCACATCATTTTTATTCCTATATATATATATATATATATATTATGTGACTATGCAGTGAATAAAACAAAATTCAATCCTAGTAAATCCAACCAGGACATTCCCATGAACAGAACTTAAAAAGGAAAATATTGGGAAGGGCATATTGCAATGGTACACTATTCCAGCATGTAATGCAAATCCTTTCTGCACCAGCAGCAGTGCCCTATGCATGACAAACAATTGTGTACAGCAAAAGCTCATAAAACAGAATGCCACAAGATAATGGGTTCAGCATAACAAAACAAACAAAGCCTCCTCTTTGCCATAAAATGAACCTCATGTCACACACAAATGATACAGACCACCAAGGCATATCATTCCTTTCAGCAGCACACGCTATGATCCCACTGGCACCCTCACATCCACGGGAACAGCATAAACGTACTCATCAACGCAAAAAACACACATCCAGCAGCCACAGCGCACTCGTGCACTAATTCCAGCACGAAGCTCCAAGGGAAATGCTCAGAATAAGCGAGCATTACAACCTAACAGCCGAATCCAGAATCCAATCGACCGACCCAATCCAAAACAAGCAAACAACCAAACAAACCACACCCGTAGCTCTCAGTCACAGCGCTGCGCGCCCACGCTCCCAACCTGAGAGAAGCAGCAGAGGTGTGATGAGGAGCAGGGGAAGGGGGAACTCACGGGCGAGGCCGCGGAGAGGCCGGTCATGCGCCAGAACATGGCGGCGGCGGCGGTGGGACGAGCAGCGGCGGCGGATCTAGGGTTTGGGGGCGCCGGGGAGCGCGAATCTGAGGGCGGGTCCGCGCGAATCCGAGCAGCGGCGGCCGAATTGCCCGGCCGCGGAGGGCGGGTCGGATCGGGAGAGCAGGCGAGCGGATCGAATTGGGATCGCGAGATGGGGGAGGGAGGCGCACGCTCGCACACACACGAGAGGATGAAAATAGAGCACGTTTTTCTATTTGGCTTCCGTTTCCTTCCTCCGTTTGGGGAAGTTTGATTTGGGCTGGATTGGGGTTAGTTGGGATTGGGATTGGTAGAGACCATGGCGATGTAAAAAAATTTTGCAAAATTTTTCAAGATTTTTCATCACATCGAATCTTTAAACACATGTATAAAGCATTAAATACAGATAAAAATAAAAATAATTACACAGTTTAGACGAAATTCACGTGACGAATCTTTTAAGCCTAATTAATTCATAATTAGACACTAATTATCAAATAACAACGAAAAATTCTACAAGAGCATTGTGCAAAAAAAAAAAAATTGCATCTAAACACCGCCCATGTGTTCTGTTCTGCGACCAGGCGCTGTTACTTTCATCGAGGCAGGTGGCCGGTGGAGCCAAAACTAATTACACGGTTTAGATATATATCTGTTGTTTGTTAGCTTTACTGTTATGTCAAACTTATCGAAAATATTAACCTATATAATTTATTTTCAGTACAACACTGAGAGAGACTAATTCTTGCGACTATGGCTACAACAGTTGTAGCTACACGTAGTGCTACGTGTGTCTGCAGCATCATCTGACCGTAAACGTGTGGATAGTGTATCTGCTAGCTATAAAGGCCTTGTTCACTTGTCTTATAAATCATATTTTTTCAGCCGACAAATAATATATTTTTTTCATAATAAATCAGCGAACAATACCATGGCTTTTCAGCCAATCCAACACAAGTTTTTCCAGTAGCTGTGAGATGTTGTGTCTTGCGCAGGAACCACGAACAAGAATGGGCCCGCTCGATACAGCTTTCAACCGCTTTGCACCCTGTTCGTTTCGCTGGTTCAGCGGAATCAGCAGCCATCCAGCAGTATTTTTCTCTCACAATAAACCAGCGAACAGTACTTTCAGCCACAATAATCTAGCGAAATGAACAGGCTGCTGGATGCTGCGTTTTCAATTGAAGTTACAGTGATTTGTGGCCATTAAATACTTAGGCCCCGTTTGGTAGGGCTTCTCTACCGGCTTCAGGAGCTGTTTGAAGCCGTTTTCTGTCAAATAGGATAAAATAAAACGGCTTCAGGCAAGGAGCCCCTTAAAACGTGCTGAGACAGAGAAAAGATGAGGGGTGGAGCCAAAAATAGTGGCTTCACCGTGCCTACGTGGAGGCTAACGCGACAGAATCCCGAATTACCCCTATCCAGGCTCGGACACGGCCACCGGAGTGTGCAGGCACCGGGTCGTCGAGGGCGCTGGACCTGATGACGCGGAACCTCCAATCCCAGTCCAGCTTCGCCGCCGCCGTGGAGGTACTTGTGGAGGCAGCTGTTGGGATGTAGACGTACAGGAGGATGAGCTCGTCCTTGCGCTGGCAGTATGCAAGCAGCCGGACGAGGTTCCGGTGCCGGATGTGGCCGATGCTCACGATCTCCGCAACGAACTACTCCATCCCTTGCCGCTGCCGCACGAGCGGGACCAACGCGGCGCTGATCACGTCAACCAAGAAGCCATGTGCGGGCTACGGCCGGAGCAAGAAGATAAGGACAGGGAAAAAGAAAAGGGTAGTTTAGTATTTTTATTTGTTTTGTCCAATAGGAGGAGTCGTTTTGCCAAACGGGGTACTAAAACAGCTCCAGCTCCATCTAAAGAGCTGTTTTTGGAGCTGAAACCGAAAAAAACGGCTTCCCTGCCAAAGTGAAGCCCTGCCAAATAGACCCTTATTGCGGCTACAGCGAACACCCCCAACATTAAAAACTGAGAGAAGTCGTCAACTTTTAAAGCAAATTCTGATCTTAACTATGTTATTCTGTATATAATTGCTTCACATTTCTTTCTTTTCATTATACTAGGTTCGTGCCCATGCGTCGTTACGGAACAACTAAACTTTTGTATTAAAAACACATAGATCAAACGATAAGATAACAACAATATGAAATTAAATACCGACATTAAAGTGATATTTAATAAAAAAAGCAAAGTTTATGAAATTAACGGCCCTGTTCGGCAGGCTGTTTTTTGGCTTATAAGCCGGCTGTGGCTGATTTGCTGTGAGAGAAAAACACTGTTCCACGGCTGATAAGCTCAGCCGAACAGGGGGAACAGTCATGGAGAGTGCGGCGTCGCAAGCTCACAAACTCTACTGTATAGACATTTTCTGTGATGCAAGTAAGATAATGTTTAATATCGGCAGGAAGAAATCTCCGATATCCATTTAAGCAAAGCTTTTTCTTCACACAACGGAGGAGCAAGCTATCCAACATCATAGATCATTACCATCTTACCATCATTCAGAAACATTACTGAGATGGATATGGTCCGGCTTGATAGCTAATCTGCACAAACTAGAAATTATATAGCCAACAATATTGAAGACAATGTAGCGTCACTGATATGAAAACAACAAATTCTGAAAATTAAAGATACGATTTGGTGATCAACCGATCATCATAAAAAATGACAGTGGTGGCGTGGTTTCAAGCTGTGACAAAATAATATATCGGTCTCACCTTGGAGGTTTTTCTGTACTCTCCTTTTATTTGAACTATACCTAAGTGACATGTTCTAAAATCATGACAGCACAAAAGTGGCCATATATATTTTAAACAATAGCAGAGACACATTTTGATTGGAGCAGGCTCATTAGGTAAGCTAAATTGCACAAAGCATCTTACTGGAACAACTACTCTGGATGCTTCAAGGAATAATATAGCCATAAGTAATTATATATATATATATTAAAAAACTCCCTCTAAAACAATGTCCTTCCCTCCCTCTGATCCGGCTCTCCCTCTCTCCATTTCAAAAAATAAGAACGATAAAAATGGAAGCAGTTAGATAAAGTGGCTAATTTAAGATAAGTAATGAGGTGATAGTACCTTCTCTAAAAACCTTGACTCACGGTTAATTTGATCGGCAGCTTCTTCTCAATTCAAAAGATAAAGCCATTGATGACAGTTCCAAACTTTATATAGTTTCTGCTAAAATGACAATGCAGAACAACATATTGTTTTTCCCAACTAACAAGCTAAAGCCATCGATTGAGAACTACTAACAAAACAAAGGCATAATGAAGCAAGCCGGAGGATATGAGATCGGCACAGATAGACGGGCGTACCACATCAACTATAACAATATCAATCTCTTTGGCAAAATTTTTCCTCCTCTTCTCAAACTGGCTGTGGTCCAAACAAAAAGAGTAGAGAAGTCAAATTAGCACTATACACGCAATTAATCAATGCAAAATAATACAGAGAATTTGCCCAGAAACCTCAATTAATCAATGCAAAATAATACAGAGAATTTGCCCAGAAACCTTTTTCCTGAACTTCCATTCCCTGCAGCAGTGCATTATTGGATAAGAGACAAGCTGACCTTGGAGGTGCGCAGGTGCTGGGATGGTGTTGATACTCAAATTTGTCCAAGTGTTTAGTCACTCGGCTTGGATGGCTGAGCGCATATTTTGATCAACATGGTCCGAGTGCTTTGTAGGTTGATCTGAATGTTGAGCCTGTCGTTGACTGTCTCGTGCCACTGGCCCAAGTGTCCTTTGTCACTGATTGATCTGAGCCGCCAATACCAGGTTGCAGTGTTCAGAGCAGTACATGGATACAACATGGATGGATGGCTGTGATCTAGTATTTGTATTTGGCATGGATGCTCAAAAGGATGCTATGCCTTGCCTGAGTTAACAAGAAGGATCCAAGTCCAGCTCCTATATATGTGCTATTAGGAAGAGATCAATTTATTACTTGGATACAGGCGACCTGAAGATTGAGTACAATATATGATTATTTTGACCGACGGGTGTTTAATTTGGGATGCACAGTAATTGCTACTATTTTAAAGATCGTCAAGAGGTACGTACATGCAGATTGACATGGGTTTACATTACTTTAATGAGCATGTGTTTGAACCTGGCTGTGCTTGTATGGATGGGATTCGGGAGCTTGGTGCCTGGTATACTGCATCAAGTCCGGCAGCTATACGTTGATCACCAAGCAAGGAAGGAAAATCTAAATTGTTTATTAATTTGGGAATTAGATATATGATATTGCATAACGTACATACATGCAAGCAAGAAGGCAAGCTCGGACATACACGGAGGTGGGCGGTCGTATTCTACTCGGACTTAGAAATTGGTACGGTTGCCAGCAGAAGGAAACCTTGTCTGCTTGTAATTCTAGAAAGATTCATGTCCTTATAAATATATTGACAACACACAATCGAACATATCAATATACTTCTACTTTTTATCTTTTAACTAGGTAGCGTGCCCGTGCATTGCTACGGGACAGCAAAATTTTTGTATTAAAAACACACGGATCACATGATAAGATAATACATAGCCGCTCGACATCGCCGGAAACGGGGATGACGATCGGTTACACCGGCGCTGCTGCCCTGCCTACATCTGCACTGCACCAACTTGGCCACGGCCACACCTCGCCACTGCACCGCCATTCTAGCCACCTCAAGCCCACGGTGAGCCCCCACACCTGCCTCGCTCACCGGTATGCGCTCGCCATGGCCGCTGTCGTGTATCTCCACCTAAGAGGCTCAAGGCCCCACCTTTTTCTTTGTCATGGTACATAGCACGCACACACGCGCACTCGCACTCGCACGAACACAAGCACAGCCTTGCCGAGCCCACAACGCTCTGGAACGCCGGTACCAGTGAACCGCCCTGAAGGCTCGCTATGGCCGGAGGTCGGAGCACCACCACGGAAAGCTCCGTTCCAGCAATTACAAGCCTATAGAGACCCTAAAACCCCACGACGAGCTCCGCCTCGCCGAAGGACATGCTCTGCACGTAGCCGCCCGAAGAAGACCCCTAGGTTTCCTAGTCTGTTTGCAACGCCAGGACGGCCATGCATGGTGGTGACGGAGGTCGAATCCCTATACTGATAGCTAGTCAAATAGCGTAAACCTCTTCTCAGACCTTACTTATCAACGAGTTTAGCCAGTGTTTTTTTCATGTACAATAGTTGCAGTGTGAAAATATCAAACACAGCAATATAATATTATTCAGCTATATTGAAGATGGAAATTCTTGAACTGAAACTACACAATGTCTGAATTTCTTTCAGAATCCTGACCTTTTTCAAAGGCCAAAAATAATCCTTGACAAAGTATGCTTTGCTCACCTAACAAGAAATTTACAGCTCTTGAAAGGATCAATTACAGCAAGTGAAAGCTAATCTAAACTACCACACAGAAAAATGACTAAATCAAGGTCTAGCAAGCTCTTAAAACATTATTATTTAGCAATTTATATGTTTGAGAAATCAAGGATCGTTCTAAGATCACCTGAACTCTGAAATGCATCCCACATGATATCCTCATGGTCTGTGCAGCTTGGATGCCAAATACTTGACAGAGTAACTTTTCCTGTGTTATTCTGGAGCAAAAAAAACCCGCAAAAAGAGATATGATTATTACACATAATAGGAGGAAATATTAAGAGTGCACGGCACAACCCTCTATGGACAGACCTTTGGGTGCATATATAGCCGGAATTTCATCCTCTTCTAAAGATTGCAAGGAACAATATAGTTGGTAGCCAACACTGCAATTTCAAAGACAGACGGGTCACTTAGCCAGACTCTTGGAAGGAGAGAAATTATGAGATGGCACTAACAACACACATACATATTTTGACAAACTCAGTAAGACAATGATTCAATTAGAGAAGCTATTCACTAACAGCATACATACGTATTCAGTAAGACCATGATTCAAGGCTGCCCACGGCATGGTCCAGGAAGCAGGCGTAGGCACAGACATTGAATGCCTGTGTGTTCGTCAGAGTGAGAGACCAACTCATTAGCAGGGAAAACCATCGATCTGCAGAGCTTGGCATCACAATGACTGGATCGAAAGAGACTTACACTTTCAGTGATTCATCAAGGGCCAGGCGCTCCGCAGGGATCCAGGGGACCTCCCATCCAGGAGGCTTACGGAACATGGCGGTTCGGATAGCTTGTATGGGGGTTGATGTCTGAAATCTGAAAGACAGTAACAGTATACCTGGTAGCTGACTATATGGTAACTGAAAAACAGAGTTCAGTTACTGAAATGTCTGCAGAATTACGTATAGGCCAATCAGAACCAAAAGCTAGCTGCGCACCGCCATCTAACAGTGATTGGAATGTGTAGGAGTTTCGCTGAGCCCGTTCCACCTCAATCTTGTTTCTAGCAGAGTTGGCGTCGTCTAATAGATGATCTGGCAGAAGTGGAGGACCTTTAAAAGGAATTCAGTAGCAATGGAGCCTGATGTTGGGCATGCTCAATCTGATTACATATGCAAATATTCAATTATAAGATTCTACTAAACAGAGCGAGTTCATTCCAAAATAAATAAATAAATACTAAGTAGAGTGCGAGGGAAAGAAACAATTCTGAAATAGCTATTAGAACATACTCGGAATCTACGGTCCTTCACTCCATTTAAATCAACAACCCTGTTAACCATATCCAGTAGCATGTCATTAGCTTTGTCCCCAATTGCATGTATGGGGACTGGAAATACAAATAAGAACTCTGATATTGTTTCGTGGAATATCGTGTCAAAAAGCTAGAATGAAAAATATCTTGTGGAGTCAACAGACTAAATGATTTCTTGACAAAACTCTAAGCACTGTGAACTGATAAAATGAAATTCAGAGCTAAGCCAATTTCATATTTGGCAGAACAAAATAAAAAAAAGTCTTGTAGAAAATTTGTTGCCTAGATCAAGAAATAGTTCTTCCTGTGAGACATTAACTTCATTTGTTGAAGTTATTCACTGAGATGCCACTCCTCTATTTCCCTTTCCTTCTTATTTGTAGTGTTTCTCTAACAACATGGTGATGCTTTTGTGAAAAATGATTAGGATCTGACCGCAATATTCTGACATTGTTATCCATGTAGTCCACAAATTTGGTCTATTCAGAAAGACTGAAAGAGTCACCGCACACAACCTATATTGCAGAAGCTTGTAACCACATGATGACCAATTTGTCGCTTGTTCCAAGACATGTAGGCCTAAAAAAAATCTGAGTAAACAAAAAAATCTTGCTTAAGCAAAGGAAACACAACACCATCAAATGAGGCCATAATGGAAATTAGGAAGCACAACATCTTCAAAATTAGAATTAGTGGACGTAGCCTACTGCAGGTGCTGGAGATGAAGCCTCTGCGCTAGAACTGAAACACCGAGACACGTATTGCTAGAATACATACATCAGCACCTATTGGAATTTTCCAAACATGTATTGAACTAAAAAAAATGCATGTATCACAATTCTGAAAGCCTAGAGATACCTAAATCATCTAATCAAACTTGACCTGTGTTATCAGCAAAGTGTAAAGACAGAACAGAGAGGATCGGAGTTCCTCCATTAGCTAGTACACCAAAGATAACTTACATATAATAACCTCCATTTCCTGAATACCTCTCCTTGGAAAGTCCTTTAGCAAAACCTGGAAACAAATGCCAAAATGTGAGCACCTGCTGATGCAAAAAAAATACCAATCCATACCTTACAATGCCATGTGAGGAATGGACAACCGCAATGGTCTTGCGTGCATACGGCAAGAAAATTATGAACTAAATTCCACCTGCTTGGAACATAGCAGCACCAACACAATAATCAGATCTAAATAAATAATCCAAAAAACACATGATATAATCAATGCTACCAGCAAGAAGTAAAAGAACAACAAAAACAAAGGATGTCAGGCTCCTGTGTTAAGTCCGACACGACAGTCTCTTGCTGTTTTCCCTACAGAAGCATGCAGGCCTGACCTTTCTGGCAGCGGCCGGCACTACCCCATGGCGGCGGCGGCACAGCAACCCGATGGCAATAGTTCGGAGCACGAATCAGGCGAGCGATGGAGGAGCGGCGTTGGTGGCGGCGTCGATTGCCAACCTGGACGGCGAGCGATGGAGGACGGGTGACGTCGATCTGTGTACATACGCGAAGACGACGGCTCGGGTGCTCAGGTGGCGTCGAGGTGGCGGCGCGGCAGCCGAGGACGACGGCTCGGGTGCATGGCGCGGGCGTCGTGGAGGCGGCGATGTTTCCGGCGCGCTGGTGCACGGCGAGGTGGCGGCGCGGCAGCCAAGAGGCCGTCGTGGAGGCGGCCCTGTGTTGCACGGCGAGCACGATGGCGTGGGCGCACGGACGTGATGATGGAGCAGGTCATGGAGGGGAGATCGCACGGGGAGGTGATCACGCGACGGCTTCCATATTTGTCGGGCACAGATGGCAGGTGTCGCACGATGTGCCGAGGGGACGAAATCCTTGGGTGTTGTTTGCGTAAATAAAGAAACGATGACGTGACTTTCATTTGTTTGCCCGTGGCTTTCCTTGCATGCCCTGCATGCAACCTGTGCAAAACGGAGGTTCCTTGTTTGCCGTTGGTTTTCCTTGCATGGAACACATGCAAACCCGGAGGGAGTGGGCCGGGTCGCGCGGGGGAGGAGAGATCGCACGGGGCGGTAGAAAGGTGAGGCGAAACTTTTTTCGCACCAAGCGGTTGTCTTACTTTTATTCTTTTTAGTTGTAGGAGATTGTCACTAGGTATCGTGCCGGTGCGTTGCTACGGGATAGCTAAACTTGTGTACTAAAAACACACGGATCGCACGATAAAATAACAACATGAAAATAAATACCGACGTTAAAATGACATTTGATCCAAAAAGCAAAGTTCATAATATTAACAGTCACGGAGAGCGCAGCGTCTAAAAACACATGGATCGCACGATGATTTTTTTGGGTTTGTTATGCATCAAACACTCTACCAATTTATTACCCAATGATTCTTTTTATTTTGATGGATCCGCATCAGGAGAATCCTGTTGAGCCGGCTTGTGAACATCAACCTTTGTCACATTAGTGTGGTCCTTGGTGGTACTATCCTTCAACTGTGAGCCCATTGCACATGGTTTATCGTCCTTGGTAGTGTTGTCTACCTAAGCACTGTATATTGCAAAAACCAGGGTGCCACATGTAATACAATTCTTTATGATTGTAACCTCCAAACACGAGCTGAAAAAAAATCTCTGTTTTACCTGTGGCACACATATTTGCCAGGTGACCAATGATAAAATTGGGGGAGCTATGAAATATGCAAGGTTAAAAAACCAAAGGCAGAGACTATAATATCAACTGAAGGAGAAACACATAGTTTCATCTTACATTCAATCACCCATCGTTTAAGTAATGAGTGTAAGAACTGTAAATTCTGATATGAATCTAACCTAGGCAGGGCAGCAGATTCCCAGGTTGATGGAACAACCTTAACAAGAAGTTATCTAATATGTCTGTAGGAAGAATCACTGGAGCAAAGAATAAATTTCATGCATATCTTTTTGCAAGTTCTTTTTTCTTCATCAAATGGCTCCCTGTCAAAAACAAATCTAGCATAAAAGCTCATTACAATCAGCAAAAAGTAAGATAACTGCAAATAATTGACAAGGACCACAGGAGTAAAAGAAGCATACACAAGCTTTCAACATACCCTGAGATGACTACACAGTTCACAGAGACAGAAAGTTAAATAAGGTAGAATAACAATGATCAGGCCAAACGATATTTCTTGCCTTGTGACTTCACCAGCTTCATTGGTCAGAAGCTCTGATCCTTTCCTTCCAACCACAATTTGCAGAAATTGACAACACATTTTATATGAATCAAATGAAAAGAAACCCACTATGGTACTATGACCCAACAAATAGTTAAATACATTATATACAAAGACCTGCTTATGTTAATAGCATGACCTGGAAAATCCATGAGCTTCTGCAAGAAAAAAAATCAAAACAAATGTACAGCAGGTCCATGCACATTAAAAGATTGGAAAATACTTGAGATTCTACATGAAAAAAATCAAAACAAATGTACAGCTCACATACCCATCATCCTAACTGATCATTATTTTTTTTAATGTCACTGAAAAACCACAATCCAGTCACAACCCTTTGAAAGGTACAAGTATTTTCAGCATTCTTTTGGAAGGTACCAGTGACATTCAGCATCTCCCGAGTAAGGTCCAAACTGATCCTGATATAAAAAGGGACCCACATGGTAAGAAAATAAACCAAGCCTGATCTTTAGATTGAAGCAGCAAAGCAAGCACACCCAAACTACCAAGAATTCTCCGAAGTGAATCTGCGATCTCGTTTTATAGACACCATCAAATCAGAAAGATCCAAGCTACGTGCACAAACATTTGCAAATTGAAGACTAACAATATCATGTCCCCAACAGAGCTTCATATTAACTGAAATTGAAATCTGAAGGCACACATATATCCAAGTACTACAAACTTTGATGAGGCAAACAATAGAGATTCTTACCTGCGAAGTTAATCATCTGAGTAGGTGTAACGATATTGGATCCAAATTCACAGCACAATCAGAGAATCAATCAACCCTTTATCATATAGTAGAGAATAAATTTTATCAATCACAATTTTTAACAATTCGCATTCACCTCCGGGACAACCTTTCTCTACCACAACCATAATACAGCACAATAGCTAGTAAGGAACAACATCAATGCTCATGAGGCTGAGACAATGGAAACGAAAAGCCAACCTTGTGAATCCCCGCTCACCAATGCCGAGGCATCGATGTCCATGGCATCTCGGTGGTCAGCATAAGCGGCACCTGGAGATCAATGGGTTTGGCTGCCTCCGCGATCTTGTATATTTTACAAATACAACACAGGGAACTATATCAGTTTCTAAATTTCTAACTGAAAAAAATACTCATGATCTATTCGAGGCATCATGAGAGGCAACATCGATGTTAATCATCTTAGGTTCTGCTTGCCCACCATCTATTCAAAACACTCCATCAGGGAGATTGTTGCTCTGAAGAATTAGTGGCAGCATTTCATTTTGATCGCATCAATATTTTCCAATGAAATAGTCGGTACAAATGTGAACTAAAATTCACCGAGATAATTAATGACTGCAAAATGTGAAATGACTCATTTAGCACATCTGAAATCTGAAACTACTCATTTAGCATCCCTTTATTGATGGAATCGCTAGAAATCAAAGACTGTAGAAAATCAGATCTGAATACAAATAGAAATGACTCCAAGGTTCATGTGCTCAGTTTCGCACAGCATGAAGGGAAGAGAAGGGTGACCTGGTGGGTACACCTGTTGGGTGCTCGTCGTTGACGAAGGGCCCGATTCAGACCTAAGCACCTTGCGTGCAGCGGCGCATCTTCTCCTCCTCAGTGCTTCGTCCAGGGAAAGGGAATGACAGGTGGGATGATGGCCTTGCGGCGGTGGCTCAGCCTTGTGGCGGCGGCGCGGCCAAGCGGAACAGGGCGAGGGCGAAGGCAAGGGCGACGGCGCGGGCACGATGAGCGCAAGCCTCAAGGGCAGAACGGTGTTCCGTCGGCCACGGATCGAGGATGGGCTCCTCGCGGCCGCAAACGGTGAGGTCGACGGCGTAGGTGAGAACGACGAGGTCGACGACACGAGTGCAGCGTGGGCGGCATGGGTGAGGGGGAGGCGGCGGCATTGGAGCGGGATTGTGGGAGGGATGGACCGTGATTGGATGGGAGGGAGTAGGCGACGACCGGGTCCCACTTGTTGGCGTAGGCAAAAAGGATTTCGCACCGAGTGGCAGATGGACGAAAAAAAATGTCGCACCAAAAAAAATGTCCACACTTTGTTCTTTTTAGTTGTAGGAGATGTCTTCCAATCTACTATTGCTTTTCGTTCTTTGTTGTTGACAATGATCGTTGCTTCAACGACGGCGAAGCCCTAGAGCGGTCAGGCCGGCTAGGGTAGCCCATAGCCGCCGCACGCCCTGACGGGGTCCCTCCCGGGTGTGTGGGGTTTCGGGTCTCAAGAGACCTCGCCGGCGTGTCTTGCATATCGTGCTCCCAGCGAGGCTCCTCCGAGCTCCGGCGACGTGTCCTGTGTATCGCGCTCATCGCCGGGGGCACACGGTGACGTGTTCGTGTGCGAACAAATAGGTCTATCTCTGGAGCAGGTAAGGTAGCGAAGAGGCGTCTAGTATGGTGGCTTTGTAGCAGAGGCGTAGGAACCCGGTGTATATCATGGCATTGGGTCCGTCTCTGGAGCAGGCAAGGCAGCGAGGAGCTGATGATGGCGGTGGCACTTGTATCTGAATGTTCTTGAAGTAGCTTGCCTTGCCAAACCCTTCCTAGGGAAGAGCCCTCTTCTTGAATCATTCATCTACTCAAATATTCATAGTTCATGCTAAACTAACTATTCCCTTGTCTGAGCTAAAGATGACATGCTCAGATCGATGGAAAATAGTTCAATCTTAGATGTATCAACTGTATATGCAAGAAACCTATGATCTATAGAGATTTGACAACTCCCAATGTTCCCACAATAATCTGTATAATATTTATAAAATAATAAATTTACAAGGCTAATCAACAAACACCTTCGTTTTGAATAATCAGTAAATAGGAGCAAATAAGCAGGGTGCAGAGACTGAAACATAAAATCTACACCCATAATTATTTTACGAAAGTGGAACTGCATATTTTGAAGTATGAATCATGTAAGTTATCATATATTGTACCATTAAATCTTGTTGCATCAAGAGAAAGGGAGCATGTCCATCTCATATGTAAGACATCTGCCAGCTTTCCTATTTCAGTGAAGGACCGGCGACATCAATTCATTTCTTACTGTGAGATCCAAACAAGTGCAGGCAGCTTCACCTTTTCTCCAAGGAATAGGCTATATAAGTCAACCTATGGCAACATCAATTCCGAATAGCTCTTGTACCTATCTTTTGAAATTTGTGGCTCCCCCTAATATGACTATATGAGTCAACCTGTTAGCAAAGCTAATAGACAGAATAGGCAAAGTACAAAATCTGAACCGAAACTCCTTACATTTTGTACAGAAAATAAGTATGAGTGGTAAAGTGTAATATGTTTAGTCTGCTTACTTGGTTGAGTTATCAAATAAGCATGCAATTCCTACAGGACCCATACTGACAGATTATCATCCATCATTGTCACTTATGACAAAAACTATACCTTTTCCAAGGCTGAAAATAAAGGAAATATAAGTAGGGGTCAGAGTATACTTAGAATGTGATAGGAATCGGTATTAGCGAAAATGACAATCATCACCCGATTGGGCAAATGGCAAGCGCTGCATAGACTCTGTGAGAGCGGCCCCAACAAACATCACCCGACTGGATATACCCATGCATGGCGCTAATCGGTCGCTCCACTACACCTAGAAATGTCGCTGCCGCAAGAGCCATGAGCTTGCTGGAAACACAGCTCCTAGGTCCATGCCCTACACCACCGCATGGCCCGCACAAAACCTCGACAACTGCTAGGCATAGAATTGGTACATGCATACAAATAAGGTAGCAAGGAGTTATGAAATAATGCAGCATTACAATTTACAAATTGAATGTTAGCAAACTGAACTGTTAACCTTTACCTCTGTATATCGATTAGAACCCTTCACAGCAACTTGCTAAAATACAACAATAGTTGATGGTATGCAACAATGATTAGCATGTAGCTACTGTTAAAGAGCTGGTCTAACTATGTCAGAAGTAGCGAAACCAGGTGTGACACCTTCAGTGCAGATGTCCCATTTATATCATAAAGATTTGGCTGCTCATACAGTCATACCCCCTTTCTTTCTAAGTTGGCTTAAATGAAATTGTCGAATAATCCACTTCAGATTACCTCTTAGGCTCCATCAATATTCTCCTTCCAGCTTCAACCTTAGATATATCGTTTGAAATAGTTGAAAATAACTTTCACCCAAAATATTTCTACTCACTCTAGAAAAAAATCATGTGGACAATATAAGATGCGTCAAACCATGTGAAAACATTGTGAGATAGGATTGCAGTATAATATAATCAGATAGCCAAAAAAATGATACCTCAAGGAAAAGGAGCAATCCCATCAGGAAGCAAAATCTGAAATATACAATAAATAAATAACATAACAAATTTAATGAATAAAATAGAGGAATTAATCATAGTTTCTCATCTGAATGTACTCCGTACATGCTAAACTGAACAGAAGAAACTAACCTTTAGAATCACTGGATGACCTACAGAATGATCACGATTCACATAAGCTCTGTAACAAACTTTGGCAGTTGTCAGGTTGTAAAAAAAGATTGATCGATTGCAGTGGTTCTTATCAATGCATTGATTTGTGCATTCGGTTAACCACGACACTATTCGATGCATGGATGGGATGAGTGGATTTGATTGTTAGACACATGCCGCCGCTGAGGGCCTGGACGCCTGGTGGTGGTGGAGGCTGCTACCCGACGGATTCACGGAGTCCAGCGGCGGGCTACCCAACCCGTCGCATTTCGGCGAGCGCTGGGAGCCGATCTGGAGCTCGATCTCACTGCCCCCGCTGTGCTTGAACGAGCTGGGCCGACGCGTCATGGATCCCCACCGGCCATGCGGTGGCTGTGACTGTGATGGCGCTGGTGGTGGTGGAAGGGATAAGGAAGGAAGAGGGCTCTGCAGACCTGCTGGGACGCACGCACGCCCGCGACGGTGGCGTCTGGCGATGATTGTGGCATCGAGGTGGGGTGGTTTGTTTTGGAAAGAAAATCAAAGGATACAACGGGCAGGGGGGCGTCGATCGCATGCGGTGATCAACGTGACAACGTGGACGACATGGGCGACGCGCGGACTTGCCGTATCGCAGGAGGCAGACCGAATTGTCACGATCACGGACACCACGGTCCCACCTGCCGGCGCCTTTCTCGTGGGATCGCACGGGGAAAATTTGTCTTAATTTTATTCTTTTTAGTTGTAGGAGATAAACAACAATATTGGAAACAACCATAACGAGGCAATCGGCTAACAAGCTTAGCTGAGAATCAAGTATAGTGTGAGTTGCACAACCAAATGGTCGCTAAAAATGATCGCGCATATAAATGTTCTAGGGAGGTTTTGCCTATCATGCACCATTTCACTTCTCTTAAAACCATCACTGGTTATGTCATTTAAAATGGACTTTTTTGATTCATAAAAGCACGCTGGATAATTTCGAATTGTGAAAGTAAACTCCCACAAACTGGCCAAAGATGGTGATAGCATAGTAAATCACTTGGAGAAAGGTAAAATATTGTTACCCCAAATGCTCCATGATAGATGGTCCATTCAAACTTTTGAAGTTTTTGCCCATCCCCATCCTCGCCCATATTCCCACTTCCCACTGACATGATCTTGGACTGAAAACTCAAAGTACAAACTACTCTCTTCGTTCCAAATTACAAGTCGCTTTAGCTTTTTCTAAATATATGGTTTTTGCTACACTTAAATATACACTATGTCTAGATACATAGAAGAAATAATGTATCTAGAAAAGGCCAAAACGTCTTATAATTTGAAACGGAGAGAGTATATCATTGAGTTTATTAGTTAATATTATTCAGATTCAGATTTTTAATCATTTTGCGGTGCTAGCTTCGTGTGTGACCTTCGTGTGTGACCTGTTAATAGTGTAAGTTATTTAGTTTATACGTGAATTGTTGGTGGCTCTAAATACCATGTTTACCCTTTTATGTAGTTTGCAGTTTACCATCTTCAAATATATATGCGGATGCCTATATTTGATCTAGAATTAGTCTCTCCATTCCAAATTATGACATTTTGGTTTTTCTAAATACATAGCTTTTGCTATGTACTTAGATATATATTATATCTAGATACATAGTAACAGGAATGTATCTAGAAAAAACTAAAATGTCTTTTAATAATTTGGAACAGAGAGAGTAGTATTTAAGGAATGACTTTGACAGGTAGTTTTCTTATATTATAGCTCAACAAATCCAGTAATGTTAATACCGTTTCATGGCAAAAAAAAAAAGAATACTTTGCACATGTAGGTGCGTTTTACAATGTGCCATATTACATATGCATGAACTAAAAATGTTTACAACCCAGATTTAAGGGCATTGTGCAACTGGAATCAGATGCATAGATTCAGAGTATGTAAACCACAACAAAACAATTATATATAAATATAATAAAAGGGAGAAAAACACTGTTTCGGTCAAAATGTAAATGATTATGTACAGAGTAGTACTTCCGATGCAATCACAACCAAGCATTGAGATTCTGTCAGTTGTGAGTTTGTGATCCAGGACAATGCCCTGTTTTGCACCACTATTTCAGCGGTACTTTTCAGCAAACGAATAGTGCTTTCCTCTCACAACAAATCAGCATAAGCCAAATTTTTGTTTGAAGGAAAGACATTGGTAAATATTGAGATGAGTAGAATTATCATACCATGAGAATTTAAAGTCTGCATGAATCCTTTCCAGAATTTAAAGCCACATTTGTTTTATGATACTTCATATTTCTACCACTACAAGGTAACCATCTCTTCTCAAATTGAGACTTTGTGATCTATTCAAGACTATTATGCCTATATTGACTTCACATAATCTGCTGAAAACTATTCAAGTTCTGGAAATCAGATGCGGAGGGTATTCACGTGGAACCAGTTTATACTTTGCCTACTTACAATCAATAATCACAGCCATCGAACCAAGGTCACGAGCAAATAGCAGGTGAAGCTGCTCCCGAGTGAATAACAGCAACTTCACTGCATCTGCTGATACCTTCAAATGCCTGCACGCACAATCCTGAGAATCCCACCAGAGCATGGAACACATTTGGAAGGCTTGTCTGCAGATTGTTCAGTGTCATGGCTCGGCTTACTCTCACAGAGGTTAGGTATCTGGCCTTCTCCTCCTCAACCTGCTTTCTAAATGCATCCAGTTTCGTTTCATTCTTTGATACTGAATAGTGATTCTTATTTGGAGGCTGGGCTGAGTTTTGCATTGCATTTTCACTGTGTTTCTCTAACTGGGTCTGGAACTTGCTATCCATGTTGTCAGACTTCTTCTTTAGTTGCCGCTCCTCACTCTGCTGTACAACTATAGAGTGTATGATTGACATAAAGGTCTTTATCGCTTCAGCTGCTACCTGTTTGTATAAATAAGGGACATCTTTTAAAGAGGGGAGAAAATAGCTAAATGGTAAGCACAACAAAGTTTGTGAAAGAATACACTAGTCCTTCAGTTCATTCTTAATGAATAAGCCACAGGTTTCTTATTCAAAGAAAAATTATATATCCAAAACCAAAAGTTGCTGAAAGCTGGGTTTCAACGGAAAGAAAAGTGCAAGTTGGATCTATCATACCTTCTCCGGTAACCTGTCAAGAGCACGCTGGAGTTCCTCGGAGAGGCTACGGATTCCAGATGAACTTCTCATTAAGCCACCATCATCTGGAAGGCAGTCTGTGAGACTAATCCATTGGTTAAGGATGCTAATGTATTCACGCTGCAATGTGATGAGATTGCAGAAGGCATTGTGCCATCCAGACACCTCAATTTCCAGCTGCGATGTTGCCTGGCAATGAGTGTCACTTGTTGGTTCACTCCCAGGTATGTTGCCAAGGAAACTAACTTGCTGGGCAATATGGTTCTGGACCTGATGGCACTCGTACATGTTTCTCCACATATGCACAAGCCTAGATTAAGAGAAGAAAGTCCAGACAAGGTAACATGAATGAAATAGTACTGTGCTAAGGACTCAAAATGCATAAAAAATGTAACATTTGAGGCATTGACACTGAGCTGCAATGGTAACTTGCTACATGCATTCATTTATTATTAATCCAAGGGCCACATTCCAAGACAAAAGTCGCATTATGCATGAGGTAACTACTATCGAACATTCTAATTACAAAAAAGCTCCAGTATGACAACACTCAGCATGTGACTTACAAGTTAATAAGCCATACCTGGGAGTTCCAAATGAAATTATGCTAATGTTAATACAAGAACAAGTACTAGTGGATGTTTCTTTTAAAATAACAGTTTTTTAGTATTATAGTTAGCTAACTTTTGGAGCTTACCCAGCAGATAGTTCAATAATCTGAGGATATAATTCCTCATCTCTGAGATTTGATATGGAAAAACACGCCAAACTCACAGCTTCCTCCAATGAGATTATCCGAGTTTGCAGTTCTTCAATAGCATCCCGAACTCTTTCTGCATGCAGTCTATCATGCTCCCCTGATTCTAGCTTTTGTAGCACTGAGACATGTTTCTTATACTGGAGCCTTGCAAATTCTTCATCCTTGCAAGATAAAAATAGTAATAATCAGCAATCAGCAATGTGTTGACTTTTGGTAAAGCAATAAAGTGGAAATATTTAAAGATTTTGCCATCATGCTGTCATGCTCTCTTGTTAATAGAACCCAAAAAAAGAACACACTGCTCAAGAAATAATTTATAGATAAATTGACTCGTCAATTTGTAGCTAACAGCCAATTATTCTACTAGTCCAAGAGTTCACCTTGATTAACTTGTAGAGTTTTTGCTCCTCATCATAAAGCTTCTCCAGAGTCTTGCCATGGTAACCATATCCAGAGGAATCACTAGAATTCAGAACTGAGGATTTACTGTTAGCCTGCTGAGATTTAAAAGACCAGCTCCAAGAAAGCGTGGAGAAAACCTTCGCAGATTTGGAATTTTTTCCTGCACCTGGAAACAAACAACACTATTCAGGAGTGTCTGAACACCAAGAAAGACAATGCTTCTGTCCTTTCATTTTTACTCCACTGTAACAGAGTAATGTAGTGATGCACTTGATCATGAAATGGTTTCTAATATCGGTCACTTTCCATGGATGTTGCAATACATTTACACAAAAAAAGCATTGGAGAACCAAACAGTGTATAGAACAGAAGGTCCATATACAACAACTAAATCAAATAAAATATTATACATTCATAAGCCCCAAGTAACTTCTCCTAAACAGGACAAATTAAGACAGATTCTGTATAAACGATCTTCTTTGCAGTTCTTCTGAGGATCCTACAATGGTTTCAAACAGGACATTTCACACTTTTGAGTATTGATTCTTAGAGAACAGCAGAACAGTGATATGAATTAATATTGTCAAAAAGAGCAAACCATGAAATGGAGACACATTAATCAATTTAATTTCAAAACTAGTAGATTGATTCTAGATGGATATCTTGTCGTCAATTTCATTTTCCACGACAGAACACATTTTCATACACCAAATATCAAACTACTTTGCTTAATGACCCATAGACTTTTCCAAAGAGCATTGACATGGCACCTCCAAAGAAAGAAGATTCTAGAGCAGACATATCAAAAATATGTACATAATGATAGTACATGGGCACATATTACCTTTCTTTGCCTCTATCTCTAAGGCATCAGGCCGCCCACCAGCAGAGTCCAAAAGAACCACAACGTCATTCCCACTTGCTGCTGCTTTCAAGAAGTACTCATCAATCTCCTTAACAATCTCTACAAGTGACTTCTTACTCCTCCAAGGCACCGCCACAGAGTCTGAATCCTTTGTCACCCAGCTCACCATTGAAGAGTTGCCATCACCCAGAGCCCTACCCTTGGCTGGATTCACATGGACCCTATCCACAACGCCATCATCATTGCCAAGCACACTTTCATCCTCCTCTCCATCAAATTCTGTGTCTACCTCAGGATCATTGTCCATGGTAACCTGCGAGGCCACTTCTTTATCATTCCTATCAGCAAATGGAGATGGGAAGCTCAAGGGGCGCACATTGTAGGGATCCAAGTCCTCCCAATCTATGCCGGGTGGCAGGGGTGGTGGTAGAGGAGTTGAGCAGCTGTCGGTGTCATCATCATCATCAGTAAAATCACCCCCATGGAGCTCATCATCCCTCTTTCTTAATCTTATTGGACTCAAAACCAGAGGTGGTGGTGGTGGCAGCTCATCATCTCTCTTCTCCATCTTTCTTATGGTGGTTATTGGACTAAAAGGGAGAGGCGGCGGGGGGCGTGGCGAGGGTGGCAATGAGGATGTCACTGGGGGTTGAGGAGGTGGTGGTGGTGGTGGTGGCAGCGGCGGCTGTGGAGTAGGCAAGGGCGGCGCCGCAAGGCCTTCAGGAGGCTGCTGTGACAATGCAGACTCCAGCTCCACAAATTGCCGGAGAGTGGCTCCTGTGTTGCGGAGGGCGTGCAGGTATGCAATGTGTGCAGCTGCAAGCTCTGGGCGGCGGCGCACGAGCTGCTTCATGAGCTGCCTCCTGTCCTTGGAGCGCCTCACGGGCTCCTCATTGTCCACTTTAGAGTTGGAGCAACCCATCTGCCACCAAGGAACAAAAAATTCCCCACTGATCTGCAGCACCAACCGGAACTCCCAAATTGGTACTTTCCTTGGGCTCGATAAAAATTGACTGAAACTGGTAACAATTCGCACTAAAACTCCAGAGCGTAGGCACCTTCCAGCCACAGCTCGTAATCATGGGACACGCAAGAAAAAAATTCTCCGGATGGGTTTTACGGGTTCCTACAAAATTGGATGAAATTGTCCTCAATCTGGCTAAAAGGGAGGGGGCACACGCCAAGAAACTGGTCCTGCTCTCCAATCTCCAGTCACAACAGCCTGCCAAGTGCTCTACTCTGCATCAAAACCCCATGGAACCGGCGCTGAAACCAATTAGACAAAAGAGATTTCAGAACGACGAATCAGTCACGAGGAGGAACAAAACCAAGATGGTGTCGCGGACAAACAGATTCTTGAATAGAAGTATGCTGTGGGTGGCTGGTTGCCTTACCAGAGCGTGGCCCGATTGAAGAAATGTTCCGCGGTCAGCAACTTGGACTGTTGGTGAGATTGGAAGCTAAGCCGGGCCGAGGAAAGAAGGATCTAGACAGGCGGAGGAGAAGAATATGCCCACAAAAGGAGACGAGAGAAAGATGGACGTAATTGCATCATGTGATTCTTACTCATTCCCAAGAAGCCATCTCTCTTTCCCACTTCCTCCAGCGGGCAACAATGGGGCTGAGAGAAAGAGGAGCAGCCGGCAATTGGGGCTTGTGGTAAGAGAGAGAGGGAGAGGGAGAGGGAGAGGGATCAGCGGCGGCAGCCAGCCGGCAGGAGCAGCAGGGTGAGAGGAAGGGGAAAGAAAAAGAAGGCGTGGGGCTCGGTTTGTGCAATAAAGTAGTAGTGGGAGGAAAATGTGCACCGCAACGCAAGGGCAGTTGGACGGTGGACCCCTGGTGGTGGTGGTGGTGGAATGTGATCAGAGCTGCCACTTTCCACCGCTGGCACCGAAACTACAGGCCTGCTGCCTCCAGAGCTCCCCTTCCCTTGTACTAGCTGTGTCTGTGTGCCCCCTGCTCGCCTTTTCGTTTTGCCCTCCCTCTCCGCTCTGTAGACTATCCGCGGTGGGTACTTAAAATGATACTCTAAAGTTTTAGAGTATGAATATAGAGTAAAAACTGTTGCACTGAGTACTCTAAAACGATATTCTATCCTTTCTCTCACTCTATATTTAGAGTAGTACAGTGCTTACTCTATACTCTATAGTGGCGGGCCCCATTAGCTAAACAAAGGGAAAAATACTATAACTCACGAACCAAAAATCCAAATTAAATTTTGATTGCACCATTAAATTTGTTTCAATAAATCCTTCAAAACTAGATCACAATGGATATATTTAAATAAAGTGACAAGTGAGTCCCACGGTGGATAGAGTGGATAGAGGATGATATAGAGGATGAATGAGTGCGGAAGAATTGAGTATAGAGGAGAGAATCTTGCTGACTAGGACGTGTAGAGGATGAATATAGAGGTCCATGAGTGCGGGTAGTTTAGGTCCACACTCCACTCCATCTCCACCCACCATCACGGATAAGGATTAAAAACAGCGTAACGATGCTAATTAGTGCTGCCGTATCTGTTGAAATTTGAGACGGATATGGCGTATGGGCTATTGACCACCGGTGTGTGTTTCGACGGACTACAAGGGTGGTTTCAGAATGATTTGAGTCTAATGATGATGC
The DNA here is from genome assembly GCA_022457205.1 of Saccharum spontaneum. NCBI lineage: Eukaryota > Viridiplantae > Streptophyta > Magnoliopsida > Poales > Poaceae > Saccharum > Saccharum spontaneum. The sequence continues at coordinate 43,563,179 of CM039588.1, read as the reverse complement.
ATCCGTATTTAATTGAAGGAAACCCCGACGTGTGCCCACCTTTGTTAATGTAAACAGAGGATCTTCTGGTTTTGAGTACGATCATGCCATGTTGCCATGGAAATGTGCTTTCTAGAATTATTAGGTGAGGGACAAGTTTGGGTTTGCTTGTAGGGTGCCACTACCAGTTTGTTTGTTCAGGCAGCCTCTTTTTTCTTTTTTCTTTTTTTCCTTTTGGGGTGTGTTTAGTTAAGAAAAATTGGACGAATAGTTACTGTAGCACTTTTCGTTGTTATTTGGTAAAATTTGTCCAACCATAGATTAATTAGACTCAAAAGATTCGTCTCGAACTTTACAGACAAACTATGCAATTAGTTATTTTTTTACCTACATTTAATGCTCCATACATGCATTCAAAGATTCGATGTGATGGGTGGAAGAGGAAATATTTTGGGTTTGCATGAGAAGTAAACAGGGCCTTGGTCGAGGCAGGCTGACTCAACAACAGCAGATACGATAGGAGAAGGGCCGTGTTCATATGCCGAATTCGGGCGGCAGATTTGGTAAAGTTCGTATTAAATACGTACTGTAGCAATTCGTTTGTATTTGGTAAAAATTGTCCAAACTTTGACTAATTAAGCTCAAAATGTCCGTCTCGCAAAGTACAACAAAACTATGCAATTAGTTTTTAATTTCATCTACATTTAGTACTTCATGCATATACCGGTATTTTGATACGATGAGAATTTTTTTTTTATAGTAGAATTTGAAGTTGAAATTTGACATCTAGACAAGGCAAGGACGGGGGAGGAGCACCGTCTGCACCGAGCACGCACGGCACGACATCTGTTTGGTTGTACACACTCTATCTAGTACAGATAAGATTTCAGATAAACACGAGCCACCAAACGGATGTTGTGGCCGATGAAACGGAGACGCGGGTGTTGACACAGCCATCCACCTGCTGTTGTGGCTGCACGTCACCAAGCTCGTAACTGCCGCCGTTCTTCACCTTCAAGCTAGTGCACGACGCTTTGGTCTTGTATTCCCTGCCCTGTCTCGCTCGGCCTCCGATGTCTAGAGCATCTCCAACAACTCCTTAAAACTCACTTACCAATTCTTGATTTATAGCAAGTTGCTAATTTATTTGGTAAGGAAAAAAAAATATGTCTCCAACAAATTGCTATTCTCACTTGGTAAAATTGATCGAGGCCGCGACCCTCCTCCTTCCTGTTATTTATATATTATTCTGATTGCACCTGCAGCAAATGTATTAGCTAAACATGAGCATGTATTTTGTCTGAATTTATTTTAGCATGCGGTGATGAACCATTTATATTTTATCATGATGGACACGTTGATATTGTGATGTCAATGTGATTGACGCCTTGTTTACTGTGGTAAATCTTCCCTGCTGATTGAGGACGAGACAGGCGTCAGGCAGCAGCAGGACTGCAGATTGCATCGTCAGGCTTCTGCTCCAATCGGCTTGCATGCATCGCGCGGGAGAGGGAGGGGAAGTGTTTCGCGCGCGCGGGACGGGAGCCGGCGAAGGAAAAATTTCGCGATAGCAACTCGACACCGCGCGCGTATATATCCGCGTGCGACACCGCTAGATAGCAAGTTCATTTGAGGAATTGTTGGAGAGAGATTTTTATATTTTTGCTAAAATTATAAGGATAGCAACTTGATTTAAGGAGTTGTTGAGATGTAGGGGCTGTTCGGTAAGATTTTTTTTTTCAGTGACTGCTCAAGCTATGGTTGTGGCTGCCTCACACAGGAGCACGCATCCTTAAGATCTGAGCACGTTTTCTCCAAAGAAAAAAAAATCTGAGCACGTCCAATGGGCATGACCATGGAAAAAAAAGAACACCAATATGCTTTACCCACAAAAATACAAAATGGCATGTCCACAAAATACAAAATGACATGTCCACCTGCGATATCTCCGATTGCGATGCATTTGAATATGAATATATAAAGTGCTACATGCACCCAACAAATAAATTGGTGAACTTTGCCATTCAATTTTAAGTTCTCGACTTAACAGAGGTGCTTATATTTTTCTAGATTTATTCTAAGATTTAACAATGTTATTCTTCTAGTAATAAGTGTCGTGTTTGTAGACAACAACATATTTATGATAACTTCATCAATCTTAAGATACCAGTTTAGTCTTTGAGAGTTGCTTATAGGGATAAGGTGATGAGTTTGGATACCATGATTGGTAAAAACATCATATATATATAAGCCTTCAGAGATGGCTTAATTATTCGGAGGAGCTTATATAAAGGTAAAGTATGATTTCATCAATTTCAAGATTATTGATTTAATCTTTCAATGATATTTATGGCTGGTAATATGACGAGTTTGGATATTGTGATTGGCAAAAGAAAAATTATATCTAATACCCTGTCTTTCTAAGGTGCTTAACCTTTATATTGTGAATGACAAGGCTCTAAGAGCATCTCCAACAACTTGGAATACCGTGATTGGCAAAAGAAAAAAATCGGTAATGCAGCGCTAAGGACGTCCGTCCGTCCGGACACTCCCGTCAACACCAGCACAATGGCCCAACTCTCTACTTATGTATCCGCTTGCCCCAACCGTATTTGCTTGTGTCGTCTGTTCCTCTCCATTCACCACACCACCACGCGCGCGCCATTGCGACCACGCCGCCGCGACGCTTTCTACCGTGCTCGATTAGCCACGCTCTAGCACCGCCACCCGCCATCTTTACTCTCCACCGGGCCATCTGCCTACCGCGGCATTCCCCACTGCATTGGCCACCTTCTCCACCAGAGCGGCATTGAGCCCATGCCAGCATCGAGCTTCTCGTCGACAAGCCTTCAATTGTCCAAGCAGCAAGTAGATGTTACGTTGAAAACAAATGTTGCAAACATATGTTTCAAGCATTTCAGATGTTTCAGAGGCATATTTGCAAGTGTTTCATATAGATGTTGCAAGATTAGATCAGGATGTTGCATATGTTGTAATGGTTGTACACGTATGTTGCAAATGTCTATTCCCAATGTTTCATCTGTTTTTCAGACGTATGTTACAAGTGTTTTTATCTGGATGTTTCATCTGTTTTTTAGATGTATGTTACAAGTGTTTGATCTGGATGTTGCATATGTTTCACACATATGTTGCAAGTGGGGGGCACAGATGCCACGCAGGGGCGGGTGAGGCACAGGCGCCACGTCGAGTCGGGCGGTACGCAGAGTTCAGGTGTGGGAATGGGCCCGGGCGCTATCACTGCCGAAAAAATATATAAGTTTCCCGTGCAGGAGATCTCTTGTGTATGCTTTCACATCACCCAATGGTTGCAAGAAACAAATTGGCTACTCGCTCCGTCACGCAGGAGCAGCGCCAGCCTGCTCGCTCCGCTCGGCCCCCTGCCCTATGTGTGGAGAGGAAGAAAGGTTTTATTCATTGACGCGTGGGTCCCTCACGTCAATCTCTCGTGATATGGATTTTGGGGGCTTTGTTTGAGGGCTGCTGCTGGAGTGGAAAAAATTTGTTGGCTCAACAAAAATGAAGATGGGCACCCAAATCTAAAATGGGGCCCTGATTTGGGGGCTACTGCTGGAGATGCTCTAACATGACAAAATTAGATTGCTACCAAGTCCATTCATACATAACTACTCCTTGCTACGATGATCTTCAATTTAATTACATATAAATAATACCGACAAACATATTTCTCGTCAGAAGCACATCGAAGATTTTTGTATGATATGAAGTGCCCTCGAAGGGTGATGGGATATGAGCTTGCTGTGTAGTAATCTGCTTAATATAAACAGTGTCTCACATTTGCAAAATGCGTGCGGCGTTTGGTTTCAACCAACTGGACCGATCATACATATAATATTTGACTCGAACCATCGTGAAAATTTCTGGCCTGGGAGCATATGTTATGTTAGGGCAACTCCAACCAACATCCTATCCCAACCTTCATCTCATTTTAAGGGTCCAAAACGCAAAAACAACTCTCCAACCAGTCTCCTATCGGCCCCCGAAGGATGAGGACGCCTCATTTCTCTCTCCTTGTCCCCCACATCTGAGGGACTTCGATCCGGAGCCTCATCCACCGGAGAGGACCAATGGCCGTCTTCCTGCACCCCCTCAGAGTTCTCCGAGCCGGTACGTCCCCATCCTCCTCTTCTCGTTTTGGCATCGCCCATGGCCGCCGCTGCTCACGTGTGCCTGCGTAGATCCCTTCTGTTGCCGCTGCACACTTGTGCCAAGGCCTGCGGATCTCGCCCCTACTGCTGCGCCTGCCAAATTTGCCTCCCGCTCGCCCGTGCTTCGCGACTTGCTAGAGCTCGCGACCTGCTGCGCAGCCTGCCGGAGCCACCGTCTGCTCGTTCCTTGTTTGCTGGCCTCCCGGAGTTCGCACGTGCTGCTGGCCCCTTGGTGCGTGGCTGGCTGCAGGTCGCCCCTTGCTGCGCGGCCGGCTGCAGCTCGTTCCTAGATTTTGGATTTGTTTAATAGGTGAAGAACAACCCGCTGCAGCTTGCCCCTTGATGCGCTGTAGGTGTCAATTAGGCCTTTTTTGGATTTATTTAATAGCTGAAGAAGGTTCTGTAGATGAAGCGATTATGACATGGCCAAAATTTTCAGTAGAACTTATCTCAAATTCATGAGATTTTTTTAGACCTATTGAGTATTATCTGGTTGTTGTAGACAGATTAAGGTCTTATCATTTAGTTGTTCAAGTTGATTTCTGTGTGTTCTTAGAATTATTTAGAGTTGGATTGATCTGGTCTCAGGCAATGGGGACACCAATGCAGAGTTATGTTGATTTGCTCTCAGGCAATGGGGACACTAATGATCTATCTTTTGATGACTTTTAAGTTGAAACACATGTTGAACAAGTTGCTGAACATTGTACCCCCCGAAACCAAGTAAGAAGAGGACTAGAAATTTCATTCCCCAGGAAGACAATATGTTGGTGAAAGCATGGCTAGAAATTAGCTTGGAGCCGGTTTAAGGCACTGATCAAACTTGTACTACCTAGTGGAAACGAATTCATGATTATTATCATGAGCACAAGACTTTTGAGTCCGAGCGTAATATCAATTCTCTCTCTCACCGTTGGGGTATCATCCATAAAAGTGTAAATAGATTTTGTGGATGGTATACTCAAGTTTAGAATAGAAGAGAAAGCAGGTTGACGGAGCAAGATAAGGTAAGTTGTTTAATTCTGTTAATTGATTGGAAATGTATATCTTTTGTGCATGGTAGCCGACACATGTTTCTTATGCAGATAGAACGGGCAAAAGAATTGTACCAGGAAAAAGATTCGGAGGGGAAACCATTTATTTTCATGCACTGCTAGAATAAGCTGCAGCATGAGCAGAAGTGGGCCGATCTAGGTTGTGAGACCTCTCAAAGCTCTCAGAAAAAACATTAATATCATTGTGTGACCATGGTAAACCAAAAAAAGCATGTCAAATCCAAAGATCATGTGATGAAACAGTTTCGAGTATTATTGTAGGCTCGTGCTCATGCCCAGTATTGCCCGCGCCATGGGTTAGGACAATTCTTCCACCTCTAATACATGTAGTCCAAACTCCCAAGCATTTCAGGAAAGCCCCTCCGCTGCCCGATTGCAAGTAATCTACTTGTATCATTCTCATTAGGGGATCTCAGATACTCTTCTCCAAATATGTCAACAACAGCTATGATAAATCTTCTAAGGCTTTCTATGACAGTACTTTCACCGATACGAATGTGTTGATCCATGAAATCAGTTGGTACTCCATAACTAAGCATAAAAAGCTACAGTATAGTGTACGAGACATCCTAAATGTGAGGGACAAATCCAAACTAAGCAAACATGGACATAGGAATATGGATTAAGAAGGTACACAAAAATTAACAGGCTATTAGCAAACCTGCGCCCGAAGAAAGGTGGCCCGTAGGTTGGATTTTCGGAGAAATAGTCATTGTACAACCTCCAATGCCCACTTTCTCTGTCCCGATGAATGTAGTGACGCCCAGGCACAGAACTACCCCATCGTGGAGTATGGAGAGCTTGATATTGAATGTGTGCTTAGTGTAATGCAGTAAGAGTTTCCTCAAAAACATCATCACCATCATCGGATGAGGAAGATGAATCTAGTCGCGAGAGACGACTCATTTTCCATGGACAAGAGGCAGCGCAATGTCGGAATTGGTTCAGGAAAGGGAATGACCATACATATATATAGATGGAAAAATATAACCGTTGCAGATAGAGCGACCGTTTGATTTATAGCCATTGGAAGGGCGATTCGTTGGAAGAGCGACCATTTGATTTATAGCCGTTGGAAGAGTGTCAGTTCAAATATATAGCCGTTCTAAGACTGACAAATAAAAAATAATAGTTGCAAATTATCTAAAAAATAATTCCTCCAATATTTAGCCGTACAAAATTGTCATTAACAAATATCCATTCCAATAATACTAACACGGTTTAGATATAAAATGCTGGACTTGGTAGTTACAAGTTATGTATAAAATATAGGTGAGAGAAAATAAGGAGTCTGAAATGAGAGTTCGGTTGGAGAGTAAGAAGAAATAAGAATTGGAATCTCGACGAGAGATCCTTATTTGTGGGAATAGGGGGCAAATTTTGAGGGGTCGGTTGGAGCTGCCCTTATGTGATTGATGACCGTGGCCATGTGCACGGCCGGTACGGTGTACACCCGTATGTGGCGTGGCGTGGCATGTGGCTACTCGCTGGAGTGTTTTCGAGGCTAAGACTACCCGCACTCATGGACCTTTATATTTATCCTCTATACGTCCTAGTCAGCAAGATTCTCTCCTCTATACTCAATTCTCCCGCACCCATCTATCCTCTATCCACTCTATCCACTCTATCTATTGTGGGACCCACTTGTCACTTTATCTAAATATATCCATGTGTGATCTAGTTTTGAAGGATTTTTGAGACGAATTTAATGGTGAAATCGAAATTTAATTTGGATTTTTGGTTTGTGAGTTATAGCATTTTTTTTCCTTTGTTTAGCTAGTGGGGCCGCCACAATAGAGTATAGAGTAAGCACAGTACTACTCTAAATATAGAGTAAGAGAAAGAATATAGTATCGCTTTAGAGTATCTAGTGTAGCAGTTTTTACTCTATATTCATACTCTAAAGCTTTAGAATATTGTTTTAAAGTACAGACTGCGGGGTAGTGTAAGGCCAACCCGAGCGCCGGCGCAACGATGGGATCGAGGGCTGACACGCGCCTTCTCCAAGCACGAAACCATGGAGCATGTGACTACCGCGAGCAACTCATTTAATAGGCTCCAGCTCAGCGTCCTTAAAAGAAAAGAAGCGGCTGGTCCTAGATTTGGCGGAAAAAAGAAGGGAGCCGCCGGTGGCAGGCAGCGGCAAGCTAAATTCTTAGCACAATGATCTTTTCCAATAAAAAGATAATAATCTTGCTCGACGTTAGAAGAAAGGCCTAGAATTTCGTATACGTGGAGAAGTATTGTCAGAGAGCTTAAAGCACTGGAGCAAGGAATTAGACTACCCGCACTCGTCGTCCTCTAAATTCATCCTCTATCCGTCCTAGTCATCAAGATTCTTTACTCTATACACATTTCTTCCGCACCCCATCATCCTCTACATCTCCTACTCTATATTAACTACCAATAGTGGAGCCCACATGTTTGTAAATAAATTTTATCTAAATATATCCATGTGAGATCTTGTTTTGAAGGATTTATTGAAACGAATTTAATGGTGTAATCGGAATTTAATTTGGTTTTTTGGTTTGTGAGTTATAATATTTTTTAGTTAGTTGAAAAGGTGGAGCCCACCATTGATTCCTCGCGTATGCGCTCTGTCACTGCTGTCGCCGCATGTGCTCTGTTGCTGCTCTCGCTGCTGCGTGGGTCCCGGACCTTTTAGCGTGCTTCCACCACCACGCTAGGAATACCGGTTGGTGCTGCGATACAGGACCGGTTAGCGTGCCCGCTATAGCATTTTTACCTGTATCCGCGTTCTGCAGGGTGGTTTTAGCATACCCGGTGCGCATGGTCTTACTGGCGAGTAGGTGATGATCAGCATATCCGAATTTGGGAGGATCCATGGATTCCCGCTGGCATCACCAGGAGACCACGAACCCACAGAGGACCAGTGATGTTGTCCAAAGTGTCAGAGTCGATGGATCCAGCTGTTGGATCATGGGATTAAGAACTTGTTAGGGAAATTTCTTAGGAGGAGGATGTAGCATTTATCCTTGCCATTTCCACTCGGGCAATGCTAAGGTACCTTTTTACTTCCTAGAAGGTAATATTTCAAATAAATCTTAGCCATTAATTTTTTAGATTTTTTAAATCAATTAATTAATTAAAAAAGAAAAAATATTCTCAAATCCCTCTAATCATGCGGGACATGGGTGGGCATGCAGCCCCTTACTTGTTCTTGCGCATGGCTGCACCACCATTTCTTTTGTGCAATTGTCGTCACGTCCTTTTTTTTTTGGTTGCCATGGCTAAACTAAAATGACTACTATCACTCTCATGATGTGTATGATAAACCTAATCACGTTATAAAGTTAAAATTGTACACTAATAACAACAGGGTACCGAAAATAAATTTTTAACGGGTTCATCATGTATAAAGCTTGATGATATTTTACGTTAAATTAAAAAACCGGTCATATTGCATACATATTTGAGAGGATCTTATTAGACAGGTAGCTATCGTAAAATTTCATATACGTACATAGGGTTCCATATACGTGCATGTAAGTTGGTGTATACGCACATTATGTTGCATTCCTAAGTAACAAATGCATAAAAGTAATTAGTTTATTCTAACTAAATTATATTATATCCAAAGTTACAAAAATAAAAAGATGGATCATATCTAATAGATTATGCATGCATCAATTAGATTTAAAAAAGATTTTTATATCTAAAACTTTACTTATTTAATCTATTACCTCCTAGGAAGTAATAGATGATTCTAGCCATTCGATCTAATCAAATGAACGGCTCACGGTCTTTGGAAGGTATCACAGCAAAGCCCTTCCCACTCGGCCTGATCATGAAGATGTAGTGGCACGGCGGTATCACAGCAAAGCCCTTCCCACTCGGCCTGATCATGAAGATGTAGTGGCACGGCACTATGATCCCAGGGGGCGTTTCTCTGTGAAGTCCGTATCATGTGATAGCTGATGGTGCTGAACGCAGTAGGACGGTGCAGGTGGGAGGGAGCTCGTCAAGTGCAGCAAATGATGAGAACCACCTTGTCTGGAAGAAAATTTGGAAACTGGATTGCCATCCTAGAACCAAGCAATTTATTTGGCGGGTGGCACATAATAGCTTGGCCATGAAAATGAAAATTAAGAAGAAGGGCATGTTCCTGGACACGATGTCCGGTGTGTCTGCGCTATGATAAATAAGATGGAGGACATTGCTTTTTGAAGTGTAAGGCTGTACGCCATTGCTGGAGAGACCTCCAAATGGATGACGTCAGTAGAAGCTTGCTGTCAGCTCCAACGTCCATTGCTTCTATTCAGGATATTTTCAAACTGAAACAGGAAACGGCATCCAGAGTTGCTATTTTATTATGGAAATGGTGGGATGAAAAAAGGAATCGTGTGAATGCTGGAGAAGCTCAAAGACCTACAAGTGATATTGTGCAGGCAGTCCAAACATCTCAGCCAAGTTCAGAAATTAGAGTGCCAAGGCTGGTGATCAGAAGAGAGGCGAATAATAGTATCTGGAAACCACCTGATGAAGGATGGCTTAAAATCAATGTTGATGGGGCTTACAAAAAAGAGACCAGGTGCCTGGGGATTCATAATTCGAGATAAAGAGGGCGATGCTGTTCTTGCCGGAGCAGGTCATGTGAGCCCGCTGTATGATGCTCTGATGGCAGAGACGATGGCATGTGTGAAGGCACTGGAAGCTGCAAATGCTCAAGGAATTTCCAGAATCCAAATAGAGGCCTTGTTTAGATGGCTAGTTTTTTGAATTGGTGCTATTGTAGCACTTTCGTTTGTATTTGGTAATTAATGTCCAATTATGAACTAATTAGGCTCAAAAAATTCGTCTCGCAAATTACTAACGAACTGTGCAATTAGTTATTTCTTTTACCTACATTTAGGCTGTGTTTAGTTCCTCATGGAATGCAAAATACCAACTACTTTGGAATGATGAAATGCAAAATGCCAAAATTTTCATGGGTGTGTTTAGTTCCATCCGAAATGCCAAATTTTTCATGGGGTGGGTGAGAGCTTTTTGACTTTTTGGCTTTTTTTTTTTGTCTCTTGAGGCTAAAATCCCAAATGGAGAATGGATATCTTTTTGCCAAAAATTTTGCATAGCGTTTAGTTCCATTTTGCAAAATGGTGGGCCAAAACCTAAAATTTTTTAGAGGAAATAGGGAACTAAACACACCCTTAATGCTCCATACATGCGTCTAAAGATTTGATATGATTGAGAGAGAGTGAAAATTTTTTAACTTTAGCCTTGATCTAAACAAGGCCAGAGACTAACTCAAGCTGTCTTTGGGAGGCGCTCCTTTCAAATGATAGGGATTTGAAACCCAGCGGGATGCTATTTAAATACATTCGGGAGTTCTTGGCTCATCATTTTGTATCTCTATCTCTGCTTATAAAAAGAGAAACTGGATCCGTTCACGCTTCGTCCTTGGATTTTTGGCGCCGACAGGTAGGTCCCCACCACCACACACCTTCTCTCCCGCACGCCCTCCCCTCCCCTCCCCAGGCAATGCCGCAGCCCGGGACTTTTACATTTTTACCATTATAACGGATAGCTTTCATCGGATTCTCACTCTTAAGATGACACTTACATTTTTAGCATTCTTGTTTCACGCATCTTTCATTTTTACCACATTTGCGTACGTGGCACGCCACGGCGGCGTGACACGCTAGAGCACAGTTAGCACGGGTAGGCGAAATGCCATCGCTGCCCCTGCTCTCTCCCTCTCCGACAGCTGGGTCCCACAGCTCCTTTCACTGCCAAGTGGGACCCACTCGTCAGCTTCATCTCCTACCTCATTCCCAACCAGAGCAGAGCAGAGCAGGGGCGTCGGGAGCCAAAGCCCACGGCCGCCGCTCACCATGGCTGGAGCTCCATCACCCAGCGCCTGGATGTGGCACGCACTGCTGGCTCGGCACGGCCTTCACGCCCAGCTCACCAGAGCACCTGTTCCCCATGCGACTTCCCCGGCGGCGAGGCCGCGGGGGCGCTGCTCGCGTCGTGCCAGCGAGGCCGTGGCAGAGCTGCTGCTCCCGCGCGTGCCCGCGAGGCCGCGGCGGAGCTGCTGCTCGCGCTCGCGCCCGTGAGGCCGGGCGGAGTGGCTGCTCGCGCGCGCCGGCGAGGCCATGGGGGAGCGGCTGCTCGCGCGCGTGCCCGCGAGGCCACGGCGGAGCTGCTGCTCACGCGCGCGTCGGTGAGGCGTTGGCGGAGCTGCTACTCGCGTGCACGCCGGCGAGGCCGCGGCGGAGCTGCTGCTGCCCGTGCTCGACTGCTCGTGCTCGTGAACAAGAGGGAGCGCCGTTGCTGGGCTGGGGCTGCTGCCAGACAGGGAGGAGCCGCCGGCCGCGGCGGACCTGCTCCTGCGGGAGGTGGAAGATGAAGCTGACGTGTAGGACTCACCTGGCAGTGAAAGGAGCTGTGGGACCTAGCTGTCGGAGAGGGGGAGAGAGGAAGAGAGCAGGGGCAGCAACGACATTTTGCCTGTCCGTGCTGACTGTGCCCCAGCGTGTCATACCGCCGTGGCATGCCACGTACGCAAATATAGTAAAAATGAAAGATGTATGAAACAAGACTGCTAAAGATGTAAGTGTCATCCTAAGAGTGAGAATCCGATAAGCGCTATCCGTTATAATGGAAAAAATGTAAAAGTCCCCCGCAGCCCCGCCCCTGCCCCGTGACCGTGAAGCCGCTGCCCCTCCGACCCGTTCCTCTCGCTCCTGGGTTCGGCTACTCCCGTGGCCGCTCGCCCCTCCGATCCCTGCTGCCCGAGCGCACACACCGACCTTGCCTGACCTCGCCCCCTTCTTCCTCGCGCATAGGGCAGGTCCCAGCGTCTGCTAGATCTCGTTGGCGCGCAAGGCAGGCCATGCACTGCAGCCGAGGCGGGAAGCGGTCGGCCTCGGCGATGGGGCGCCTGGGCGGCTTCCTCTTCCCACGCCGGCCAACATCGGCGATGGTGCAGCGATCCGGCGTGGCTCTGCCTGGGTCCGGCGCCCCCCACCCCTTCCTCTCCTCCTCCACTTGTTTGATTAATTTGATTTGGTTTCTCACGTTGTAGAAAATGCATTGGCATTCTTCTCAATAGTCTATCTGCATTGTGTTTGCTCGGGTTGAGTTAGAGTTCTGAATCTGCAATATGTTTGCTCGGGTTGATTTCGAGCTCCGAATCTGCAACTGCTTTCTCCATCCATTTCAACAGAAGAGAGGCGGGAAAAAATATTACCTTTTTTTTGGTAATGGTAATGAAAAGATATAGCGCATGAACAAGAGAGGCGTATGTACCTGGCCACTCTGCGTCGCAGGAGTAGCTCCTTCTGGAGAGGCGCCTCCGGCTCCGGGTATTTTTTTAGAAAAGAGAATATATTAATATTCCAGCTTCTGCATCGACTAATGCATATAGCTGTTTCTTATTACACACCGAAGCACAAAGGTCCAAGCAATCTCAAACACAAAGTTTTGAACCAAAAAGGATGAAGGAAAAGTCCGTCGAAGAAACATCTAAACTGTAATTCTATTAACGAAACTCCAACCGTTTCTTGCAAACACCTCCATTGCGGCTGTCTCAATTTTCCTGCATTCCATCGTCATTATTTGGCGGTACTCCTCCTTCTGAAGAAGGGTCCAAAATCTTATCCAGTAAGTCCCCCTGAAGATAACCTGTAAATAAGATGGTGCTAGGATCTTGTCAAAGACCAAGTCATTTCGGGTTAACCATATGATCCAGCAAAAAGTAGCCGCGCCCACTAGAATCTTATATTTCAAATTCCTATTCACCCCAAGTAACCAATCTGTAAATAAATTGTGTACACTAGTTGGAGGAGTTAAGTTAAATGAAATATGAATAACCCGCCACACAAATCTAGCAAAATGACAATTAAAGAGAAGATGTTGTATAGTCTTTTTGGATGAACAAAAACAACACTTGGTGTCTCCTTGCCAATGTCTTCTTGCTAGATTATCTTTTGTCAGAATTACTCCTTTATACAAATACCATAAGAATACTTTGATCTTCAGAGGTAGTTTTAATTTCCATATTACATTGTTATACGGTATCGCTTCATATTCTAACAAGGCTCGGTACATGGATTTTACTGAAAAATATCCATTCTGATGTAGCCCCCAAACAAAACGATCCCTTTGGTTTGTTAATTGTACATCTGCCACCATAGCAACCACCTCGTGCTATGATTGTAAATTAACATCTACCAACGATCTCCGAAACGCCACATTCAACGGTATTGTAGATAACACCGTTCTCACCGATACCCCTTTCCTCCTAACAATATTATATAAAGCAGGAAAGATCGACTTTAGAGGACGTGGCGTTATCCATGCATCCTCCCAAAAACGCACCTGAGAGCCATCACCTAGTTCGAATTTGCCTAACGAGAGGAACTCATCCTTGACCTTCATGAGACCAGCCCAAAATTGAGAGTCCCCAGGCATATGTTGAACCTGAGTTAGGGTCTTATTTTTTAGATATTTATTCCTAAGTAGCTGTTGCCAAACCCCATCTTCATTCAGCAACTTGAAAAGCCATTTACTTAGGAGACATTTATTTTGAATATCTAAATTTAAGACACCTAACCCCCCTTGGTCTCTCGGCGTACAAACTACCTCCCATTTAGTCAGTCTGTATTTCTTCTTATGCTCATCACTCTGCCAAAAAAACCGTGATCTAAAATAGTCTAACTTCTTTAGCACCCCTTTTGGTAATTCAAAGAAGGAAAGCATGAATATGAGGAGACTGCTTAAAACAGAGTTTAACAAAACAAGTCTCCCACCTACTGACAACAACTTACTCCTCCAACAATTCAACTTCTTTTGAAAACGTTCTTCGACGTGCTTCCAATCCTTATTCAAGAGCTTTCTATGATGCATAGGAATACCTAGATACCTAAATGGATATGTGCCCAAATCACATCCAAAAATCTGTGCATACTCAAATTGATTCGCTTTTGCTGTTCCATAACAAAACAATTCACTTTTATGAAAGTTGATCTTGAGCCCCGACAACTGCTCAAAAGCACAAAGCAAAAGCTTCATATTTTTTTTTTGACGTAAAATACCGTGGGGGAGTTCCCCACGGTGACTTTATAAAAACTTTATAAAAAACAAAACAGCAAAGTACAGAACAACTTACAAACAGGAGAAAGAAAAAGGAAGAACAACAAGCCGGACGCCTAAACAACCCTACAACCAGAGAGAGAAAGAGGAAACAAAAACAACAAGTTACAAGGCATCCAGCCAAAGCAGAACAGCAGCTCTATCAGCTTCTTTGATGCGAAGGGATTGCAAAGAGGCTTCCTCCTTAAAGTTCCTGACCCATCTGTTGAAACTAGCTTGGACCCCATCAAAAACCAACCTATTTCTGATCTTCCAAATTTCCCAGGCAGCTATAAGGAAAGTCTCCATGAAGAACGGTCTTCCTGATAGATGCTTTGTTCTTTCAATTCTTTTATGGATAATCACATCGTTAACCCAAGTAATCCCAATCTTCGTCCAACAATCTTTTGCAAATGAACAATCAAAAAAGAGATGCTCAATGGTTTCCTCTAAGCCTTGCCCACAAAGTACACATAGAGTGTTAGGTTGAACATTGAATCTTCTTCTAGACAACATATTCTTTGTGTTTAATCTGTCCAGCAAAACTAGCCATGCAAAGAACTTCACTCTTGGAGTAACTTTAGATTTCCATACCCAGGAGAAAGTTACTGGGATCTGAACAGACTGAAAGGCAAGTTTGTAGAGCTTAGCAGCAGCAAAAGTGTTATTTCCCCAGCAAAAAATTCTCTGATCTATCTCCTCAGATAGAGTATAATCTTGAATGATAACTTTTAGTTCTTCTAGCTCCAAAGCAGCCTGATGTGAGATAGGGATGTGAAATAGGTCTTCCAGACTGTCAGCTTCAGTGACTTGTTTAACCGAGATATCCACATGCTTTGCAAAAAGGGCTAAAACAGGGAAGAAGTCTATTAAGCAATCACCAGTCCAATTATCCTTCCAAAAGAGAATAGAGGATCCATCCCCCAACTGACAACATATTTTTGGCCCTCTCAAGGTCATTATCCATAAAAATGACTGTGTCATCTGCATATTGGAGGACAGAAAGACCCTCATCAACCAAGTGCGGTACAACCCCTCTAATTTGTTCCGCCTCTTTGGCTCTTGAAATAAGAATAGCCAGCATGTCAACCACTATATTAAATAAGATAGGAGATAACGGATCTCCTTGTCGAACTCCTTTCCTCGTTTGGAAATAATGTCCTATATCATCATTCACTTTTACTGCAACACTCCCTCTAGACATGATCTTTGAAATCCATTCACACCAAGTTGGTGAGAACCCTTTCAGCCTGAGGACCTGTTGAATAAAAGGCCACTTTACCTTATCGTATGCTTTTTCAAAGTCTAATTTTAATATCACACCATCTTGTTTTTTCTTATGTAATTCATGAATTGTCTCATGTAATAACACAACTCCTTCCATGATGTAACGACCAGGAATAAAGGCTGTCTGTGAAGGTCCTATTAACTTGTCAGCCACTTTTAAAATTCTATTATTTAGAACTTTAGTAAAAATTTTGAAGCTCACATTCAACAAGCAAATTGGCCTGTACTGTTGTATTCGAATCGCATCAGTTAACTTAGGAAGCAAAGTAATAATCCCGAAGTTAAGGCTATGGATCGGCAGTCTCCCAGCATGGAATTCAAAAAAAAGATTCATTAAGTCTGGCTTTACAACATCCCAAAAAAATTGATAGAAATCCGCAGGAAAGCCATCCGGACCAGGTGCTTTATTATGTTCCATGTCAAAAACTGCCAACTTGACCTCCTCCTCAGTGAAAGGAGCTAACAACATCTCATTCTCTTCTTCTGATACTTGAGGTATATCATGCCTCAAAGTCTCATCCAATGAGAAAGCATTGGATGTATGAGGTCCAAACAGTCCTTTATAAAACTCAGTTATATAATTATTCAGGTTCGCATCCCCAACAATAATTCCCTCATCTTATTCTAGCTGCATAATTTTTGTTCTTCTATGCCTTCCATTTGCTACTAGGTGGAAGTATCTAGTGTTATCATCCCCGTGCAATAACTTTGTTGTTTTCGATCGTTGGAGCCAATAAATCTCCTCTTCTCTTAACAACTTAGTTAATTGCCCTTTGAGGTGTAGTCTAAGATCTACCTCCTGAGGAGACAACAAGCTAACCTCAGCCTTTCTATCCAACTCATCTATCTCATCCAACAAATTAGATTTAAGCTGCTTACTTTGTGAGGATAAATTTTTAGACCATCCTCTAAGGAACCGTCTCACCCTTCTAATTTTGTTTTGCCATCTTTCCAAAGGAGCCCTACCCCTAATCTCAGATTCCCAAACCCCTTTAACCAGATCATAAAAACCTTCTCTATTCAACCAAGCTAATTCGAATTTAAAATTCCTAACATTTCCTCTGTGAGATGGTTCCCCAGTATCTAGTAAAAGAGGTGTATGATCTGAGATCTCACGGGTAAGTGCTTGAACAGAAACTAGTGGGAATTTTTGTTCCCAACCTGTCGTTACTAAAATCCTATCTAACTTTTCATAAGTCGGCACCTCTGCATAATTTGCCCAAGTGTACCTCCTCCCCGTCATCACCAACTCTCTTAAGTTCAAAGTCTCAATAATAGCATTAAATAAAAGAGGCCACTTTTCATTGTACCTAGAATTATTTTTTTCAGATGGATTCCTAATAATATTGAAATCTCCCCCAACTATAAAAGGAAGATCCCCACAGCTAGTACAGGCCCGTACTAACTCTGATAAAAAATGTTCTTTGTGCTCTTCCTGCACAGCCCCATAAACTGACAGAAGAGCCCAATGAAAACCATCCATCTTATTTTTTATGATAAACTTAATATGAAAATCACCATCCTCAATATTCTGTACCTCAAAACTAGCATGATTAACACCCAACAACATCCCCCCTGACAAACCCCGAGGGCACTTCCAATGCCAAAAAAAAAACCTGCCCCCGCACTAAAGTTTTCTAAACAATGAGTTGAGAAGCTATTCTTATTGGTCTCTGAAAGTGCTATGAAATCCAACTTATTATCTGCAGCCACATCATGCAAAAAGGAATGCTTAGCTAAGTCCCGCAGTCCCCTACAATTCCAAAAAACACCTTTCATTGAAAAACAATTTTTTTCTTCGCAACTGAATTCTTATTGAGGAGTTTCTTTTTCTTTTTGGTTTTTGCCACCTTGATAGGTACATCAACCAGTACCTCATCTAGGTCCGCATTATTATCGTCCATCACCTCTTCTGTTAAGTCGCCACATAGTCGACTTATGGTAAAGGTGTCTGGATCGATCTTATCCTCCTCGGACTCAATTTCATTTTCATTCTTACTTGGACAATAAGAAGGTTTTAATCTATCCTTTTCTACATTTCTTAAAAGACCAATAGAACTAGCAGACATATTCTCATTGGCACCCATATTTATACCCAGTCCTTCTAAGTTTTCCTTAATACGAAAATTAGAAAGGGAACAAAATGAATTATTACATAGATTACCTTGGGGCTCCTCAAGGTTCTTGACTGCTACTCTTTTTTCTGCTTTCTCCAAAGAGCCCACATCACCTGCGACAGCGTTTCTTTTGCTTCGCCGAATTGGGGTTAACTCTCCGTCTGAAAGAATCGCCATCCTCATTACACTCCCAAACTCCTCTTCTGACCCGCCATCCGCAGACACTCCAGCTCCCAACATAGCATCCAGGAGGATACCAAGATGCTGCGCACCATCAGCAAGCGCTCCTCCTGGTACCCCATTATCCAGACCCACTGCAATTTGCACCTGTTCTTTGTGTAACGCCGGCTCATCAACATGCACCCCACATATTGCTACAGTAGGCGATGCTACAGTAGGCGTCACCACCTGCTGGTGTGCTGGGCTCAAATCACCACCCTTGGTGCTACTCCGGTCAACACACACCTGGAGTGTATTTTTTGCAATCACAGCCGGCCTAGGAGTTTGCAATTGTCGTTGACCCAACCGAGCCGGCGCTGATCTTGTGTTAGCAAGCGCTGCGGCATTTGTCACCTTGACTGGAACACCTTTTTGGACCCCTAAAAAATCACGTGCAGCCTGGTTCAATTCATCTTCTTCTCCTAGTAAATCATCATTAGACCAATCATAATCCATCTGAGCCTCCGGTTTATTACAAGCTTTTTCAGCCAAATTATTATTTGTTGCATTACCACTACTCGCTTCTGGTATGCTCGAGTTTCCCTTCTCTTGAGCCTCTTTCATCTCTGTATCTTTTGGTGTCCCATTGCCGTGATCCTCACCTCCACCTTTTTTTGAGTTCCATAAGTGGCGTAGACCAAAATTAGGTAAAAATGGTTCTACCTCGAAGGTCAACTGAAAATATCTATTACCAATTATAACATCCAGTTTGGTTGGGATTGCCTCTGGTTCGAGCACTGCCACAGCAAACCTACCAAAACTGCTAGCTCTAGTAGTAACCATATCCACCTCCTGTGTCACACCGAATAGAGTTCCCAAAGCCCACAAAATAACATACTCTCTCAAAAATGTCGGGAGGTTAGTGACACGCATCCACACCACAGGTAATGCATGTCCAAAATACTCTTCTTCTTCCTTATATTCCTGGAACTTGAGAGTGACCCCCTCTTTCATGTCAGCATTAAATTTTGTCATTTTGGATAAATCTTCCTTTGAAGGGAAAAGAACTTTGAACTCAAAACCATTGAGCCTTTTAACCTCCCAAGCAAAAGAATTGGACACCAATACACGTAAAAAAGCTACAACCTCCTCCTCTGTCAAACTCTTGCCTGAAGTGGAAACTAAAGCCATTTTGGAGTCTTTCTTAATTGGTTGTATAGGGGCATGAGGAATATAGTACCCAATTAGAGCATCATCAGCCTGACCAACAAGCTGGACTATTGGCTTTGGTTGCTTGGGAATTGGACACCGAACCATTGCATGGTCAGTGTTCCTACAGATTTCACAAAAAACTATTGCAGTACACTCAGCCATCAAATGCCCTTTGACCCCACACCGTCTGCACATTTTATTAGTTAAAGTACTTTGAATTACCTCTGTAGCCCCAGCTCCGGTTACCCCAATCTCCGAATTTTCAATTTGCACACTCGCCCCAGCCATCGAAGAGGAGCCATGAAGGATCACTGATTGATTATCGATCTTGCCCTTTCCATGTACCGACCCTAAAGCATTTGTCCCTGCTGCCGGCTGCTGCACAAAGGCAGTCCCAGCACGCTGTTCCAACCCCTGCCCAGTTTGATTTGGCATTGCCTGTACCACCGTATCAGACAACACCGGATTAACTTGGGGATGATGTTGAAACTCCGGCTGTTGTTTAGGAGCCTGCTGCTGCTGCTGTGGCACCACTTGCTGCTGTGGTCGCTGTGTAGCCGTTGGCTGCTGCTTTGGAGCCCCTCGCTGTTGTGGCCGATGTGGCATGTACCGCTGAAAATTGCGACTCGGACGATAGGATCCGTTCCAGCCGCGGCTGCCATACTCATTGTATCGTCCTCGTCGCCCTCGCTCGTAATCCCAACCCGGGCCGTAGCTCGGTGGATGAGACCCCAGGTTGGGATTGAAATGAGGACCATTGAAGCGTGCACTGTCATCATTAAGGTTGTTGAAGCCGAACCCAGTGCCGTAACCCTGTCCAACGCCAGCACCTTGTCTGCCACCTCGCCTAGCAGCACCACCGCCTGATCGCCCTCCACCACGACCAACAGAGAAGCCGCGCCCCTCGACACCACCACTGTGGCTGCCAGCACCCCCGCCTCCCACTCCTCCAGCGCCTGAAGATGCCATACCTACGCGTACCACTTGCGCGTACGACGGGAAAACCACGTAGGGAACGGCGGCTAGGGTTTTTCGGTTGAGAGCTTCAATGTCGATGCCTGGCAGAAGGAACCGATTAGCTAACTTTCCCGTGCGGCGTCTTCTGCGGCCCAGATGTCTAACCATACAAGGTCCGCGCTGGGCTTGGTCAGGCCCACCCAACCCTGTAGGGGAACGTAACACAGTGCCCGAGTCACTAGAAGGGCCGCCCGTGTCTACCTTAGACGCGGATCCCGTCCCTGAAATAACATGTGCATGGCACTGTTGCGCATCTGAAACGACCAGATCGAGCAGCCGTATGTGGCTCTGTTTCATTCCCGGTGAAAACGGATCAAGCACATCCATTTTTGGAGGAGCCGCAGATCCCGTCCCTGCTGCATGCATGGAACGTGCATGGCACTGATCAGCCGCTGAGCACAACTCAGGCGATCGTGCATGACACAGTTCCCCTGCCAACGAAAACAAATCAGGCTTTTGAATTTGAACATGCCCATCCCATGACTGTGTTGTTATCGCTGCAGACGATGACAGTGATCTCCCTAGGGCCTCGGCTAAAGTACCCCCTACCACAGATAGTCGGCCACGCAAGATCGTTGCCGCACAGTCACCAAGAGTCATTGCCGGCGATGTTCTCGGTCGTGGCAGCTTCCCAGACCACGGCGTCAATGACGCACGCCGTCGGTCCGTCCAAGATTTAATGATATTTCGTACTAACACAACCTTAGTATCTGAGCTTGCCGGGGACGTAGATTCTTCTACCCGTCGTTGGATCGACGAGTCCTGCAAAGCCATCTCCGCCTCGACAAGCTTTTCCTTTGTAAAACCGTGTACTGCTGCTTGGCGTATCAAGTCGGGAGTGTAAGGTGACTGAACAATCTCGTCATCGGAATCGTCATCATCCGACAGTACCCAGAACTTAGACTTAACACCTATGGGACGAAGGTCTAACGCGGGATCAGATAGAACTCGATCACCGCGGCCACCGACGGATTTCCATCCGTCGTCTTTCTCCTTCGACCCATCATCTTTTGCACAACCTCCATGAAGTGTTACCTCTATGTCGCCGGAATCGTTGACAACCTTCGGTGCCCGTCGATGAACGTCCAGCACCTCCGGAACGTGTAGTCGTCGTGCGAGCAGTCTGCTCGAACCGGTGCCGCTCCTGTTCTCCATCATGTCGGGGTCAGGAACATAAGCCGGAGCAGTGGCTGCGTCACGACGTACTCCTCCAGCCGCGCCATTCTCCGTATGGTCGGAATCGATGACGACCTCTGCTGCCCGCCGATGAACGCCAAGCACCTTCGGAACGCGTGGTCGTCGTGCGAGCAGCCTGCCCAAACCCGCGCCGATCCTGTTCCCCTTCAGGCTATTGCCGCCGGGGTCAGGAACACACGACCGAACATTGCCTGCGTCGCAACGTACTCCTCCAGAGAGATCCAGTTGTTTGTCGAAGTAGATCGCGACGGAAGACTCGGGACACCTCCCCGCGATGATCCTGTTCCTCGTAACGCCAGTGTCGCCGGGAGCGGCCTCAGGAAGAAGGCCGTCATCGGCAACGCGAGGAGCCCCAACTCCACCGAGATCTGCATGATCGCCGGCGGCAAGGAAGCCTCCAGTGTCGCCGGGAGCGCCCTCAGGAAGAAGGCCGTCATCAGCAACGCGAGGAGCCCCAACTCCACCGAGATCTGCAAGACCGCCGGCGGCAAGGAAGCCTCGGCTCTCTCCACCATCGTCCTCGGGGTCTCCTCCCGAGGTACTCTCAACGGTCATTTTCCGCTGCTTTGTGAATGGAGGAGAGTGGCCAAGTAAGCACGGCTATCATATCACTGCATATCTGTATCTATGCAACCAGCTCTGCCCATTGCATCCACATTGCATCTAGGATGGAGTTTTTGTCTTCTTATCTGCAATCTACTACAGTACCCCCTTTCCCCTTCCCGTGAAGCCATGTAGCAAGCTTGAATGATTTTTGCTTGGTTATCTGGGAAGTTCTGATGAGAGTTTTGGATTCGCTTGCACCGTAGTGGCAACGATTACCTCTACCTAGGGATGTTCAATATGTCTCTTTGGTTGGTCTTCTACTACATCTTGCTATTGATAATTGCAAGAGACCACATTTTTGTTACACTACACATAAGTTGCTGTCATGTCAATGTACATTCAATATTATGATATCCGCATTTCTTGTGGCAATGTGCTCCTGATCTTCTAGAAATACAATGTGTCAGGCTATGCCTTGCCCAGAGCCTCTAGAATTACAGGAATTGATTTAGACTCGCTGAAAATTTTATGCTGCGTAGTTTATTATTTTGAAAAAGAAGTAAGGACTATGGGAGAAGGAATCCCAACTTTGCTTGAATGATTTAATTGATAATGGGACTATTGGAGAATCGTTTGTTATGCAACATATACGCAGTTGATAAAAATCCCAATTGGAAGAACAAATGTACTGTAACCAATTTGTTTTCCTGATTTATCAAATGCAACTCTAACTCAAGATATTTGATCTTTTTACCTGCTGCAACTCTAACTAAAAGTCAACTTTAAGATAGGGTGTTGTCTTAGCATCCATGATACTGGCACGCAGGAGAGAGTTTTTTTTTCATGTTTAGATAGTTTTGGTGTGGGGAATCATTTGTTATATATCCATATGGCCTACATCAGTGAAGGGCTAGGGGTTTCCCTTTCTTCCAGTTTTCAGCAAGTGATGAATCAGATGCATCTGCTGTTTTTTTAGGTTAAGCATGATATTTAAGGCATCTAAAGTTAGGGGAATATTTTTTACCTCTACTATCTCAGTGCTATTATATTATTGTGATACTGAAAATAGGTGTCAACGTTCAAGAGTGAGCTAATTTCTATCTTTTTAATGTTAATATAGTGGTAGTGGCCTGGCCTACATTTTCTTAGCAATAGAGGACATGGCTGATGGTGGAGCTGCTGCTGGGCTTCCTCAAGACCTTGCCCTTGGTCTTGCATCTCAAACATTGAGCATTCATTCCATTAAGATATGCTGTGATACACTCTTTGCATATGCTGTGTGATTCTTTTAAGCTAGCGTCTCCTGGTAGATGTTTGTATCTTCCTTCAAAAAATTGAGTTCCTTTATATGCATTATATGTACATATCCAGTTTACTCCACTACTATCTACACTTTCTCATAGACTTTTTTTTTGTCTATTATATATCTGTTGTTTAAGTTCTCTTAGTGCTGCAACCGTGGTGAGACAGACAGGAAAACATCCAAGGCAACTGAAGATCAGGTCATTTCTCCAGTAGTGACTACCATAGCCAGGGTCAGGAGCTCGAGAAGGGTGCGTTTCGTGGAATACTGATTATTGCCGTTGTTGCTGCTGCAAAGCTGTGATGTGAACTGTCGTAGAGTTTGATTGATGTTCATTTTGGCGGATTTTGGCAAGGCTGCATTTTGTTGATATACATGCCATGGACTGCAAGGTGCGAATTAATATTTCGTCTCCACTTAGACCAGTGATGCAAATAAATAGAACATGTGTCCCTTTAACTTCATTATTGGTGCCAACATGGTTTTTGAAACTCCTTATGGGAGCAACAAATTGGATTAACGGATTAACATAGTTTTATCACCTGTAGCAATGCACGGGCATCGGCTAGTGTTCTAATATTTCTAATATACCAAGGTCTTAACACGTCGGCGCATGAGCTTGCAAAGATAGCATAATGTGTTACACGGGTCAGTCGATGTTATGGCTGGATAATATTCCAGACATTGTAAACCTCATGGTAACTCACGATTATGCTGAGTTCTCGTTGATTAATACAAGGCCCTAGAGCCATTGTAAGTTAAAAAAAAAATCCACGAGAATCCAATTTAGGAGTGTACTAGAAACATGGGACACCAGATTTAGGCCAGTGTAGAATTTGGTGTGAACCATAGTGACCTAGAGTTCTCTCCATACGATGTGTCCATCTAAATCTGCACCATGGTCTGTAGTCTCTAACGATGTATCCGCCAAAATCTTTGGCCTAGGTTAAAAAACGTATAGTCATTGATTAACAAGACGAGGTAAGAATGCTAGGAGTTGCATTGAGCTACAAATTGTTTTGAAAATGGTCGTGGCATCTCACACAGTTGCTATATGTGGCCTGATTTTAGTTCACACATAAGACATAATATGGTAGGCTCCATGCCTACCAGAACTTGCACAAAAGGCCTGATTCTTCTGTTGGTTCTGCATAAATTCCTCTACATTTACTCTGTTGCTGCAATCCAACCCAATGCAGAGAACAAGGACAATGATTCAGATACTGATCCAACAAAACTAAGAACAAGGGAAAGAGGCTAGTCAATAATAATGAGTATTCAGACGGCAATTGCTGACACAGCATTCAGAATTTTTAGTCCATAATTCCTAGCAATTGTTAGGAATCAAACATCACCGGAAGATAGCATGATTTATTTAACGCTAATGCTCTTGCACGGGCGTTTGGCCTGTTTCCTTCGTGTTAGACTTTTTTTTAACTGGACCAAAATCTATACAGCCTGCCAACGGCCCAACAATCTTCACTTTTCTCTCCACGCCGCTGCTCGTTTCCCTCACGCGGTTTCTCATCCTCCCACGTCGCTGCTCGTCTCCCTCACGTGGTTTCTCGTCTCCTTGACGATGACTCGGCTGCTCGTCTCCCCGATGTGGCTGCTCGTCTCCCCGAAGAGGCTGACCGCCTTACTCCCTCACTACCTGCTTTCCTCCCTCATGGCCCCGCCCGCCCCGCGCTCGTCCTTGTTCTTCACTCGCCGCTGCACCTGCTCGCCTTCCTACCTTGCCTCCATGGTGGAAAAGTGGATCTAAGTGAACACCTCTATGATGAGGTGTTTCTCGGCTATGAAATCCTCTATGGTCGGGTATCTCTTGATGACAAACTACACGCCGGAGGTGTGGCCTCACTGGCGACAAGCTCCTCCATGGTGGTCGGGCTCCTTCAAAGGCAGGCGCAACTGGATCTGCACTCTACAGTGGGTTATGTTGTAGTATGTGATATGTCGCAACAGTCAATCTTTGATGTTACATGTTTTATGTCACTCAGCAAAAAATTAGTTTTTGCGGTGTTGCAACAGTCGATTAGATATGTTGCTATAATCGATTTGAAATATTGCAACATGTTTTTCTGGATGTTGCAATAGTCGATTTAAGATGTTGCAACATGTTTTTTTGATGTTGCAACTATCGATTTAAGATGTTGCAACATGTTTTTTTGATGTTGTAATATTCGATTTGAGATGTTGCAACATGTTTTTATTGTTTTAATAGTCTATTTAAGATGTTGCAACATGTTTTTTTGGATGTTTCAACTGTCGATTTAAGATATTGCAACATGTTTTTTTTGGATGTTACATGTTTCAGTATGTTGGAAACCTTTGTTCTTTAATATTGCAAGCAATGATTAACATATGATCCATTTGTCTCTCTTTCCATCTCTCTCCCTCATGTATGGCAAGGTGTGGTGTCTGCAAGCGCTATAGGAAGCGCAACCAGAGCCAGAATGGGATGAGCGCTGGGGTGGGACGGGTAGAGCGAAAGCCTGTAGATCTGAAAGGGAAGGAGCACAGCAAAAGCCACTGGATCCGAAAGGGAAGGATCGCTGGGGTGGGACGGGTAGAGCGGAAGCGTCCGGAGCGATTGTTTATATCTGAACGTCCGAGCGCTAGTATTTCCTTTTATTTTTATTTAAATAAACATGTATTGTATACAAAGAAGACCATAAGCATTAACTAATTGCATTTCACGTCCTGACTAAATCTTTCTTTTTGAAACACTGGTGTGCAATGTAGAGAGTTAGTTAAAATGGAACTATATTAAGACCTACGAGGAGGCATATATATGAAAGCATTTACATTTATTTAATTTAGTGCATATACTAATATATCTGCTACCAGACATACCCTTTTTTTTTTTCTCTCGTAGTCGTCTTTTTTGGCTTACATACACCTACGATGTATGATACACATCCAAGGAACCTTGAGCTTCTGAAGCTACTACTTCAGCACAAAGTGTGCCGACAATATATTGTCTAATTTTAGAAAAATGTATGTCAAGCATAGAAGATTGCAAGGTAGTATAACTGTAGCATCTTTGATATGATAATTCATGGAGTATTATAGTGATGGCCCTGTGTTGATTGATGTATAATTGAAATTGTTGTTTTCCCTTTCGTCTCACCCAATGACTCAAATTATACACCAAGTTACACTTTTGTTTAGAGGAAAAATTGTGAGTTTTCCAATTGGTGAACAAAATGCGTATGCAACCAGTGAGATAATGGTAAATCAACAAATCGAAGGAAAAAGCTATAAGGTCACCTCACCAGTTGATTGGCTTTTTTTTTGCGAAGGAAGGGGGATTATATTAAAACTCAGCATATTACATCTTCAAATTACATAAAAATCTAAAATTAAAAATACACAATATTCTATCTACATTCTTCCATTTTCTTCTTTCCCAATGGCATGTCTTGAACACTGTAGCCAAAGTGCAGTGCTTATGCCGAATCTGTTAGAAGATTTAGGCTGGCCTAAATAATAATTTCAAATAAATCCTAAAGGCCCACTCACACATGCATGGTATGGTGGGAGACTTTAGTCCCATATTGCTACTATAGGAGGAGTGAGATCAACTTAAATACTAGAATATTGTCTCAAACTAGATGAAGCTATTGGGAGAGGAAAAGGAAGGAACACACCCGTGCGCTCGCCTTGCCTCATCGGGCTGGGCGATGGGCGTGGGTGCACGACATGCATGTGAATGGTTCGGCGATTTCTCGCTTCAACCTTGCGGGTGCGTGGCTTTCTTTTGCTACACGATATTTTTGCTTGCATGGAAAAAATTGCGCTGACCTATTTTGGCGAGCAATTATTCTCATATTAATGGTGATTGCTCTAATCGACTAACGGCAGGTCAATCAACTTAATGCTGTGATTGCGCGGCTAGTTACTTGCCATAGCTGCGACGCATGTATATTTTGGGACAAGACGTCGTCCTTAGTATAGGCAATTCATCTCCTCCTCCTACCACTGTGCTGCGCCGGCTCCTACTTCCCCATCCTGTCACCAACCTGTTGCCTTTTCATTGTTCATCCAATAACATATGATGTACTTTGTGTCGCCGCACAAGTTTGAAAGTGAAAAGAGATGGCTATATTTATAGGGAAACAAAGGTGAGAAGTAAATTCACTTTTCCTATAAATCTGCTGGCCTAGTAAGAAGTTGTACATGTCGGCTGATAATGAGAAGTAAATTAATTTTCCGACTAGCTAGAATCACTAACTTTTCCCCAAAAATCATTAACTAAGAACTAATACTGCTGGCACAGAAAGAAGTTTGTAATTTTTGTGGCTTTATGAACTAAAGCGGCAATTGAAATTAAAGAAAATAATAATGACAAGTAAATGCACTTTCCTTAGAAAACCGCTAGAATAATCAAAAGTTTTACTTAAATTTGTGATGCTAAGAACTAGAACCGCCGACACAGTGAGAAGTTTGTCATACTTTGTGGCTTTAGGGACTCAAATGCCGACTATAACTTTTGGGAAACAATAATGACAAGTAAATGCACTGTTCCTTGAAAACCACTAGCACAGTAAAAAGCTTTTCCATTGTTTGTCATGCTAAGAACTAAAATATTTGACTAGAAATATAGGGAAATAACAAATAAAAAGTTCATCCACTTTACTGCAAATCTGGCGAGTACATGGCCAAGAGGTATCATCACGAAGGTCAAATCCGCCCCTGGACAGGGGTGGGCTGAGCCGACTGGCTAGAGGCGATGTATATTCGAGGGTCTCTCATTGACTTGATATATGCAAGGCATAGATAGATATGCATGTTAACCGTTCAGTTGGATCTTGTTTTAGTAAACTAGGAAACATATTTGTAAGCCAATCATGGTAGAATCTCTCTATAAATGACCCTGATACTATATAAGACAAGGTAGGGATCCTCTAATAGATACCTCTAGCAACCCTACCATTGTCGTCATTTTTACATCCGACTAGTAATCAATGTATCACACATAGTAGATTAGAGGGGTAGTACACACGACACATATTTATAATAGTTCAAGTATGGGGGTACCCTATGTCCAATATTGATGAGGATCTTTATTGCTTGTGTCCCATGTGGTAGGGGCTGGTTGCGAGTAGGGGTGTGTCTACGGATTGAGGATCTAGTCGGATTTTTCGATCAGGAGCACTCTACTAAAAGTCTCAGTTTGGTTTTGGTAATTGAGTGACAACCTTAGGTGGACTAATGTTATTTATGTGAGATACATAGGTGCTTAGTCCACATGTACACTGGTGTGAGAAAGACATAGAGCCATGGTGGTGAAATGCCTTTTTCATGATGGTAATGCTCAACTAGTGAGATGCACCGAATTGATGCGGTGTCGACCCCCTAGAGGCACCGAACCAAGCGTTGTCAGAGGCTTTGTGCAGTGTTTGGAAGACCCCCACATAAAATTCACATCTTTGGATCATCTTTGTGCAGTGTTTTGACCATTGTTGACTATTGGCACTGCAACCATAGTCAATTGGTCCCAGATCACCAAACGATCGGCTATCTCCATCATCCTTGTTGCATGTCTCTATCTTCATTGATGGATGATCGGGTGACTTTGTTGACCTTTGGCTTCCAACTTGTGCATCCTATTCATCGGCACCACATGATCCCATGACCTCTTTTCACTTCAGTGGACGATACAATGATATCGTGCACAATGACTTCTCTATATTGTGTGATCTCTGACTGTTCGGTGTTTGTTTCTTATTGGAACATGATCTTCTTCATCCATATTATTCCTTATCATTCACGTGATCTACACAATCCTATCTAATACATATTTGCAAATTGGTGGAGTCAACTTGCACCATACTATCAAATGGGCACATTAACCACCACTAATAAATAATACTAAGCCTAAAATTCAAGAACATGTGGTAAGTTCAAGGCTAGAACTAGAGTGGATAAGTTTCCCCAAATAAAACATTACCTATTGTATTAGCCATTATTTGCATGGTTGTTGGGCATTCTTAACGTCATTACCAAAAGTAGACTTAGTTTTCTAATTCTGATAACGGCGCCAAAAATACCGAACCTATCCCTCATGCCACTTAAGCCAAGTTGTCATCCCCAGCATGACATGAGAGACGCGGTATTGAAATATGCAACTGCTCTTCTAAATAAATAATAAATAAGATATGCAAGCGCACAGATTAATACCGATGTAGCATTTTAACCGGGAAGTATTCTAGGTATCGTTATTTATATTTTTACCACTGGGAAGGGATTACTAACATCAATGTTGATTATAGAATGGAATATAGGAATGAGTATCAATCATTGCATGTATAAGTGAGAGCATTCATCTATCTCTTGCATACAGGGGTAAGTGTCACATAAAATATAGATAAAGTATGAATGGTGACAAAGATAATTAATCTGATCATCTAGCCACATATAATAATGATAAGCACCTCAACAGATATTCTAGCAAGTCATTAGCATGGTATTAGGACGAACTACAAGGATATTTCCTAAGTTATTCTTAACTATAAAGTCTAGCATATCATAGTTAGTGCAAGTACACTTGGCAATCATTGCGAAAAAGGACTATGCCCATGCATAGTGATATTATCAAGGAAGATGAGAAACATAGCAATCACTCCCCCGTAATAATGTTGCTCTGCCTGCCTTACACACGGGAGGGGGACTATATAAGAACCAACGAAGCTGTCACCATCGCGGACCACCCCACGATCCGGCATATAAGGTGCAATCGCAGATAAATATGGTCTAAGCACCACGCCTACATAATATTTATCATTTACCCATGGATCCGATGGATAAATGCTATACGATCCTAAACATGTATATAATTCCAATCTAACTAAGCCAAGCGTATAACTACGATAAACTAAGAACAATATAATCGCAAATATAATCAAGTAGAGCATAGTCATAATCAATATATTGAAATAGAACAAAGTTGTATTCATAATATTGAAGAACAAAGATGAACAATGAAGAACAGTAAAGGAATTACCCAGAATCCTCTTGACAGATCCGGAAACCAATCAAAGATTGACTCCTTCTAGTTCTAATCCTATGTAGCTATGCTATACTAGAGATCTAGTTGATGTGGTGGCTCTAGGGCTTGATCAGAGACTCTCCTCCTGAGATTAGGGTTTGAGGAATTGAGAATGAGGGAGTGCCTCCTCCAGGGGCCAGGGGTCCTGCTTATATAGCCCCTCAAGTGAACGTGGGCCGTCGGATCGAACCGACATTAATCGCACGGTTTTCCTTGATCCCTTAGGTCGGTGGAGCATAATCCGCAAGACGGAGCCTGATTGGCTCTCAGGCCAGGGCGGGCGCCCTAGGGAGCAGGGCGGGCGCCCTGCCTCCGGGCCCGTTCGGCCTCCCGTTCGATCTCGTGGCTTCTGGAGTCTTCTAGATGATAGAAAATCGGTGAACACGTTATTATCTCTATGTAAACCCGACGTGTGGGCCTTTCCTCCGTATTGTCTGATAACCCCCTGCAGAAACAGACAAACACCAAAACTCATGGAATTCTGTCAGATAAAACCCTAAGTCTAGGTGTTGGATGCATTTGGATCCTTTTCTTTATTTATTTGATAACTATATTTGGTACTTAAGGACCGTCAACAAACTCCCCCAAGCTTACCTCTTGCTCGTCCCTGAGCAAGGATAGACTCATTATGGATCAGAAGTTGCTGCAACGCCTTTGAACGTTGACGGTACATATGCTTTCAAATAAAGTCTCATCCCTGAGTTAGAGTAAACTGTCAAGACTTAAAACTTACTCATTTTACCTTTCACCATGGGGCTTGCAACCGTCACCTGCATCTTGAGTGGTTAAAAGATAGAACGGTCTAGTCAAACGCCATGTCTCTTATTCTTGATCAGCTATAGCTCTGGAGTTTTTGCAAATTTTTCAAATAAAACTCAGAGATTCCTTGTATGACTTTCTCGGGTCTCTCTTTTGTGGTATTTCTGGATCCTTACCAAGGCAGTACTGGTATATGCCTTCTCTCTCAAAGTATGTGGTATTTATGGTATAAGGCATAGTGACATTGCCTTCTCTCTCACCCTACTCTAATAAGGCTTTGATATCTGGAGCTCATAGGTGGGAGATACAGTATACATACTCATAGAACATTTATTGCATAGTCAAACCATGGATCCAGAGAAACAAGTCAATAAGTCAAATCAAGATGTGCATGTGTGGTGAATGGTGATAACAAAAGTCTAATGCTCTTTTTGAGGGAATACATACCTTTCTTGCTTTTTAAAACTTTTGAGGGGAATGAGATGCTCTATTTTTTTCTCAGGTGGGTATCTTGTACCACTAATTCTACTGTCGGACACTTGTCCATTTTTACCTCCCGTCTCACTTTTTCTTTCTTCGAGGTTCCGAGCACTTGCTCCTTTTTATTTCCTCGTTTTTATATTTTTTTAGAGCAGTCTCCCTCTTTTGAAAATATAGCAAGTGGTAGTAGAAATGACTTGAGCATTAACTTCACAGGGAATAACAGGAATGGGATAATGTTTTTGGCTATTCTCTCCCGGGTCAGGAGTAGAATAATTTTGGGTGAATCTGGAGATGGAAATGAGTGGATATATGTGGATGCGTACTTCCGGAGTAGAAGCAGCATGTATGAGTGAACGTGCAAGTGAATCTTGATTTTAACCACATGACAAGTTCCTAAGGGTCTACACAGCTTGACCACACTCAATGCCCATAAGCAGTAAGTAGTAAAAGTGCAGCTCTTAATCTAACAAGCATGTATATATGGCTGTGGTAGGAATTTAAACTCTCATCATACAGGAACTCATCATGCAACATTTTAAAGATTTTCAAAGATAAAATTCTCTAGAATTCTAGCATCTCTAGAAACAGATAAACAGCAGCTCAACCTTCCCATATCATATCCGTTAACAACTTAGACTTCAGATCAAGTTCTCTTCTCACTAGTTTAGGTTTAGAGCCAGTTTTAAATTATAACAGTTATGTCTAAACTAGAGAGAGAACAAATTTGAAAATTAGGCAGAGCAACTTTTCATCATATCCATGCTAGAGTTTTATTTTCAAGATTCAGTTTAGCATAGCTACTTTATTTATTTATTAAACTAAGCAAATATATATAAACACAAAATATTTATTTGGGTTTTCATGATTATGCATCTTTTTATTTTAATAAAGCATAGGTATAAATGTAGATAAAAATACTTATCGGGATAAATGGGGGTGCTCTCCCCCAAGCTAGATCTTGACGTAATTTCTTCTGATGTAGCTAGCAGGTGCAGAGGTGTATTTGAATGTCGGCAACACCCTGACAACGATTAGGATGTCCTCCATCTGCTAGTCTTTCTGAATTCTGTGGAGCTCAAATAGACAACAAAGCTTCGTGGAACTTGATTAAGCGTTAGCATAAATATCTAGCCTTTATCATGTTTGAGCTTCCTTGATAAATGTCACTCTCTATTTTTATTTTCATTTTTATAGAACAGAAAAAATATATATTATTATTATTTTTTTATGCCACCACAGTGAATGTACTTATGGGTTTTATGCCACTCGCATACTCACATGGGGCTTACTGTTTTCAACATTTTTTTAGACAGAATGAACATGATTAACTGAGCAATAATTAAAGGGAAAATGATAACTACCAAGTTTACCTCTTGGCACGGCGTTCGGTATTTTTAAGTCCTCCGAACAGGACTTCTTTTCTTCTTAGTTGTCCTGGGATTTGGGTGGCGTAGACGGTGGTTCCGGCAGCGCCTCCTCTTCTTGTGTAACTGTCTTCGCCTTCCATACCCGACTTGGTGCTTCGGTCTCCTGTTGTGTATCCTCGGGCCTTATGACCTCTCCTTCATAGTCTGCCCATACGTCCTTGATGGTTTGCCTCCTTTGGTTACGGTTACGTCGCCTTCTTCTTGTCCTGACCTGCTTAGAATCTTCAACTATATAGTTAGGGTCATTAAAGTAGCGACGTACCTTCTCAGAGGGGAAATGCATATGGACTTCTCTGGTTCCAATGTAGATGATTGCTTTGACGGTGCCTAGGAATGGTCTTCCTAGGATGATGGGTGGATCGTACTCGTCGTCTCCCATGTCAATGACCTGAAAGTCTGTATGGACAAAATGATCATTAATTTTAACAGGGACATCGGTTACTATACCTTCGACCTTTCGGGATGTCTGATCTGCCATCTGGAGTTGAGTGTATGTTGGTTTTAAGGGCATGGTTCCGTACAAGAGCTGATAGGTGACTGTGGCCATTATGTTGACGCCTGATCCAGTGTCGCAGAGCGCCTTCTGAAAGGAGTATCCATTGATTGAGCACTCAATGCTTGGCATGCCTGGGTCGTCCTTCTTGTTCAGGAAGGGTGACTTGAGTCGACCATCTTGACCTCCTTGAACTGCAGTGACCATCTTAGCTGATTCGGTCCATCCTTGGTTGTTCTTGTTCTGCTTGATCCTCCTGTTGGTCCTCTTCCTTGGTTCATGTTGGGGTTGCTCTGGGATTTGTGTAATCTTGTTCTTGAAGGAAAACGTCTCCTTCCTCCCCTTGATGTTGAAGTTGATCTTCGCAGCGCTGGCGTAGATGACAGCTCCCGAGGTGTTCAGGAATGACCTTCCCAGAATAACTGGTGACCTCTCATCGGACCCGATCTCTATCACCACGAAGTCAGCTGGAGCATACGAGGTACCAACTTGGACACACATGTTCTTTAATATTCCTTTAGGAAAGCTTAGTGTCCGATCTGCAAGCTACAAACACATAGTTGTTTCTGATAAAGGATATGTAAAGAATTTTTCATAGAGTACCCTGGGCATAATGTTGACGCTGGAGCCAAAGTCACAGAGTGCTTCTGGGAAGTCCACCATGCCGATGGAGATCGGGATGACGGGGCGTCCTGGATCGCCTCTCTTGACTGGCAGAAGGTCATTATGTACTCCGACAGCGGGATTACTCCAATAGTTACCTGCATCAAATATGTCTACAAGATTTGCAGATTCTAATCATTCCGGTTGTGATGGTATACCGGGGTTAGTAGCAGGAACAGCAGCAGCTATTTGATTTAACTGAGATTCAATCATTTTATTAAAGCTAATTTGGTTTTTTATGGCAGTAGAGAAATTATCTATTCTATTATTTATGTTTTCTAGTATTTTATCATTGGATGCCAATTTCTTAGACAAGTTATCCATTAGCTTTCCTTGATTAGACACTAACTCTCTCAGGGGTGGAAAATTATTATTGTTGTTGTAAGAGTTATTACCTTGATAATTACCTGAGTAGTTACCTGAGTAGTTAGGCCTCTGTTGATTCCAACCTTGATTTTGTTGAGGACGGTTGTAGTAGTTGTTGTTGTTGATGTACCTTGCATCCTCAAGCATCTCAGGGCAGTGATTGTCTAAGTGTCCAGTATCTCCACATTCCTCACAAGTCATGTGAGAGTCGTAGACGTTCATGACTTCTCTTTTGTCTCCAGCTTTGTCATCGAGCTTTTTCATGAGTAGGTCTAACTTTGCAGACAGCATGTCTTCCTCCTTGAGCTGGTGCATACCTCCACCCTTCTTGCGTGTTTGGATCCTCTCTTCATTCCAACCTTGGTTGGACGCCATTTTCTCCACAAGGGCTGTAGCTTGTGGTATGGTGAGTGATAGAAATGCGCCTCCAGCTGCAGCATCCACGGTCTCACGAGCACTAGTGATGAGCCCATGATAGAAAGTCTGCATAAGTAGCCAGCTTTCCATTCCATGATGGGGACATTCTAGGATGTAATCTTGAAAGCGCTCCCATGCTTCTGGAACGGATTCATCATGTTATTGCTGAAAACTTATAATCTTCCCACGGAGAGCATTGGTCTTGCCCATGGGAAAGAACTTAGCCAGAAAGTTCGTAGAGCAGAGTGCCCACGTAGTGTTCTTATCCTTCGTCGCGTAGAACCACTGCTTCGCTCTCCCCAATAGTGAGAATGGGAAAAGGCGAAGTAGTATGGCGTCTCTGGGAACACCTAATAAAGTGAATGTGCTGCAAATCTCTAGGAAGTATTGGAGATGAGCACTTGCATCTTCGTGCGGCTTCCCACAAAACTGGTTGGCTTGTACCATGTTGATGAGCCCTGGCTTGAGCTCAAAGTTCTTGTCGATGGCCGCGGCAGGTCCAGTGCGGATGTTGTCCGTAGTGGGAGCTGAGAACTCGCGGATCGTCTTGTTCGCCATGGCTGCGAACTCTGTTGACAAATTTCGGATGAAACTTCGGCGGTCTTCTGGATTGGATGAAGTGTTGCGTCGAAGTGTTGACTTCTTGAGCTTGGCTCTTGCCCCTCTGATTAATGCTTCGGGGTTGTCAACAAAATTTTCTGGAAGATGTCCTCTATTCATACATCACCCTGCAAAACAATAAGAATGGAAAAATACAGGGGTAAATCTGTATGGGAGAATTGATGATCTCAATCACTTAATGATGCGAATGATGACTCAAATTCCGTATTCATTCCTTGTTAGTAAATCAATCTTCCCCGGCAACGGCGCCAAAAATGCTTGTTGGGCATTCTTAACGTCATTACCAAAAGTAGACTTAGTTTTCTAATTCTGATAACGGCGCCGAAAATGCCGAACCTATCCCTCATGCCACTTAAGCCAAGTTGTCATCCCCAGCATGACATGAGAGACGCGGTATTGAAATATGCAACTGCTCTTCTAAATAAATAATAAATAAGATCTGCAAGTGCACAGATTAATACCGATGTAGCATTTTAACCGGGAAGTATTCCAGGTATCGTTATTTATATTTTTACCACTGGGAAGGGATTACTAACATCAATGTTGATTATGGAATGAAATATAGGAATGAGTATCAATCATTGCATGTATAAGTGAGAGCATTCATCTATCTCTTGCATACAGGGGTAAGTGTCACATAAAATATAGATAAAGTATGAATGGTGACAAAGATAATTAATCTGATCAGCTAGCCACATATAATAATGATAAGCACCTCAACAGATATTCTAGCAAGTCATTAGCATGGTATTAGGACGAACTACAAGGATATTTCCTAAGTTATTCTTAACTATAAAGTCTAGCATATCATAGTTAGTGCAAGTACACTTGGCAATCATTGCGAAAAAGGACTACACCCATGCATAGTGATATTATCAAGAAAGATGAGAAACATAGCAATCACTCCCCCGTAATAATGTTGCTCTGCCTGCCTTACACACGGGAGGGGGACTATATAAGAACCAACGAAGCTGTCACCATCGCGGACCACCCCACGATCCGGCATATAAGGTGCAATCACAGATAAATATGGTCTAAGCACCACGCCTACACAATATTTATCATTTACCCATGGATCCGATGGATAAACGCTATACGATCCTAAACATGTATATAATTCCAATCTAACTAAGCCAAGCGTATAACTACGATAAACTAAGAACAATATAATCGCAAATATAATCAAGTAGAGCATAGTCATAATCAATATATTGAAATAGAACAAAGTTGTATTCATAATATTGAAGAACAAAGATGAACAATGAAGAACAGTAAAGGAATTACCAAGAATCCTCTTGACAGATCCGGAAACCAATCGAAGATTGACTCCTTCTAGTTCTAATCCTATGTAGCTATGCTATACTAGAGATCTAGTTGATGTGGTGGCTCTAGGGCTTGATCAGAGACTCTCCTCCTGAGATTAGGGTTTGAGGAATTGAGAATGAGGGAGTGCCTCCTCCAGGGGCCAGGGGTCCTGTTTATATAGCCCCCTCAAGTGAACGTGGGCCGTCGGATCGAACCGACATTAATCGCACGGTTTTCCTTGATCCCTTAGGTCAGTGGAGCATAATCCGCGAGACGGAGCCTGATTGGCTCTCAGGCCAGGGTGGGCGCCCTAGGGAGCAGGGCAGGCACCCTGCCTCCGGGCCCGTTCGGCCTCCCGTTCGATCTCGTGGCTTCTGGAGTCTTCTAGATGATAGAAAATCGGTGAACACGTTATTATCTCTATGTAAACCCGACGTGTGGGCCTTTCCTCTGTATTTTCTGATAACCCCCTGCAGAAACAGACAAACACCAAAACTCGTGGAATTCTATCAGATAAAACCCTAAGTCTAGGTGTTGGTTGCATTTGGATCCTTTTCTTTATTTATTTGATAACTATATTTGGTACTTAAGGACCGTCAACAATGGTCATTCTCATCTAGCAAATTAGAATATTTAGAACAACAGAGCTAGTAGTTAACTCTAGTGTATTAGTTATTTTTTAAAAAAAAACTTTGAGTGATTGAATGTAAAAAACTGTTGATCATTTGGTCTCATAAAAAAGTTTGTGAAAGGCTTGCAAATTGAAGACATACCCCTACATAGAATAGGATCCTTTTATTCATACATTAATTACACTGACGACAAACATTTTCTCATCTTATTTGCCTCTACATGTAGTAGATATGGTCATGAGTGTCACATTAGAAGAATGGTGCACATTGTGGAATTCCCTTGCATCGGTGATGAACAATCCTTTTTGGTGGTGGTTCTTCTTCATTGTTGTCATTGCAACTATCTTTGATACAAGCAGTACTGGAACCAACATTATCATTGCTAGTCACATCATCCTTTCCTCTATATTCAATACCGATTTCCACCATGGCTAACATATCCATATCCTCTTTTATACCTTTGAGCTACATAAAGTGATAATTTTAAGTGTGTAAATTAGTAAAATATGACTTTTGAGCTAAAGTATAGTAATTGTTAAACTTATTACTTCTTTTGTACCCTAACAAGCTTAATATTTGTAATGCATAATAACTTACATTGCATCCAAGAGAGCAAAAGCGAAATGCATCAAGCAGGGGATGACCACACATCTCAAAATTGTGTTAGGATGGTGAAGTTGCTTTACTAACGGAGACACCACAACTACAGTGTCGTGTCCGCCTGTTCAAGAATACAACCCTTGCACTATTGATTATGTAAGTTTGCACATCGCTTATATCAAGAATTAATGTCCTCAATCTCTGAAACCCTGACAACGTCATGGTATGATGATCGCCTTATCTGAAAGATCCAATTATTGAAAACTTAAATGTTGTCAACTAGAACATAGTACATGCCCATATAATTAAATATGCATGGCTTGCTAGTGACCAGAACACACCAAATGTATAACACATTTCATGTAAGGTTTTATGCCTATTTCTTGATTGCAAGTTGAAGAAAAAAGTAATAATAATGAAGACATCAGTATCATAAACTATTGAATTACATGACATATCCCATATGTCAACTTTCAAACTTTCTATTAATGTTACGACTACAAATTTCATACCTAGATTGCATGATGAGTGGAATGGTCACACGCATGATAGTGATAGTAGAGAGATCTTGCATTGGTGGCGCCTCACACTGTGTGCAAAATAGGTTACACTCATTACGAGTAGCAAGAAAATGGGTAGTACAAATGGTAAAGAATTGTGTTGCAAGCAATAACTCTAGGCATGAAGGCACAACCTTTTCATTGTTAATCCAATAACCTATGATGTATTTTGTGTCGCTGCACAGGTTTGTAAGTGAAAGAGATGGCTATATTTATAGGGAAACAAAGGTGAGAAGTAAACTCACTTTTCCTATAAATCTGCTGGCGTAGTAAGAAGTTGTGCATAATTTATGATGCTAGGAATTGACATGTCGGTTGATAATGAGAAGTAAATTAATTTTCTGACTATAATCATTAAATTTTCCCCTAAAATCATTTGCTAAGAACTAAAACCGCTGGCACAATGAGAAGTAATAATTTGTGACTTTATCAACTAAAATGACAATTAAAATTATAAAAAATAATAATGACAAGTAAATGCACTTTCCTTGGAAAACCGCTAGAATAATCAAAAGCTTTACTTAATTTTTGATGCTAAGAACTAAACTGCTAATACAGTGAGAAGTGTGCAGTGGCGGTCCTAGGATTTGTAAAAGACTAGGGCCAAATTTTAGTGGCCAAACACTAAAAGCCAGGAACTCGAGAGAAATACGATGCTAAAGTCCTAGTCCTCTTCATATTGTACATTGTAATTTTAGAATGTAACTAGAATCCAACCTCAACAAACTGAGAAGGATTGAAAATTGAAATTGGAAAACAATGCAAACCAGGGTTGCAGCTGCTCTGATCCTCAGTTGTCAGCTCCTGTCTTCCTGGGGGCTGGGACGGCCACCGCTAGGGCTGGGGGCTGGGGCGCTGCTGCGTTGGGTGGCGGGCAGGAAGCTGACGACTGGCCGAGCCACCAAGGGCGCCGCCGGCAGCCACGCAAACTGGAGCCGCAGAGGGCAGAATGAAAAGGGCGATCCGCAGAGGGCAGAATGAAAAGGGCGAGCCGTAGAGCCGGCAAGGGGCGGAGCGTAGATGCGGAGCGAAGGCCGGAGGGAGGCGAGCGACGGCACGACTCCAGACAGAGTGACGGATGAATATGAGATGTGACTCGCAAGCGAGGTGGCGTGAGTTGGGTGAACGAGCTGCCCTATTCCCAGCTGGGCTGACTCCATTGTTGGGCTGATGGGCCCAAAAACTGAAGAGTTGCTCCCTGTTTATTTGGGCCACGACTTGGGCCATGGCCCTACTGGCCCTAGTGCTGGGTCTGCCAATGGAAGTGTGTCATGCTTTGTGGCTTTAGGGACTAAAATGTCGACAAGAACTTTTGGGAAACAATAATGACAAGTAAGTGCACCTTTCCTTGAAAACCGCTACCACAGTCACAAGCTTTTCCATAATTTTCCTGCTAAGAACTAAAATATTTCACTAGAAATATAGGAAAACAACAAATAAAAATTTCATCCACTTTCCTGCAAAATCTGGTGAGTACATGGCCTAGAGGTATAATCATGAAGGTCAAAGCTGCCCCTGGACAGGGGTGGGTTGAGCCGATTGGCTAGAGGCTCAAGGGTCTGTCATTTACTTAATTGATGTATGCAAGCTATAGATAGATATGCATGTTAACCGTTCAGTCAGATGTCGTTGTTGTAAACTAGGAAACATAT
This sequence comes from Saccharum spontaneum, assembly GCA_022457205.1. NCBI lineage: Eukaryota > Viridiplantae > Streptophyta > Magnoliopsida > Poales > Poaceae > Saccharum > Saccharum spontaneum. The sequence goes on along the minus strand of CM039588.1, from coordinate 43,522,992 downwards.
TTGTAAGCCAATCAAGATAGAATCTCTCTATAATAGTACCCCTATACTATATAAGGTAAGGTAGCAAGCCTCCAATAGATACCTCTATCTAGCAACCCTACCGCTTGTCATCATTTTTACATACGATTAGTAGTCGATGTATCAGAGACATAGTAGATCAGATGGGTAGCACACATGACACATATTTATTTTAGTTCAAGTATGGGGTTCCCTACATCAATATAGATGAGGATCTTTATTGCTTGTGTCCCATGCATTGGGAGCTGGTTGCGAGTAGGCGATCCCAACTATGTGTCTATGGATTGAGCATCTAGTTGGATTTTCTAATCAAGGGCACCCTACTGAAAGTCTCAGTTTGGTTTTGGTAATTTAGTGATAAGCTTAGGTGGACTAATGCGATTTATGTGAGATACACGGGTGCTTAGTCCACATGTACAACTAGTGTGAGAAAGACATGGAGCCACGGTGGTGAAATGGCTTTTGCATGATGGTAATGCTCAACTAGTGAGATGAAGGAGCTCATTGCACAATGAGACATGACATGGTATCATGTGTGTGAGGAAAATGGACCCTATGGGCCATTAAGTTTGATTTCGGTGTTTGATAAAACAACATGACCATTTGGACTAACAAGGCTTTCTAGTATACAAGGTGTTCTGTGGTGTTGGGAAACCTCCAGGTGCAGAGGTCGAGGCACCTAAAGAATGACAGGCTAAAGATCATGATGGGGAGGGGGACATTGAGCGGCAAGGGCCGACTCACGAAGATGAGCTCCTCGACATAGTTGATGACGAAGAGGTAGAAACCTGCACATGAGTTCGGTGCGGTGCGTGGCTATGGAGCCACTGGTGAGGTCGACGCAACGGAAGGGCCCCAGGTGTGCATATATGACCTGAGACACTGAAAGTCCCTAGTTTGGTTTTGGCTAATTGATGAAACCTAGGACTAACCTTTGTATCTAAGTGGATGATTTAGATAAAGGTGGTCATTGAATATGAGACATGACATTGACTCATGTGACCAAGATGGTGAAGACCAAGATGAGGCTTGGCTCGATGGACCAGTTGTGAAGGTGAAGGGCAAGTCGAGGCTTCGAAGCGAAGGACCATGCGATGGTGAAGCTTGAACAAGACTTGACGCCGATGGACTGATGCAATGGTGAAGAGCAGGTGAAGTCAAGGTCGATGGATCGAGATGGTCATGTGATGATATGAAGTGGATCATATCATTTGGAGAAACAAAATGGGCTCAAGGCAAAGGTATAACCATAGGGCCATTTTGTTTTGCACTCAAGACACCATAGAGGGTGTGAGTGGTTTAGGATCGATAACCGAACTATTAAGAGGGGAAGTCTTATCGGTTACTCGACGCACGGGTGCCACTAGGTGAATTCATGAAGTGCATTGCATGTAGGGCCTAGTGAGCTAACTGGAAAACCTTTAAAAATGATTATGAAAATGCTAATACACGTGCACAAGGTGGTGATCACTTGTTGGTGTTGGCACATTTGTGAAGGCGATGGAGTTTGAGGGGTAGAGAGGGGTTTGGGGTCCTCTCTCCCTCCCGTCGAGCTTGCGAGGCGGGATTCAGGCATTTTTGAGGAGATGAAATGTCTATTTTCCTTTACGCCGGTGTCAAGATTTGGAAGCGATGTCACGTGGTGTTTCATGAGCTAAAACTTGTGCTAAAGTGTTACACATATGAAGAGTAGCTCATAAGTGACAAGGGCGATCAAGCGAAACGAGAAAACGATGAAGTGTCACCGAGTTACATGCGACAGACGCTGGCCTTGGGGGCGACAGACGCTGGCGTAAGCGTCTGTTGGCTTACCCTAGGCGCAGCCAGCAGAGGTGGAGGCGACGGACGCGGTGGTGGTCGAGTGTCAGACGCTCTGCTTCAGCGTCTGTTGGGTGTCTCTTCTGCGCTTTGCGAGCGCGTGCCTTCACCGAGCGACGGACGCGTCAGACGGTGTCATGACGGACGTGTCAGTCGGCTGAGCGCGGCACGGGTGCTCTCTGTGCCGTGTTTGTCACTGCAATAGACGCTGGGTTCATGGTGCAACAGACGCGGGATGGCGCATCTGTCACGTTCATGCGCGGCGCGGTGCGTACTGGACCGCGTCTATCGGTGCGTCAGACGCGCGCCCTCGATGCGTCGGACGCGTCTGACGCAGTGGGCGCGAACGCGATGAATTCAAATGATCGGGACATGTGGCACGCGTAGGAGCGACGGACGCTGCTGTGCAGTGTCTGTCGGCTTGGTGACAGACACTACTATGCAGCGTCTGTCGCCCCCGAAAAACGTCCAATGAGGTTTCCAACGGCTCTATTTGTTTGGGGTGCTTATAAATACTTGTTGGCTAGCCCTTGGGGAGGCCTCTTGACATTTCTAACACTCTTGTGCATCCTTTGAGCTAAAGCATCTCCCTCCCACTCATCTCTCTTGCTTGATTGCAAATCAAAAGTGAGATTGAGTGATCCTAAAGTGCATTGCATAGCTTGAGGGCATCTAGTGGCACCTGTGGGTGGTTTAGCCAGTGGATTTCTTATTACTCTTAGAGAGTACCGCTCCTAGCTGGCTTAGAGATTGTTGGAGGCGTTGGCAAGAGAAGGAGATTGTTCTTGGCCACCTCCAGTTGATTGTAAGAGGTTCTTGTGCTTTCCTCGGCGGAGCGCCAAAAGCAACTCTAGTGGAATGCGTGTGTCATTGAGCTACCTCACTTGAGAGTGGTGTCTTGCGGTGCCTTGCGGGGCATGCCTTGAGGGGCAAGTGACTTGAGGGTCACACCGGGAAATCATCTAAGTGTTGGTCGACACAACCGGTGACGTAGATTGTCGGTGCACAAGTGAACACCGGGTGAACAAAAATATTGTGTCTCTTGTCTCTCGGTGATTGGTCTTCATATTGTGTTGTTGTCAATATTGATTGATTGTATATCGTCTTGGTGATTGGCAACATCTTCACTCCACCGTCGGTATAAGATTCACAATCCTCTCTCTTGCATTTACATTTACTAGATTATCTTGTGTAGCTCTAGTGGTAGCTTTGCTAGTAGTGTTGTTAGCTTGCTCACTAGTGTAAAATTAGTGACATAGCACTTGTGTGAACTAGAGATCATAATCTACTAGACTTGTGGATAGGAGACTTGCATCACAACCGTAGGCTAAGCAAAACTCGCTTTACGTGCTTAGTGGTTCGTGTAGGAATTTTTATAGGCTATTCACCCCCCTCTAGCCATCTAGGACCTTACAGACACCACCACAGTGATGCATCAGAGTCTGTGTCATGAGCTAGGCTCTAGCAATGGCCAACACCCGGGATGTGGAGGGCGTCGATGAGGACGAGCGGTATGGAGTGCTAGAGTGGGAGCCAGTGCAATGAGAGCAAGGTAGTGCATGCGACGTCTTTGATAGGAAGACGTGAGATGATGTCCTAGAGGATATTGTCAGGGAGCGCGCTAACTTAGTCCTTGGTGATGCACCCACCCTCTGGGATGAGAACTCGCCAGAGAGGAACCACTGGTGTAGACGAGCGGGCCCAAGAGCCAGGAGCTCAAGAAGTCCCTCATGGTGGTGCTCATGGCATGGTCCATTAGGTGCATGTTTATCTCTTGCCTCTTCATCTGGAGAAGCATACCCTCTATGGTTGTATTGGGAAGGGACACGTAAGAGCAGTGACGGGTTTGGGGAATTTTGTTGGAGTGGTGGCGATGCTGATGGTGACGAACTGACACACCAGTCCACCACTATTTGTTGCAAACTGAAAGAGTGGTAAGGATATGTTGAAGTAATTAACCACATTTCTTGCTAAGCAATCAACATCAAAATGATAAGAATCTGGCTTCTCCAAATAGGTTCTAGCTCTGACTTATTTGCAAAAGCAGCCTCCAGGATGAAGTTGAAGCCCTCATTCGGTAAAACGACTCTTATTTTAAAGAAGGAAGGAGTGAAATAGGTCAAATATCAAAAGTACCTCTGCCTCAAGTTTGCGTATCAGAGGAAACCTCGGTGGAATTTTGCCTACAATTCTTATGAACTTGATCACTATTTCCATATTTAGGAATGTAGGCCCAGAAAAATGCCAAATAAAGTCATGTTTGTGTGGCTTGGGCATCTAAGACCCTCTTTGGTTGGGCTTTTTAGCTGGCTTTTGCTAAAGCCAGCTAAAAGGCCCAAAAGCCACATGTACTTTTGCCCAAAAGCTGTTTTTGTTGTAGTACAAATTAAAAGCTCCTCACCCCCTACATTCACTGCCTTTTGAGCCTAAAAATTATCCACCCGCCACTGCTTACGAAGCGAATCATTTTTTTTCTCATTCCATTTCTATTTGCGAGTCATGCGAGGAAAGGTGACGCCTCCCGGCCAGAGCACCGCCGCGGGCATCCCGGTGGATCTCCTCCTCTATCCCCGATGGCCAGGGCGTGCGGTGCGCCTCCTCCTCCATGGCCGGTGTCCGACGCATCTCCCCCTCCTCCATCCCCGACGGTCAGGGCATCCGACGCACCTCCACCTCCATGGCCATTGTCTGGCAGACCTCCTCCTCGAGTGGTGCTCCTCGACGATCTGGATCTAGCGGCGCTCCTCATCGATCTCCGACATCCGGGGCGTCCAGCACACCTCTTCCTCCATGGTCGGAGTCCGGCGGACCTTCTCCTTGAGCGACGCTCCTCCTCGATCCAGATCCAGTGGTACTCCTCCTCTATCTCTGACATCCAAGGCGTCCGGCGCACCTCCTTCTCCATGGTCGGCGTTCGACGGACCTCCTCCTCTTCGATCCGGCCCCAACGGCGCTCATCCTCGATCTCCGGCAGCCGGGGCATCCAGCGCACCTCCTCCTCCATGGTCAGCGTCCGACAGACCTCCTCCTCCTCGATCTGGCCCCAGCGGCACTCCTCCTTGATCCCTGACGGCCGGCGCAGGCATCACCCCTAGCCCCGCAGCCAGCGTGAGTCGAGATCTCGCAGAGCAGAGCAGGTGGCGCACGGGGCTTTCGTGTCTTCCTGGCCTCGGTCCTGGCAGCCAAGGTCGAGCGCCTCCTACCCCTTTGAGCTCTGGCACGGCCCTAATGATCTCTGACATGTTTTGAACCCCGACCTCACCTTCCTGTGCACGCACGAGAAGAAGAACAGGGAAGAGGCTGACGAGCGGGGTCTGCTCGTAAGTGAGAGAGGCTCATCTGCTGAACCAACAAATGAGCTTTTGACTTTCCTATAGCTACTTTTCCAAAAGCCACAGCTCACAACTGCTTTTTCAAAAGCCACAGCCCAACCAAACAAGGCCTAATTGTGAAATGACTTTAGCTGTTGCTCCTTTTGGTATCAGAAGTCGTTTCATATACAAAATTGGTACAAATTCTAGTTAAGCCCATAGAAAAGCGGGTGCAAAAGTTGTGCCATAAGCCAGGTTTTCCATCACGGTACCTCTAGCTATGAGTGGCGAGGACGGAGTGCCGTTACTCATAACTGTAGCCAAAACTACATATTGTGACTACACGGATTTAGGCTACTCATTTATACTCCATCTAATTTTTGAGTGACAAGAAAATGGGTTGTGCATATGGTAAAGAATGTGCTGCAAGCAATAACTCTAGCCATGAAGCACTAACTTTCTTTTCATTGTTAAACCAATATCCTATGATGTACTTTGTTTCGCTGCACATGTTTGTGAGCGAAAGAAATGGCTATATTTATGGGGAAACAATGGTGTGGAGTACATTCATTTTGCCTGTAAATATGCTGGCGGCATAGGAAGAAGTTTTGCATAATTTGTGATGCTAGGAACCGACATTTTGGTTGATAATGAGAAGTAAATTAATTCTCCCCCAAGTATCATTAACTTTTCCCCTAAAATCATTTGCTAAGAAATATAACCGCTGGCACAATGAGAATTTTGTAATAATTTATGGCTTTATGAACTAAAATGACAATTAAAATTATAGAAAATAATAATGACAAGTAAATACACTTTCCTTGGAAAACTGCTGGAACAATCAAAAGCTTTAATGTGATGCTAAGAACTAAAACCGCAGATACAGTGAGTGTGTCACACTTTGTGGCTTTAGGGACTAAAATGCTGACTAGAAATAATGACAAGTAAATGCACCTTTCCTTGAAAACCACTAGCAGAGTGAAAAGTTTTTCCATAATTTGTCATGCTAAGAACTAAAATATTTGACTAGAAAAGAAGGAAACAACAAATAAAATGTTCATCCACTTTACTGCAAAATCTGGTGAGCACATGGCCCATAGGTATCATCACGAAGGTCAAAGCCACCCCTGTACAGGGGTGGGCAAAGCTGACTAGCTAGAGATGACGTATATTCGAATGTCTCTCATTTACTTGATACATGCAAGGCATAGATAGATATGCATGTTAACCGTTCAGTCTGATCTTGTTGTAGTAAAACTAGGAAACATATCAATAAGCCAATCAAGATATGATCTCTCTATAACACTGCCCATATACTATATAAGACAATGTAGGGAACCTCTAATAGATACCTCTAGTTACCCTAAGACTTGTCATTTTTTACATCCGACTAGTAATCAATGTATAACACATAGTAGATCATAGGGGTAGCACACACCACACATTTTTATACTAGCTCAAATATGGGGTACCCTATATCTAATATAGATGAGGAACATTGTTGCTTGTTGTGTCCCATGTGCTGGGGGCTGGTTGTGAGTAGGGGATCACAACTATGTATCTATGGATTGAGGATCTAGTCAGATTTTCTCATCAGGAGCACCCTACAGAAAGCCTCGATTTGGTTTCAGTAATTTAGCGACAACCTTAGGTGGACTAATGTGATTTATGTGAGATACACATGTGGTTATTCCACATGTACACTAGTATGAGAAAGACATCGAACCATGGTGGTGAAATGGCTTTTGCATGACGGTGATGCTCAACTAGTGAGATGAAGGAGCTCATTGCACAATGAGACATGACATGGTGTCATGCGTGTAAGGAAAATGGACCCTATGGGCCACTAAGTTTGATTTTGTTGTTTGATAAAACAACATGACCATTTGGACTAACAAGGCTTGCTAGTGTACAAGGTGTTTTGCATTGATAGGGAACCTCCGGACGTTGAGGTCAAGGCGCTTGACGAATGATAGGGCGAAGATCGTGGGGAGGGGGCATCGAGTGGCCAGGGCAAATTCATGATGATGAGCTCCTCGACGCACTAGATGGCGAGGAGGTAGAACCAGCACATGAGTTTGGCATGGTGCGCGGCCATGGAGCCACCGGTGAGGTCCATGCAATGGAAGGGCCCCCGGTGTGCCTCTAGGATCTGAGATGCCGCTATAGTGTCCGCACTAGAGTCGGTGTCACGAGCTAGGCTCCGGTCATGGCAAGTGCTCGGGACGTGGAGGCGTCGATGAGGACGAGCGGCGTGGAGCACCAAAGCGTGAGCCAGTGCAACAAGAGCAAGGCAGTGCACACGACATCCTTGACAGGAAGACGTTAGATGATGTCTCGTAGGATATTGTTGTGGCGCGCTGACTCGGTCCTCGACGACGTGCTCGCCGGCTAGGACAAGAAGTTGGCTAAGAGGAAGGTGACGTAGATGAGTGGTTCCAAGAGCCTAGAGCTCAGGACGTCCCTCATGGTGGTGCTCATCGTGTGGTCATTTATACTCTATCTAATTTGCGAGTAGCAAGAAAATGGGTTGTGCATATGGTAAAGAATTGTGTTGCAAGCAATAACTCTAGCCATGAAGGCACTACCTCTCTATTCATTGTTAAACCAATATCCTATGGTGTTGCTGCACATGTTTGTAAACGAAAGAAATGGCTATATTTATAGGGAAACAAAGGTGAGAAATACATTCACTTTACCTGTAAATATGCCGACGGCATAGCCAGAAGTTTTGCATAATTTGTGATGCTAGGAACTGACATGTCAGTTGATAATGAGAAGTAAAATAATTCTCATCCTACTATCACTAACTTTTCCCCTAAAATCATTTGCTAAGAAATAAAACCGCTAGCACAATGAGAAGTTTGTAATAATTTTTGGCTTTATGAACTAAATCGGCATTTAAAATTATAGAAAATAATGACAAGTAAATGCACTTTCCTTGAAAACCGCTAGAACAATCAAAAGTTTACTATGGTGCTAAGAACTAAAACCGCTGATACAGTGAGAAGTGTGTCGCACTTTGTGGCTTTTTAGGGACTAAAATGCTGACTAGAACAAACTTTTGGGTAGCAATAACGATAAGGAAATGCACCTTTTCTTGAAAACCGCTAGCATAGTTAATAGTTTTTTCCATAATTTGTCATGCTAAGAACTAAAATATTTGACTAGAAATATAAGGAAACAACAAATAAAAAGTCCATCCACTTTACGGCAAAATCTGGTGAGTACATGGCCCATAGGTATGATCATGAAGGTCAAAACCGCCCCAATACAGGGGTGGGCAAAGTCGACTGTCTAGAGGTGATGTATATTCGAGGGTCTCTCATTTACTTGATATATGCAAGGCATAGATAGATATGCATGCATGTTAACCGTTCAGTCGGATCTTGTTGTAGTAAACTAGGAAACATGTATATCAGTAAGCCAATCAAGATATGATCTCTCTATAACACTACCCATATACTATACAAGGCAAGGCAGGGAGCCTCTAATAGATACCTCTAGTAACCCTATGACTTGTCATTTTTAACATCCGACTAGTAATCAATGTATAACACATAGTAGATCATAAGGGTAGCACACACCACACATTTTCATACTAGCTCAAATATGGGGTACCCTACATCTAATATAGATGAGGAACATTGTTGCTTGTTGTGTCCCATGTGCTAGGGGCTGGTTGCAAGTAGGGAATCGCAACTATGTATCTATGGATTGAGGATCTGGTAGGATTTTATCATCAGGGGCACCCTACTGAAAGCCTCGATTTGGCTTCGGTAATTTAGTGACAACCTTAGGTGGACTAATGTGATTTATGTGAGATACACAAGTGGTTAGTCCACACATGTACACTAGTGTGAGAAAGACATCAAACCATGGTGGTGAAATGGCTTTTGCATGAGGGTAAAGCTCAACTAGTGAGATGAAGGAGGTCATTGCATAATTAGACATGACATGGTGTCATGCATGTAGGGAAAATGGACCCTATGGGCCATAACGTTTGATTTTAGTGTTTGATAAAACAACATGATGATTTGGACTAACACGGCTTGCTAGTATACAAGGTGTGTGTTGGCGGTCACTAACGACCATTTCTAACCGCCAATTTAAGTCCAAAATAGGAGAAATAAACATACTTTTGACATATATGCATATACTATTGAAACGATCCATGATTTTCTCGAAGGGAAATCCACTGATTGCATCATAATGTGATAATCCTAGGAAGACCAAGCTATCACATTATCATTATTCTGCTGATATCACGGTCATACATCGTGGAATTACAAGATTACAAGACATTACATCACTTGGTAACACACCTAAGTACATCATTATTCTAGCGAAAACACACAGATCTTCATCAAAGTCGACGTAGCGCGTCAGCGAGTGAAGGCTCCTCCTTCATGGGCAAGCATCAGAGTAGGCGTAGAGTGTTAATGAGCGTAGACTTCATCTTCTCAACCAAACTTGAACGTAGGAATGAGACCACCTAATCCTTCTAATCTCCATTGTCGTCATCGTAGATGGCATCAATCCCAAGCTAAATATTTTCAGATCCATGTAGTTTCACAATATGTATATTATTATATATTATGAAAGTATTTGTCATAATAAATTGAAAACATAAATTTTATGTTGTTAATAACGTATATAAAATTTTTATAATGATCGAAATTAGAAATGTTTCAGTTAGGATAAAACTAATGCGGTATAAAAATGAACGGAGTGAGTATTGAGTAACTCATTAACATCTAGCAACATCTTCTGATTGAAAATTATGAAATGATAACCTATTTGTCACGTGCTACATCATTGTGCCAACTGCCAAGGAAGAGAAAGAGTCAAAGAGGTAGCCATGGCTTATATATATATATATATATATATATATATGAATATGTACACAAGTGCCCCTCAAAAAAAAATATGTACACAAGTGCGCTGGGCTGGGCAACGGCGCCTGGCCAAGGAGTGGAGTACGCCACGCCGCTGTACGCACAGGCACCCGCACTATTGCTCCTGCACACCAATGGAGGACAACGGCGGCGGCGAGGTGGCATGGCGATTCGGGGTGGCCAACCCATCGCTGCAGGCGGCCAGCGCGCTGAGCCTCCGTAAGCTGGTTCATCGGCTTTATGGCTGCGTGGACCGGAATGACCCAAGGCCGCTCGCGCCACTCGGGCACGGTGACCCCTCGCCGTTCGCGTGCTTCCGCGCAGCCGCCACGGCTGAAGAGGTCGTCGCCGCTGCCGCCACCTCTGGAAAGTACAATAGTTACCCTGTTACAACCTCTACTGATGGGCCACAAGATGGAGATGATGGGCCTCGAAGGGGAACGCGCGTGCGTCGGCCCAATGTGCGACTGAATGGAAGTGTTCGGGGGTAACGTGCCTGCGTGCACGGGAGACGTGTTCTGTAACAGACTATAAAGTTTGGCGAGCTGTGAGGGAGAGGGTAACGAGTAAATTGTAAACCAAATTCTATACCATGCCTAAGAACTCCTCCTTCCTCGTGACTCCTTCCATCCCAATTGACGTGCTGTTCGTCTAAACCTACCCCAATTCTTCACCCTATCTCTCACTGCTGTTAACAATTGGTATCAGAGACACCGGTTTTGGGGCATCCAATCGATTTGCTCGTACTCCATCGGCTGTGATTGGGCACCGGATTTGGTTGGTTCGATTGGATTTCTGGCAGTGAGCTGCTGGCAGAGATCCGATTGCCGTAATTCCTCTCCCCGCTCGATCGGCTTGTGGTTGCAGTCGATCTGGATCTTCCCACACCCTTAGCCCACGATTACTTCACCCGTCGACAGCACCGCCTCGGAGTCATGAATCCGGAAACGAAACTCATCATCGACGAAATCACCCGCCGCTTCACCGAGCATGATCAGAAGTGGGACTCCCGCTTCGCTGATCAGGAAGCCCGTTTCATGCGCCAGATCCAGAACATGGAGCAGGCGCAGGAAACTCGCATCGTGAATCTGGAGCGCGTCACGGCGTCCTTGGACGAGTGGCGTCCATCGATTGAAGGCACCGTCGACGACCTCAAGTCAGACGTCTCCAAATCCAAGCTCGAAGTCAACAAAATCTCGCGGCACTGGGAGCGCGCCGTGTTGGAGCAGCCGCCCGCGACGCCCGGCATCCTCGCTTCGGCTCCCTCCGCTGCTGTCGAGCGTTCCCCCATCGGCGCTCCAGCAACCTTGCCCAACGGGCACCGCGTCGAGCACAATCACCGGGAGAGTGGATTTGGGGTGGTTTCCACCCTGATTCATTCCCCGGTCAAGGGTATGCCACTTCCCCATCCACCCCCACCGCCTTCCTCTGTTCATATGTTTCCGCGGTCTGATGCTTCTGAGGCTGCTACTGATGCCCATGGGGTGGGACAAAATGGGTATCATAATCCAAAACTGCCTAAATTCGAATTCCCCAAGTTTGATGGTACCTCCCCTAAGTATTGGTTAGGTCAGTGCAAGGATTATTTTGAGCTCTATGGTACTGAGCCTCATATGTGGGTACGGGTTGCTAAGATGCATTTCATTGATGCTGCTAAACGTTGGGCTCCCTCTGTTGAAAACCAACTTCAGTCCTGCTCTTGGGCTACGTTTGTCAGTCTGATTCTGAACCGCTTTGGTCAGGACCAGCATGAAATTTTGATTCGCCAACTTTTCCAAATCCATCAAACTGGGTCCGTAGATGAGTTCATAGAACAATACTCTGCCATCGTAGATCAGCTTTCTACTTATGGTGGCACCACAGACCCTCTCTATTATACACTTAGATTCATTGACGGTCTCAAAGATTATATACGTGCTCCTGTCGCTTTGCATCGTCCCCAAAATTTGGATACTGCTTGTGTACTCGCCAAATTGCAGGAGCAAATGGCCGATGCTGGCAAGAAGAAGGAGTTCAGGCGCTGGGAACCAAATGCAGCCAAGCCCAATTTCAACAAAGCATAGCCGTTGCCACCGCCTCCTCCGCATCGCCAAGACCGACTGGCCCCGGTCGTGGTTCATCAGCCAGTGGAGTGATATGAACCCGCTAGGGTTTATGGACGATCTTTCGATGAGAGGCGTGAGATCACTCGATTTGGTGGATGGAGATGACGTTCACGGCCCGACTACAGCCTTCCAAGACCGCGCCTTAGCAACCGATACACCACCTCCAAAGGCTGTCACGATCTTGTGGAGCGCGACAACCAGCCACTAGGGCTCCCGTCCTGCAAGCAATCGAAGAACTAGCAAGAACAAGGAAACAAGCACTGAATTTGCAAGATGAAATTGAAAACCTCAAACTGAATCTTATTATGAGTGGAGTTCTGAAGACAAGGAGACGGGTGGCTGGATCAGCACACGCGCCTACAAGCAAGTAGCAAAGGCTAAACTTGATCTAAACAAAACCCAAGTGTTCCTGGTGGCGGCTAAGGGGTATATGATGTGTGGAGGACGACCACAAGAGAGTTTGGGTCGTGCTCCAACCCTAGGACGCGTCCCTACTGGACTCTAAAAGATACAAGCCCATTGGGCTAACTTAAGGTGGCGCAGCACCCTGGACAGAATAGACCTCTCGGTGATTTTTGGACTGTTGACGCCGTTTCTGAGCAGGTATGAATATGAGGTCAGATCCGTATGAAAGTAGACTTTATTAGCTTTCCAACAAGTCCAGAATCACCCCAATCCGACTCCGTATGTAATCGTGGCGACCGTCACAAGTTGGAGGTGTGCTGCAGTCCGAATCCAGCCTACGCGAGTCCTTTTCCCTTTTGGTCTTCTCCTTGATTCCTAATCAAAACAAGAGTGCACGTGTCTCCAAGATCTAAACAGGATGGACAAGAGCTCAAGAAGGAACTCACTTGATGATTAAGTGTTCGAGCACGAGCACGGGTAATAGGACCAGCAGGTGTCGGCGTGGACGGCGTGGATGTATGATCGGTGTTGATGTCCTCATCATCCTCCCTTTCTTGAATTTGAGTCGTCCTCGACTCAAGCTCATCTTCCTCACCCAAATAAGGCTTCAAATCTGCAATGTTAAATGTGGGACTAACCCCAAAATCTGCAGGAAGATCAAGCTTATATGCATTCTCATTTATTCGTTGCATCACTTTAAAAGGACCATCCGCTCTAGGCATCAATTTAGATTTTCTTAATTCAGGAAACCTATCCTTTCGCAAATGCAACCAAACCCAATCTCCAGGTTCAAGAATCAATTCCCTTCTACCTTTATCTACAGCAAATTTGTACTTAGCATTCATGCGCTCTATGTTTTCTTTAGTGGTTTCATGTAGTTTTAGCATCAATTCAGCACGTTGCTTAGCATCAAAATTCAACTTTTCAGAACTTGGCAATGGCATTAAATCAATAGGAGCACGTGGTAACAAGCCATAAACAATCTCAAAGGGACACATCTTCGTAGTAGAATGCAGCGAACGATTATAAGCAAACTCAATATGAGGCAAACAATCTTCCCACATCTTAATATTCTTCTTTAAAACAGTCCTTAACATAGTAGACAAAGTTCTATTCACAACTTCAGTTTGACCATCAGTTTGGGGGTGACAAGTGGTGGAAAATAAAAGCTTAGTCCCCAATTTGGCCCATAAAGTTCTCCAAAAATGGCTAAGAAATTTAGCATCACGATCAGAAACAATTGTATTTGGCACACCATGCAAGCGAACAACTTCTCGAAAGAACAAATCAGCAATATTTGTAGCATCATCAGTTTTATGACATGGTATGAAATGTGCCATTTTAGAGAATCGATCCACAACCACAAAAACACTATCTCGCCCTTTCCTAGTCCGTGGCAATCCCAACACAAAATCCATAGAAATATCCTCCCAAGGAGCACTAGGAACAGGAAGAGGCATATACAAACCGTGTGGATTCAACCGGGACTTAGCCTTTTGACATGTTGTGCAGCGAGCAACAAATCTCTCCACATCTCGTCGCATCTTGGGCCAAAAGAAATGATCAGCAAGAATGTCCTCCGTCTTCTTCGCTCCAAAATGTCCCATCAAACCACCTCCATGCGCTTCCTGCAGCAGCAATAAGCGAACGGAGCTAGCTGGAATGCATAGCTTGTTAGCTCTAAACACAAACCCATCATTGAGGATGAATTTGTTCCATGTTTTCCCATCTTTACAATGCAGCAGCACTTCTTTAAAATCAGCATCATGAGCATATCGTTCTTTAATTGTTTCTAACCCAAAGATCTTGAAATCAAGTTGATTCAGCAAAGTATATCTCCTAGACAATGCATCTGCAATGATATTATCCTTCCCTTTCTTGTGTTTGATAACATAAGGAAAAGATTCAATAAATTCAACCTATTTTGCATGTCTACGATTCAGTTTTCCTTGACTACGAATATGCTTCAAAGATTCATGATCAGAATGTATAACAAATTCTTTAGGCCACAAATAATGCTGCCATGTTTCTAATGTCCGCACTAGAGCATATAATTCCTTATCATATGTAGAATAATTAAGAATAGGCCCGCTCAATTTCTCACTAAAGTATGCAACAGGTTTTCCTTCTTGTAACAAAACACCACCCAATCTAATTCCACTCGCATCACATTCAAGCTCGAAAGTCTTATTAAAATCAGGGAGTTGGAGTAGAGGTGCATGTGTTAACTTATCTTTCAGCACATGGAAGGCGTGCTCTTGTGCTTTGCCCCAAGAAAAGGACACTCCCTTCTTTGTAAGCTCATTCAATGGTGCAGCAATGGTGCTGAAGTCCTTCACAAAACGGCGATAGAAACCAGCAAGTCCTAGGAAACTCCGCACTTGTGTGACCGTCGTGGGTACAGGCCATCCTTGTATAGCTTCCACCTTGGCTTTATCAACCTCAATTCCCTGTGGAGTGACAACATAGCCAAGAAACGATACTCGATCGGTGCAGAAAGTGCACTTCTCAAGGTTACCAAACAAACGTGCATCACGTAGAGCATTGAAAACAGCACGTAAGTGATCAAGGTGTTCATCAATGGATTTGCTATAAATCAGTATATCATCAAAGTAGACGACAACAAATTTCCCAATGAAAGCACGCAAAACCTCGTTCATTAATCTCATGAAAGTACTAGGTGCATTAGTTAACCCAAAAGGCATGACTAACCACTCATATAGACCGAACTTGGTTTTGAAAGCAGTTTTCCATTCATCTCCCAATTTCATACGAATCTGGTGGTACCCACTACGCAAATCAACCTTTGAAAACACAACAGCACCACTCAATTCATCAAGCATATCATCTAATCGTGGAATAGGGTGTCGATATCGAATGGTGATATTATTAATAGCCCTACAATCAACACACATGCGCCATGTTCCATCTTTCTTAGGCACTAAAATCACTGGAACAGCACAAGGACTAAGAGACTCATGCACATAACCTTTGTCTAGTAGTTCTTGCACTTGTCGCTGAATTTCCTTCGTTTCCTCCGGATTTGTCCTGTATGGCGCACGGTTTGGCAAAGATGCTCCAGGGATAAGATCAATTTGGTGCTCAATCCCTCGTATTGGTGGCAGCCCCGCTGGTATCTCAATGGGAAACACATCAAAATACTCCTGCAAAATGTTAGCAACAGCAGGGGGCAAAGAACGTTGCATATCCTCAAATGAAATCAAAGCATCCTTGCATACCAAAGCATAAGCAACAGAGGTGGATGCATTGAACTCATTAATATCAGATTTTGTAGCAAGCATACAACGTCCTTTCAATGTTATCATCAACAACAGATTTGTCACTCTCGCTCTTCGCTTTTGCAGCCTTAGTAACATCAGATTGCATAATAGCTTCAGGAGACATAGGATGCAACACAATTTTTCGATCATGGTATAGAAACGAATATTGATTTGATCTACCATGATGCATCGAATCTCTATCAAATTGCCATGGTCTACCTAGCAGAATATTGCAAGCTTGCATAGGCACAACATCACATTCAACAATATCTTTGTATGATCCGATGGCAAAATTGATTCGCACCAGTCTCGTTACCTTTGCCTTACCACTGTTGTTCAGCCATTGGATGTAGTAGGGATGGGGATGTGGTTTGGTGGTGAGGGCGAGCTTCTGTACCATGTCGCTACTTGCCAAGTTGTTGCAGCTACCTCCATCAATGATCATGCGACACGAACGCTCCTTGATGACACACTTTGTTTGGAATAAAGTGTGTCGCTGATTTTGCTCAGCCTTCTCCATTTGTGCACTAAGCACTCGCTGTACAATCAAGCTCTCATAGTGCTCCGCGTCACCTGCATTGATGTGTTCTTCTATGTGTTCCTCACTACCTGCATAGTCAGCCGCAAGCAATGCAAGTGTATCTTCATCAAAATCACTAGCAGATGAACACTCACCCATCATCTTTGACAATCATAACACGCTTGTTTGGGCAGTCACGCATCATATGGCCATATCCCTTGCACCGATGACATTGTATGTTGCTTGTTCTACCTGTCGATGCCACGGATGAAGTACTCGCAGCCGGCTTTTGCGCTGTCTTCACTACTGAATTGGTGGGGGCACCTCGAGTCTTGTCACTAGATGATGGCGTAGGAGTACGTGTAGACAGAGTTGTAGATGGGCGCGGCTGCCATGAACTAGCTTTCCCTGCAGAAACATTAGTCCTTGCGCTAGCACGTCGTCCCTGCACTTCCCGTTCAGCTTTACAAGCAAGATGAAACAGTTTGGTTACGTTATTGTATTCTTTGTAAGCGAGGATATCCTGAATTTCCCGATTTAATCCACCTAAAAATCTAGCCATAGCAGGTTCCTCATCCTCCTCTAAATTACAACGCAACATACCCGTTTGTAATTCCTGATAGTATTCTTCTACACATTTAGAACCTTGTCTCAACTGCTGCAACTTATTTATCATATCACAGGCATAGTAAGATGGAACAAATCTAGCTCTCATGGCTCGTTTCAGTGCATTCCAAGTTCTAGGTATGTTATTAGGATTTTTCTTGCCATATTCGATCCACCAAACAGAAGCAAAATCTGTGAACTCACTAGTAGCAGCCCTAACACGTGTGTTCTCAGGAAATTCATGGCATGCAAACTTTTGATCAACAGCAATCTCCCAAGTAATGTATGCATCAGGGTCATATTTACCATCAAAAGGAGGTATTTTAAATTTAATCTTACTGAAAGCATCATCATTATTGTGTACCTCGCGTCGGCGGCGGCCACCCATACCTCTACGGTTGTGACGTAGGCGACGTCGATCACGAGTGTCTCGATCATCATGTTCAGTATCACCTGTGTATTCTTCATCATAACTACCATCCTCTCGATCTTCCTCCTTTTCTTTTTTATGCTGGTCTTGATCATTGTTGTGGAGATCATCAAAACGCCTCAGTAGAGCAGCAAGGCTTTTGTCCACACTAGCAATGGACTGCTCCAAACCTGCAAGCTTGTTGTTTGCGGCAATCTGAGTAGCCTCCAACTGCCCAAGTTTGTCATTTGTCACCTGCAAGTCATTATCAAGTCCCTCCGTGTGCAACTTCACTTTCCTTTCAAAATGTTGTATGATGCCCTTTGTGCGAGGCGAATGTGGAATTTGGTTATCTTCGTCGGTCCCTGACATAGTTCAAAGACAAAGACAACAAGAAGACAAGTGAAGAAATAAAAGCCCTACAACTACTAGGATGTAGCTACAGCAAGTCGCTCACTCTCCACCTATTACACAAGTTCTTACCAGTTCTTACCTTGCTCGACAGGAGGGGTCATCTACCAACAAGTCTGCAGCAATGGATGAAGTGTATCGGTGCCGCAGCACGAGACCTGTCAAGCTGTAGAATATGTGGAGCTATAGGTGGGCTGAAACAAGGAACGAACTAGCACCACGTTAGTTACAAAAAGCAAGCTGAATAATCGTTCAACCGGCGGTACTGTGCTGGTCCTAGTCTAGACCGTGCTAGAGACGCGAGCCTGGACACAAAGGAGAGCACAACACACCACCCAAAGTGAACGAAGAATCTCTAAGATCAGCCCCTTTCTCTTCTTTTCTTTTGCTTCTTTCTTTTTCTTTTTTTTTTTCTTTTTTTTTTCTTTTTTTTTATTTTTTTTTCTTTTTTTTTGAATATTTTTTTAGGGGCACTCAAAACTGATTATATGAACAAGAACACTCCCAAAGAACAACTCAGCACACACACTTTTTCCAAAAGGGCAGGGGTATTCCGATAAAAAAAAGATACTCTCTCTCTAGAGTAAGCCACTCATTTAGATATGAATACTTGCTGCGTGGTTCGTTTGATATTTGTAGCACAGGGTGAATTGATTCCTTGTCTGATTGGAACTTCCAATTCTACTCGGACTTGGCCAACAGCGAGGAATACCTGATTCCTTGATCCGACTCAAACTTGAAAACCTACTTGGATTCGGCCAACAGAGAGGAACAGCCGATTCCTTGTCCGATTCAAACTTCAAACCCTACTTGGATTCGACCAACAGAGAGACTATATGATAGCGCGTGTTGTGATAGAACGTGACAAGAACTCGAAACTCTAAAGGACTAAAACTAAGACCAGCAACTTGACACAACCGATGCAACCGACGACTCAACAAGCCCTAACTAGGTAGCACTAGCCACGGCCCAAAAGTCTATAGGATTGTAGGAAACTAATCTACTTTTTTTTAGCTTTTTTTGGACTGTAGGAAAAATAAAAACAGCAAAGAACTAGAAGTCTCTCACCGATCAACCTTGCTCTGATTACCAACTGATATGAACCCGCTAGGGTTTATGGACGATCTTTCGATGAGAGGCGTGAGATCACTCGATTTGGTGGATGGAGATGACGTTCACGGCCCGACTACAGCCTTCCAAGACCACGCCTTAGCAACCGATACACCACCTCCAAAGGCTGTCACGATCTTGTGGAGCGCGACAACCAGCCACTAGAGCTCCCGTCCTGCAAGCAATCGAAGAACTAGCAAGAACAAGGAAACAAGCACTGAATTTGCAAGATGAAATTGAAAACCTCAAACTGAATCTTATTATGAGTGGAGTTCTGAAGACAAGGAGACGGGTGGCTGGATCAGCACACGCGCCTACAAGCAAGTAGCAAAGGCTAAACTTGATCTAAACAAAACCCAAGTGTTCCTGGTGGCGGCTAAGGGGTATATGATGTGTGGAGGACGACCACAAGAGAGTTTGGGTCGTGCTCCAACCCTAGGACGCGTCCCTACTGGACTCTAAAAGATACAAGCCCATTGGGCTAACTTAAGGTGGCGCAGCACCCTGGACAGAATAGACCTCTCGGTGATTTTTGGACTGTTGACGCCATTTCTGAGCAGGTATGAATATGAGGTCAGATCCGTATGAAAGTAGACTTTATTAGCTTTCCAACAAGTCCAGAATCACCCCAATCCGACTCCGTATGTAATCGTGGCGACCGTCACAAGTTGGAGGTGTGCTGCAGTCCGAATCCAGCCTACGCGAGTCCTTTTCCCTTTTGGTCTTCTCCTTGATTCCTAATCAAAACAAGAGTGCACGTTTCTCCAAGATCTAAACAGGATGGACAAGAGCTCAAGAAGGAACTCACTTGATGATTAAGTGTTCGAGCACGAGCACGGGTAATAGGACCAGCAGGTGTCGGCGTGGACGGCGTGGATGTATGATCGGTGTTGATGTCCTCATCATGGAGCATGCTCGTGGGCCGTCTGTTGATGAGCGTTGGGCGGCTCTTCGTGCTCAACGGCGTGCTCAGGGACTGTGTATGCGTTGTGCTAGCAAGTGGTCACGTGATCATCAGTACCCGCCACAAGTTCAGCTCAATGTTGTGCAAGAAATGATGGAACTGTTCCAGTTGGAGGAGTTGCCTGAACCGGAAGCTCAAGATGCTCCAGTTGCCGATGGTCAGTTATTCTCTACCTTGTCGGTATCTGCTATCACGGGAGCTGTCTCTCCACGGACTATGTCGTTCTCTGGTACTTTGGAGGGTGTTCAGATACGCATATTAGTGGATTCAGGCAGTTCCACCACTTTCATTAGTCCTGAATTGGCAAGTCATTGTTCCCACCTCCAACAACTGGATCCTCCATTGAAAGTTCAGCTTGCTAATGGTGAGATTATCTCTTGTTCCTCTGTGGTTCCTACAGCTACTTGGTCTATACAAGATTGCCATTTCACTTCTGCTCTCAAGGTGCTTCCATTATCCAATTATGATATGATTTTGGGGCTTGATTGGTTGGAATTGCATAGTCCCATGAAAATCCATTGGGCTCACAAGTGGTTGAAATTTCAGTATAAGGGCTCTACTGTCCAACTTTTTGGGGAACTATTTGATCTGCCAGCGGGTACAGTATTACAGCTCAGTACTGCCGATACCTTGCCATTGCAGTCCAACACCTCAACTACACCACTTGAGATTCAGAAATTAGTTGCCGATTTTTCAGATTTGTTTGCTCCTCCAACTCAGCTTCCTCCTTCACGTGGGTGTGATCATACCATACCATTGATTCCTGGCGCTTCTCCGGTCTTTTCCAGGCCTTACCGTTTTCCTCCAGCTATCAAGACTGAGGTGGAAAAACAAGTTCAGGAGATGTTGACTGCTGGTCTTATTCAAAAGAGCTCCAGTCCCTTTTCATCTTCGGTGTTGTTGGTTAAGAAGAAAGACAATACATGGAGATTTTGTGTTGATTATCGTCAGCTCAATGCTATTACTCTTAAGAGCAAATACCCCGTGCCCATTATTGATGAATTGCTCGATAAATTGGGCCATGCTCGTTGGTTTTCTAAGTTGGATCTTCGGTCAGGCTTTCATCAGATCTTGCTCCAGCCTGGCGAAGAATTCAAGACAGCATTTCAGACTCACTTTGGCCAATTTGAGTTCCGTGTTATGCCTTTTGGCCTCACTGGTGCTCCTAGCACTTTTCAAGAAGCCATGAATTCTACATTGGCTCCCTTCTTGAGGAAATTTGTTCTTGTTTTCTTTGACGATATATTGGTGTACAGTGAGTCTTATGAGCAGCATCTTCAACACCGTCAGCAAGTGTTTCAACAGCTTACTGATCATCAGTGGAAGCTTAAACTGTCTAAGTGTGACTTTGCACAAGAAAGCATTTCATATCTCGGCCATGTCATTAGCGGGGCTGGCGTTTCTACTGATCCTCAGAAAGTTGCTGCTGTCGTCAATTGGCCGGTGCCAGCTTCTGTGAAGGAACTACGGGGGTTTTTGGGTCTCGTTGGCTACTATCGCAAGTTTGTTCGCCACTTTGGAATCATCGCGAAGCCATTAACTGAACTTTTACATAAAAACACTATCTTCCTTTGGACCACCGCTCATCAGAACTCCTTTGACACTTTGAAGCAAGCTCTTAGTTCTTCCCCAGTGTTGGCGCTGCCTAATTTTTCTCGCCCCTTCAGCATTGAAACGGATGCCAGTGGAGTTGGTATTGGGGCAGTTCTTGCTCAGGATGGCCATCCTTTGGCTTACCTCAGTCGTGCTTTGGGCCCCCGCTCTTTGGGACTTAGTACATATGAGAAAGAATATATGGCCGTCCTTATGGCTGTCCAGCAGTGGCGGCCATATCTTCAGCATGCTGAGTTTATTATTTACTCTGATCAACAAAGTCTTGTTCAACTGACACAGCAGCGTCTCCATACTCAGTGGCAACAGAAATTGTTTTCCAAATTGTTGGGCCTGCAATATCGAGTTGTGTACAAGCCTGGGTCTACTAATCGTGCAGCTGATGCCCTTTCTCGGAAACCTCTTCATGATGCTGTTTGTGCAGCTATTTCGGTTGTGTCACCACAGTGGATCACGGAGGTGGTTAATGGGTATGCTCAGGACCCAGCTACAGTTGCTATGGTATCCAAACTTGCTATTGACCCCCAAGCCATTCCTGGTTTTTCTTTGCGTGATGGTATTCTCCGCCATAACACTCGCATCTGGATTGGCCACAATCCTCCGCTGCAACAGAAGATCCTTACTGCTGTCCATGCTAGCGCCTTGGGAGGACACTCTGGGTTTCCCTTGACCCACATGCGCCTTAAGCAGATGTTTGATTGGCGTGGGATGAAGTCTGATGCCCGTGCTTTTGTCCGTTCCTGTTTGGTATGTCAGCAGGCTAAACCTGACAGGTCTCGGTTACCTGGGTTGTTGCAACCCCTACCGGTACCGGCGACGGCTTGCCAGCTCATTTCTCTGGATTTCGTGGAAGGGCTCCCCCGTTCCGGCAATGCTAACTGTATCCTGGTGGTGGTGGATTCTTTTACCAAGTATGGCCACTTTATTTCACTTTTGCATCCGTTTACAGCTGCTGGTGTGGCCAAGGTATTTCTGAATCAGATTTATCGCCTCCATGGTCTTCCTAATGCCATTGTTTCGGATCGTGATCGGCTGTTCACCAGTCATTTCTGGCAAGAGTTGTTTCGCTTGGCTGATGTTAAACTGCATATGAGTACAAGCTACCATCCTCAGTCCGACGGTCAGACGGAGCGCCTCAATCAAACCATGGAAACTTTCTTACGCTGCTTTGTGAATGCATGCCCCACTAAATGGTCTGTGTGGTTGCCCCTCGCCGAATTCTGCTACAATTCCACTCCACACTCGGCTCTTAATTGTTCCCCATTTGAAGCACTGTATGGACATCCTCCGCGTCACTTTGGCATCTCTGCTCTGGATTCTGTTACTGTACCCGAGCTATCTTCCTGGCTTCAGGACCGCCATGTGTTGACTGAGTTGATCCACCAGCATTTATCCCGGGCCAAAGAACGTATAAAACGACATGCGGATAAGAAAAGATCTGAGCGTCACTTTCAGGTTGGGGATCTGGTTTTTGTCAAGCTTCAGCCTTATGTGCAGTCCACATTGGCTCCGCGGGCGAACCAGAAGCTTTCATACAAATTCTTCGGCCCCTACAAAGTATTGGAACGCATTGGCTCTGTTGCTTACAAGCTATTGCTTCCTTCGTCTTCAACGATCCATCCTGTTTTTCATGTTTCTCAACTGAAGGCGGCAGTTACTCCAACCACTCAGGTTTCTGCTAATCTTCCTTATGCTGCTGATCTTCCTCGCGTTCCAGTCTCAATTTTGCAGCGTCGTTTGGCTCCTGCTGGTAATGGGTCCGTGGAGTATGGCCTGGTGGAATGGTCGGGTTGGCCTCGTGAGTTGGCTACCTGGGAGAATCTGGTTTAGCTCCGCCAAGATTTCCCTCGTGCGTCTGCTTGGGGACAAGCAGCTCCTCAAGAACCGGGGGGTGTTACAACCTCTACTGATGGGCCACAAGATGGAGATGATGGGCCTCGAAGGGGAACGCGCATGCGTCGGCCCAATGTGCGACTAAATGGAAGTGTTCGGGGGTAACGTGCCTGCGTGCACGGGAGACGTGTTCTGTAACAGACTATAAAGTTTGGCGAGCTGTGAGGGAGAGGGTAACGAGTAAATTGTAAACCAAATTCTATACCATGCCTAAGAACTCCTCCTTCCTCGTGACTCCTTCCATCCCAATTGCTGTGCTGTTCGTCTAAACCTACCCCAATTCTTCACCCTATCTCTCACTGCTGTTAACATACCCCACCGCCGCCGGCGTCACCGAGGCATGCAGGTACATACAGCAAACTTGTCTCGATCTACCGGCTCCCGCGATCCTCTCTCTATCTCCTCTGTCACCGCACCGGCCGCTGCCATTAGCTCCCTGAATAGTCACCGGTGTCTAGCTTAATCTCTTCTCGCTCCACAGTTCAATAATTGTTACTACATCATAGGTGCTAACAATTACTCGTCTATGGTTTGGTCATCTTAATCTGCCGCAAGCAGAGATGACCGTACATAATTGTTAATCTCAAGATCCTTGCCCAGTAGTTCTCCAATGCTAGGCCGTAGCTACTTTCTTTACGATCAATTTTTTAGTTTTAGAATCTTTGATGTGTGTCCAAGGACTGACTAAGAGATTGGAAATCTTAATAAATAAACAAGATGACTTAAAAAACCTGCAGCACCATGTTAAAATAAAATTAAAATTTTGGGGAGTGGAATATCGGTGCTCAATGTCTTGTGTGGAGAAGCCAATGCAAGGTCAGAAGGCACATAAGACACTTGAGATCAGAAGGCCCAGTAGTTTAATTAGTGTTCCAGTTGTAATGCTGATCCTGCAACCACTGTGAGTCTGTGACTGATTACCAGCCTTCTTGTTCTCACATGACACAAGTGCGGAGCATCTATGCTCACGCAAGCCTTTTGTCCCCATACGACAACTGGTTGTTAGTTTATTTAGTTGGTTAGCTAGAAGTTTTTTTAGCATTTCTTTCTCGATACTAATTCAACCGATAGATCAAGATTATATAGAGCTCGTGAAATTTTAACCCACCACAATTTCTCTTCGATTTGACGCTTTAAATTATTATTTGTGCATCATTCAAGATAAAGGTTTCTCAATTGTTTAACAGTGGACTTCGTGGGTTCGGAAATTCTCAGTATCTGTACAAAGTTTGTCCAAGTGTCAAAATGGAGTCCAAATTAAAGTTAAAGATCAAGTTCAAAGGTTCCTTGATCCTATACTAGTTGAAATTTCACCATGTTGTAACGAAATTAAAGATCTTAGAAAGTCAAATGTAACACTCGTTGGCTTCAGTTGCCTATGAAAATCTGCACAGCAGAGAGTATATATATGTATGTATGTCTGCCTATGAGTTCTGAAAGCTTTCTGCAAATTGATGTCCTTTCTATAAATTTCTGGTGAACACATTAAGCGCTGTGGCTGCGTACCTATCTCGATACCTCCCCTATGAGCTGTCGACAGGCGACATTGTCCTTACTGCGGGCTGCAACCATGCCATCGAGATCATGATGGCTGTGCTTACCATGCCGGGCGCAAATGTATTGCTGCCACGGCCAGGATACCCAATGTACGAAGCACGCGCAGCCTTGGGTGGGCTCGAGTTCAGGCACTACAATCTTCTTCCGGACAAAGGATGGGAGGTTGACATTGAAGGTGTGGAGGCCCTTGCTGATAAGAACACCGTCGCCATTGTTATGGTCAACCCGAATAACCCTTGTGGGTCCGTCTACTCCTATGAGCACCTGACCAAGGTTAGCGTCTAACACATTTTAAGTACAGAGTATGTGATGATCATAGTGCTTATAGTTTGGCTTTTAGGCATACGTGGTCTGCACACACTATCTTGTTTTACATGTTTATTGACAAATAAATACCGATTTTTTTGTCGAAATTTGACGACGAATGAAGGATCATTCACTTTGTGGGTTACCACCGTAGGAAATCTTATATATATAACACATCGCATTCTGTGACGAAATTTACAATTTCAACTCTCTAGATTGCAGAGACAGCAAGAAAGCTCGGGATAATGGTAATCTGTGACGAAATTTACGAGCATTGCACATTTGGAAGCAAGCCTTTCGTGCCCATGGGTGTGTTTGGTGAGATAGCTCCTGTGGTGACGCTGGGCGGCATATCCAAGAGGTGGAGGGTGCCTGGTTGGCGGCTTGGTTGGATCGCAATGACTGATCCAAAGGGAATCCTCAGGAAGAAGAAGGTATTCCATTCCTTGGTGATACATTGACTTCTTTTTCTTCCTTTAATTTTATTTGTGTGCTCTACCATATCCACTTAGCGATGAGCTTGTTTCTCCAATATATAGATTCTTGAGTCCATCATTATATACCGTAGCATCTCAGTAGATCCAGCAGCAATTATTCAGGTTAGTACTCAGGATTCTTTGTGAAGTCCATGCATTTAATTTCCCACTTGAGTAGCTGGCTTGCTGCTACCCTGATGGTTAACATCCATTAATTACTTGTAACTGACGCCATATTATTGTGAGCAGGGAGCTATACCCCAAATCATTGCAAACACGGATGATGTTTTCTTCACAAATGCTATGAACATAATGAGAGAGGCCGCAGAGATATGCTACCAGAAGCTAAAGTGCATGGAGTGCATCACTTGTCCTCACAAGCCAGAGGGATCCATGTTTGTCATGGTTTGCAATCACTCAGAAACTCCATACTCCATTTTTAGTGTCTATCAGTCTACATTTGCTCCATAGCATGATATATGACTGCTACAAGAGTACAGGATTGACCATTACTGCTGGTTCTAGAGCCTTTTCCATTGCTGGTTTTGAAATTGGCAATGGTAGCATTGAGCTATCACTGCTGTTTTTTCACCCAGTAGTTCTTGCCTTTTTTTTCACAGAATAAAAAATAAATACGTGGCAGCTGTTGTCAGATGCAGTTGCCGTTCCACCTAACTCAAAGGCAATGGTGGGAGGATGGTCGTTGACCGTGTCAGATGATATCGAGCAGCATGTGGTGCCTCCCTGCAGTAGTGAGGCAGCCATATTCTTCGCTGCCATGTGCCATTACCTTGGAGCCTGACGAAGTCATGGAGGGGAGGAGGAGGATTGATGGAGCTAGAGATGCAGAAGGAGGGGGCAGAGGAGGACTAGGAAGGGAGAGGAAAGCGGCAGAGAGATACAGAGGGAGAGGATGAAGTACTAGGGATGGAGGGGAGAAGTGGACATGAGGTCCACTTAAATATTCAATTGAAACAAACTTTTGTGTCTGGACCTCGTGTCACTACCGATTCAAACTACAAACTGACGTTTTAATAGCATTAGTTGATTTTAATTAGAAACAACAGTGATAATACATTACCACTAATAGATCTTTTCAAACCCAGCAATGATGATAGATCCGGCAGTGATACTTCATCCTGACAGTTATAAAGAAACGGACAGTGATATAGATGACAACACTTGAGGCATGTTTGGTAGAGCTCCATCTGATTCTGATTCTCTATATAAGCTAATTCTCTAGGAAGAGTGATTCTGTAGCTGAAAGTGATTCTCTTTGATTCTTTAGCACAAACTCTTAAAATCATGATGGGGAATCACTTCATATAATCAAGAGAAGCTATTTTTTTGAGCTCTCAACTTCTTAGTTCATTTCAGAGAATCACTTCATAGAATTAACAGAGAATCACTTCTCTCTAAAAAAACTGTTTGGCAGAGCTTGTGCTGAGGCCCAAACAGAGCCTTGTATCCTGGGAAGTTTGGAAGCACTAGAATTCTTGTGTGTTTGAAGGAGCCTTTCCTAGTATCCATACACTCGTGCAAATCATAGGAGATGAGTGCAGTTTACAATGCATGGTTGGAGCATCAAAACTTAGTGATTTGCTTGCAAGGTCTTTGGTCCAGTTTGCATAACTTCTAGGGTAGTTTTGTTGTTCAGGTCCTGATCTTGTATAGAATCAACCCCACCCTTTCTTATTTGGTTAGGGTGGGTGGGAGTGGTGTAGTTTTGTTCGGTGAGTTAGGTTTCTTTGTAAATCCAGCTCGTCTTGTATTCCTGTCTTAATGCAATGACATGCAGATCTCCTGTGTAGTTTGTGAAAAAAAAGATATTGATGACAACAATTGGTTTTTATTTGTTAGTGTATATGATGATATGTTGCTTGAAATTTCAACAGGTAGAGCTGGATATCTCATATTTTGATGGCATCGACGACGATATTGATTTCTGCACCAAGTTGGCCAAAGAGGAGTGTGTTGTGATCTGCCCAGGTACAACAAACTGTCCTTAAGTAGTATCTGATTATCGTGGGGTTTTTGAGCAAAATCCATACATCTACGGAAATTCGAGAAGTTCATAAATTTTAAGGTGATGGAGACATGTCTTCTCCTAAGATATATTCACAGACCAGTAGCCAACACTTTTTAAAAATAATTCTAACAAATCAAAAATTGTTTTAATTATATAATATATAGGATATGATGGTAAAAATTGTAATTGGGGTTGATGCACTAGCTATGGTCTTATAGAAGTCATAATGTGGGTTTTGAGGGGGCATGTCATACCATGCATAGAACATTTTTTATAAAGGAAACATTTTATTACTTTATAATCATTACATCAGTTTGATTCGATAATTATGAATCCACTTCAAAATGACTTTTGTTTAAATTGGGAACCTATACGCGAATCAGACCACACAATAATATAATTTTCTCGAACCGACCTCAATAATATAATTTCACAGGAGAACTGACTCTTTGGTTCTAAGTTCCAGTGAAACTTGTGTAAGCCTGCTGTTAGCAATGCAAAGAAGTTCATGTCAGGCTACTAATTTAAGTCCAATTAAATCATGTCTCCACAAAATGTTTAGAGGTGATGAGATGTACTAAAGACCTCGGTTATAGTATTTTATGTCTAACGATTTTGTATTAGTAAGTATATGTTTCCTTCGAAGTTGAGTTTCCCAACTCCTTATCTCTGTAGAATCTATAAGGGATCCATCTTTTATTAAGAAGGATCCAAAACAAAGAAAATATTCTTCCACCTTCATAAGACTGTCCCAAAAAATGTGTCCTGATTTTTTCATTAAGCTTGAAATGAAGTCTTAGAACCCAAATACTTGTTCCAAAATTATTTGCTACCTGTCCCATATGTTGTAACTTGTAAGTAGCTATTTAAAAAGAATTGCAACGTTTTAAATATCCATTTCATGAATTTCTAAACCCCTAATCTTTTGGATATCAAAGTATGTTCTATACGGCAAGGCGATACTTGCTCTTTTGGTTGTCACTTTAGAAATCTAGAGAAAATGTAGTCTAATTGCTTCAGCACACCTCTTGTAATTGAAGAATTACATCGTTAATTGTATACTACTCAGCATTGAGTTTATCAGTGTTTGACATCCTCCTATTAACAGATGTTCCCCTTTCCATCTATTTAACCTGTTTTCATAATGTTCCTCCACCTTTGCCAATCTCCATCTCTCATCTTCCTAAAATGAATCTTAATCCCTATAATGTGTCTCATAGGAAAATGGTCTGGATTTACTTCCACAAAGCTCAGTATATTGGTCCTCTACTTCTTGGGCCTCGCTAAATAAATGCAGTTCACTTTTATGGAAATTTAGTTTAAGACCTAATACTTGCTAAAAAGAATTGAGTAATAGTTTCATGTTTTAGGCTTGCTCTAGATCATTTTCCATAAGCGATATTGTGTTATTGGTGTATTGCAGAACTAATAAACCACCATGCACCAGATGTGGCATCGCTCCACTTAACTGCCCTTCTTCTTTGGCTCTATTAGTGAAGATTGTTAACATGTCAGCAACAATGATCTGAAAAAAGGAGATAATGAGTCCTCCTGACAAAGGCCTTTCTTTGTTTGGAAAAAGTGTCCAATCTCATCATTTACACTATTTGCTACACTCCCATAAAGGACAAAGGTTTCAGTCCATTTGATCCATTTGGGCAAAGGATCTTACGCAAAGTTTGTAGCAAAAAGGTCATCTAACCTTATCATAGGCTTTCTTAAAATTTGTTTTGAAAATGATGACATTTAGTTTCTTTCAGTGGACTTCATGTATTTCTTATGTAGGATAACAACCCCTTCATAGATGTTGCGTCCTCTCCTAAAAACTGATTGAGTTGGGCTTATTATGTGATCATCAGCCACCATATTAATGCGATTAGTATCTGCTTTGGTAAAGATTTAAAACTAACATTGAGCAAACAAATGCGTCTATACTGATGTATTCATTTTCTTCTAGCACGTTTGGAATGAGGGTGATAACACAAATGTTTAAAATAAACAATGATGAATCCCTTTCATGAAAATTTTGAAACATATGTAGTAGGTTACTTTTAATGACTTCCCAAAACTTTTGATAAAACTCAACCAGGAAACCATCTGGGCTTGGACTGAAATTGGGTAATCTTTTATTAACTAACAACCAATAGATTATTGAACCACTGCTTAAATTCTCAATTCATAGAGTTTTATGGGTGTAATGCAGGCAGTGGGCTTGGGATGAAGAACTGGCTCCGTGTAACCTTCGCGGTAGATCCTCCTCTGTTGGAGGATGGGATGGAGAGGCTCAAGTCTTTCTGCCTAAGGCATGCAAAACCCACTAGAAATCATGTCACCTCGTGATCTGTTAATATAAATAATATTCTGTGAATTGCATGGATGATCCCTTGTGATTATATAAAGATGTATATTTGGTGTTGTAACACATATGGACTCCAACCAGGAAGGAAAGGAGGATGAATCCCAATTCTAGTCCATTCTTTACGTGGACGCGTACCAAACTCTTGGGCTTTGTTCGGTCTATATATACTTAACATTGTAATTATGAATATTCAGTGTATAATGAATGGTTTTCCTACTTTATGCCTTTGTGTTTAGAGAGGAAAAAGTTAGTTGCTAGCGGCATATTTCACAACAATTTGGTCATGCTTGTGCATGTGTGCAAGTATTGTTGCATCGGACCAAAAATATCAAAGTGTGCATAAGAATTGGGAAAGAGTGCATTCCAAACTCCAAATTAGCCTTGTAGTCTGGTATCATGTGCGCATTTCAGTTTCCATCCAACAGTATGCTTTTTTGTTTTTTGAGCCAACAAAGTGTACCTTAATTTGGCAAAACCAAACTAATTATATTAAAACCAAATAGAGTTCAATGATGTGGAACATGCATGTACAGATTATGGTATGCATGTGTGCATTTGTGTGGTTTATTTTTGAGAGAATTCTTATTCGCGGTCCTTAACTCAAATAATCTGACAGCCAGAAGATAATAAAAATGACAATGTTCATATCTTATGCAACACCTTAGCTATGGGGCTTGATAATAAAAATGACTACTTTCAAATCTTACTTAACACCTTAGCTACAGGGCTTAAATCTAACAAGTTTCACAAGTATTGTGTCCCAACATGTTTTGAAAGGAACATAGCTGATTTGGTACAAATACCATGCATAGTGTATGAACAACCACAACCCGTAAACCAAAGGATCAAGGATACTCAAACAAGGGCTCACCTGGACATTTCAACATGATTAAATACTTGATCAAATCACATATTTGACCTGACCATGTCAAAGAGCTCGTAGGGATGAATGTAATGGACTTTTGTTTTACCAAATTAGGAGTTCGAACGCAAAAGTTACGCTTTACGGAAGATCGCAATGCGGGTCGAGTTGAAACAGGAGAGAGAAGGGTCAGCATAGCATAACATAGGTCAGACGACCTAGCACCAAGCTCAATGATCCTCAAATTTGGTCTAAAGCTTCTTTACTCATCATAGAGCCCAAGGAAAATTGAGTTCAATCAAATGGTCCAAAGAGATGGTCAGCCGACCTCTCCCAAGGTCGCCCAACCTATCAACTGGCCCACACATAGTCCAATTCATCCACATGCAAACCATGAAGTGTTGTGGTATATTGATTCAATGTTGGTTGTTACCGAGGGTCACCATGAAGCCATATACCACCATTGCATGCAAAGAAACACAACTTCAACGAACCACTTTGTGGCGGCCATCTCCACACCATAGATGAGCAGCACGTGAAAGATGGACGGCTGAGGAACGAGGAGGAGGTCCAACATTCTATGGGAGTTACTTACCAACCTATGGAGTGCATCTATGCTGGTACTTAGTCAAGTCGGTTTGATCTAAGGGTTGCAACAAACTTTCACGTGGATTGGATGGCCCACCATCTTGACTCTTCCAAGTAACCTCCCACTATAAACAAAGGAGCACTCCTCACATGTAAACACACACTTTGTCAGATATATGGGCCAGGGGAACCCACACTGCCCATATATGTGACCATCACCAGGATATCGGCCCAGTAGCCACCCAGAAGGAGGCTCGCAAGGGCTGGCACAGTCAACCAACGTAGAAATCAAGGCAAGCCAAGACAAGCGTATCTAGACGATAGTTAGGATCAATCTATTGTGCATATCGTGTAATAAACCGGGAATCCAACCTATTAGCCCGATCGCCCTCTTTGTAACCCTATCCCCTCTGCCTATATAAAGAAGGGTAGGGACCTCGGGCTCAGGATCCATCTTTCGCCATTCCAATCTACTACGTAGCTAGGAGCAACAACCCCTGTAATTAAGCATACGAATATAAGAGCAGCAGCACCACTGGAGTAGGGTTTAGTGCACCATCGCGCCCCAAACCAGTATTATATCTCGTGTGCTACCATCTGATCATGTCTATGCAATCTCGTAGCTAGGGATTGTCGAAGCTAAATAATCCGATAGTTGGCGCGCTAGGTAGGGGCCTTTCGCATATAGAATAATATTATGTTTTAGATAGGAGCCATCTTCAACTTCAGTGATGAACCAGAAGAAGTGCGGCCAGGCAAGAAGGTCACCTTCGGTAAGCTCGACTTCATCGCAGACCAATTCGAGGACCTGTGTGCTTGTAGGAACCTGAACCAATCAAGGGAGAACAGTCCCTCCAGATCTGTCCGCTGGACTGGAGGAGGTTGTGGACACCGGACCTCCGCCCTCACAAGGCACCTGAAGCATTACCCCCACCTTTTTGTTGAGGATGGACAAGAAGGTGAGCCTATCACCACTTTTCATATTAGCAAAACCACGGATCTTGCCCCCGCTTCAGATCTTATACCAATACCTCATCGTTTCGCTTCCCAATCTTGGGAAAGATCGAAACAAACAACGACAACTCGTCGTGAGATACTCTCACAGGCTACGGTGGAACCCACCGAACCTCCCATGGAGGAACGCTAGCCTCCAAAGCTGGCAGACCGGAACGACCTCGACAACGCCCTCGATCAAAAAGGCTGGTGGGATGATGCCGATGTATCCAGACTCATCGATCCAGAGGATTTCCATAGTTTTCTCAAGGGCTGCGACCAGCTACTCGAGAATTCAGATTTAGATCATGACGATGACGAAGTCGTCTCGCACACGTCAGGCTCCAACCCTGAGCCCCCATTGGACGAGCAGCCAAAACTCGGACAGTCACCTCTAGTGAAAGGTTGAAATACTCCTATCAGCTGGGAAGCGTAAGGGGACGGCGTGACTAATCACTCAGGCGCCAACCTTGTGCGGGGAGACTCCCGAATCCAACCACACGCTCTCATCGAGTGGCCAACGGCTACAATAAAGTAGGGTTTGTCACTCTTCCTCCATCGAGAAGAGAACCCCCATCAAGCAACAACCGTAAGCAGATCCGTTCGAGGAAAGGACCCATGTAGCCATGGCGCCTTTCGAACCAATTAAAGCTAGAAACTCTACAAGCTGATCTTAGGCATAACTGTGTGACTGCACTAGTCAAGTCATCGCATCTCTCGAACTTGAGGGACCGATTGCTCCTGCCCTATCGGTTGCTCGGGTTAGAAACCCAAAACCGGATGGACCCTCCATTGGCGAGAAGAGGCTTCACCTGGACGAAGTGATGTCACCTTTGTCAACCCTAACTCCATCGCCAACTCTTGCCCCTGGAGATACACTCCGGCAGCGAGAATTTTCCCAACCTTGGAGAGACAACCAAGGACTATCAGTTATGTCGATTTCATCTTCACTCCCCTATTTTTTCTCGTTGCATTACATTTCACGAGAATATATATCCATTTGATGCATACACACATCAATATCTTTCGAGTGCCTCAAGAAGAACCTCTCTGGGTCGCTCGGGGGCTGGTTGTTTCAAATGCTCAATCACAAATGTCCGCGGCTATTACGATCATGGGTTATACAAATCCATCAACACGATCAGAGGCTGCAGAGATGGTCCCACGGATTGTAGGATCACATGCGTCTCTTGTCAATCAAAGTCTCATAGAACTTGAAATGGTGTGAGCAACTTGACAAGGCCTTGTGTCGATTCATTCGAGATGTTTGAACAACCCCCGGGCAGTCAAGGTCTATAGCTTAACCCAGCATCAAACACTAAAGACAAAGAAAGGCAAAAGAAAAAAGTGTGTAGGCTATGCAGAGCATAAACTTGCTGTGGATGACACTAAACACCATTCCACTCTGAGTAAGTCAGGTACATCACCCAAACTACCGACAAAAAGCCTACTCCCTCAGTTGAAGGCAGCCACAAGGCTGAGGCTCGATGTGTCAATGACACTACTCATGATCGAATCTGGGTAGATTCCAATCCAACCAAAGGTCACCATGAATTAAAGTCCTACGCCCCTGAAACTCAGGAAGCCTCCTCCTTGGAACGATAAAGGGATAAGGCCTCAATTTCGTGTGACAACACCACCAATCACCTCAACCCTTAATACCCCCAATAAGGCATTCAGGGGTCATAGAATTAACACTGGTACACAAACGTTGGCATAGTCATGCTAATTAACCGATATGCCACCCGAATCATGGCTATGACTAGCTGAGCGATGTTCAATCAAAACGCTCGGGGGCAACGTGTGCACAACAATACTTGTTCTAGAATCAAAAGGCGATCTCGAACCGATGATCTACCTTACTCGAATAGGGAGCACCATTTGGGACCCTGCCGAGTATCGTGCAGCTTCAACCCTCAGATGCGTTAAGCTAACCCATCTGAGTGTTTGGGGCTACTACCACGCATAATCATCACACACACAAAAGACTCGACTTGCAAAAACACCAAGAAATTGCAAGGTCCAAGCTTGATTACACCTTTTTATAGAGGTAATCTACTCCTAAAGGGGGGCATCCTTGATGATCTGCTCCATGTCGACGACGGCGCTAATAGCCTCAGCGTTACTGCTAAACTCAACAATCAACCATCCGATGTCAACATCGTCGGGAATCTCCTCCTCCGCTGGAAACCCAGGCTCCATCCTACGCAGGACCATCTTCACTACTATACTCAGACCTTTCACAGCCATGTCATAACCCCCATTGTAGTCCAATTTTAGCCTCAGTAGTAAGCTATCGACAATGATGATCATAGCCCTCACTGTCACTATCTGAGACCGTCTGTAATGTACACTAACATCGTGGCATTGGCTTATGATCCGTCCGTGCTAACATCCTTACTTCTGTCACATTGGAGCACGACCCTCCTGTGTGGGTATGCACTAACACCGTCGCATGGCTCATAATCCATCCGTGATTAGATCTTTATTTCTTCACGTTGGAGAGTGATCCGCCTATGTCAAGGCAAACATCACCGTCGCTTCAGTGTATGAACCGTCTGGTCATAGGGCTTGGTCAATGCCACATTGCAGTATGACCCACCCGTGATGATCCTTTAGTTGGGGTCGGGTTACTAAACAATTCGGTGGTGATACACTATTGACCCCTGCCGCATCAGACGAATAGCGGTGGTGATGGCCGTCTGCTTCACCAACGGTGGGTATGCATCTGGTTTTCACAATGTATTTACTAATTCAGCTGGGCCTTAATAACTTACTGAACACACACCATACAAATTTAATCATTACATATCATTCATCATGTCCACAGCGAAGAGTACTTATTATAATAACAATGCTCGACACGACACTGACATAACAACTATGTCAACTGATGAATTAATACAAGCGGTACATAGATAGCATAATAAAGGTTCTACTCCCTCTAGACTTACGTAACTAAAATGAGGTAGATGTGCTCCACTCCTTCAGATGGGCACTCCTTAATAAGCTTGGTAGCCAATGCAGCATGGAACCCCTCTTCTTTCTCCCATAGCCATTGTAGGAAAATCGTTCAAAAGCACTGACACTCCAAAACCTGCACAATGCAAACCTTTACTGCTCTGAACAAAATTGGACTATATATATAGACTCAAAACAGCTCTCTACCTGAACAAAAACATGTCCTAACAATAAAATACAGCATATGCACCTTCACTGCTCTGCTAATGACTCCATGAACAAGAAAACATAAGGCAAATAGTGAGGTCCGTTCAAATAAATACTCTAGGTACTTCTAGGATAGCAGACGACCCAGGCAGGGAGGACATAAACTTTTCTGTGGCTCATGTCATATGCCATCAGTGTTCTGCCCACCCAATAAGGAAAAATCAAATTTCATTCTAGATGAACTGCAATCACTCTATAGTCCGTATTGGCAGCCTCAGAACTGAGTCGAATATTGTTCAGTCTAAATAGCTGCAGCGTGTTCACTGTATGCTTTAATGTCCATTTACTAGTACCATAGTCTTTAAGGATCCAGATTGAAAGGTCAGACCTATTGAAAATATCAGCAATACATAGACACAAATGACCCTGATCTCTATGGATGGACATTGCAGGACCTGGTGGCCTAAGAATTTTTCTCAATGTCTTTCCCTCCATATCAATAGCAACTATCTGGGACACCTCCAGCATGTGCATAAAACCACTAAGAAACACAGTTCATGAAAATTTATGTACTAGAATATCCTCTCCCCATTTAGATTCTTTGCACATCCATGCTCTAGTTTTAGATGAGTGGATGCTGACAACTAACACCCTAGGCGACTTTACCCATAATTCTGCCACATAGAAGTGCGAGGAGATTATGGGATCGAACCCCAAGCAAGCTAAACCATAACAAAGGTTGCTATGTGGCAGTACCACTGATTTGCAAGTCACTAGATTGCAGACAACATAGCAAAGCCCAATGCACCAGCAGAGGAACGGGCCTCTGCAGCAATCTGAGATGACTAAATCCTCAATGGGGAAGGGCAAGAAGGAAAAGGAGGGGTATTCACCGTTGAAGCTGGTGAATCGGCGTTTGCCTTTCCAGTTGCCATACATGAATCCGATGACAAACTAGGGCAGCTCCTTACGGTACTCGGATTTGGAGATGAGGCAGTACTAGGAGTGACACACACTTGCAGCTGTACAAGGTACGGGTGGGCAGAGGATAAGGACCAAGACTTCATCTGTCAGGATGTCTACTTCGTTCCTCTTGTTGGTGGCCTCCTCCTCCATCTTGACTAGAATCTGGTGGAGTGGGGTCGGTGATGGAAGCGGCGGTGCTATCGCCTAAATCAGAGTAGGAGCGTCTACGGGGATGTGCTCATGAGCTCTTTAATGATCAGATGGAAGCTTGATTCATACTTAGATGAGGTTTGAGGGGAATAAAAAGGCAAGAAATTAACATGGATAAGAGAAGTGTGAGAAAGCATTACCCTTGCCTTTGGATCTTGCGGTAGTGAGCTCGAGCGGCCACGGTGGTGATGAGTACCAGCCTAGTCATCGGTCGATCTGTGCGGGCATGCCAGTGAGGCATACCGGTGCGAAGCACTAGCTTGTCGGCGGTGAGTGGCGGCTTGCATGCTGATGAGTAGGTGATGAATAGTAGTACTTGAAGAGGAGACAGATAGGATGGCTGGGTGGGTAGCGATCTCTGTAAGCTAACTACAAATAGGACTTGCCGAAATAGAAATTTCAGCCAAAAATTCTAAAAACACGCGGGAGTCTCATGCTAGCTTGCAAATTTTGATGATATCAACGGTGAAGACTACCGGCGGTGGTGATTGGGTCTTAAAGAAGATGGTATGTAGCACCTAACGATGGGCGTGTCATATAAAAATGGAACGTTGGAAAGGAATAAAATATTATGAACATTAGTTTTGCAGGTTACAGCAAGACGATGTTAGCACCTAAAGGCAAATAGCAGAGGTGATATAATTTTTCAATGACGCTTATATCCGACGGTGACAGAATAAAGGTACTGATCTCTACAATAACAATGGACGCAATAACAAAGCCATAGCATATGATGGTTTGCACATACAAAGCAACACTTCACTAGCATCTCAGTAAGGTAACAGCGTTCAAAATCAACAAAAGACATTCTTTTTCGATTAACTCTATTATACTTTTCATTCACCAGGCATACAATAATAAGGATCTATCAGCAACTACAGTTATGATAACAAAGCCCTGTTCTTCAGCAATACTACAGCAGTACTTTTCAGCGAACGAACAGTGTTTTTGTCTTACAACAAATCAGCATTAGCACCAGCATAAGCCAAATTTCAGTGATGAGCATAGATTTATACCTGCACTCAGTGATGGACATCTCGTGAAGCATAGAACCCAGACAAAGGTGTAACTAAACCTTCACCATGCCTCTGGATCTTGGCCACGAGCAGGGACAACCCTGGAAGAAGCCTACAGAAGAACCACCTCATGGAACTTCCTCTAACATCCTAGAGGATGAGGAGCCCCACGAGGAGACTTGTCTGTGCCGTCTTCTTCATCGTTGGGGAGGAATGCATGGCACGGCATCAAGAGATCCTAGGTTGAGATCTGTGGCTCAAAAGGTTTTCCGACAACAGCAAGGCACCCTCTGCCCTCTAGGATTTCCTACAGATATTCTGACCTAGAAGTCTCCCGCACGCTGACCATCAACGAGCCTAGCCGCCGTGTCACCAGTGACCTAGGCCACCAAAGATGGTATTGTTCTTCCCCATCTCTTCGCAAAACTTCCTCTAACACCCAAGACGAACAGCCACCAGTAGGCCGTTGCAGAACCCGATTCTGAAAGCCTTCTCCCAACAATGGCAGAGCCACTGAAGTATGCCATGAACCATGGTGGACGAAAGAAGTTACCGCTCTCACACTCAGTCTAATGCTAAGGGATTTAGAGGAAGGGGAGGGGAGGGACGATAGACTCGGTGCACCTTGACCTAGCTTAAATAGGCCAACCTTGAAGATGCACCCAGACTCAGTGCTATTAAGATGCGTGATTTAGAGAGCACGATGAGATATATAACAGTTCCCGGTGTAACACGTGGCGAGGATGGTGTTGGAAGTTGGGATGACATTCAACACTCACGCACGCTTCAATGAGTTTTGGGCTTCCTATGTGTTAATGGTTATTAATATCAATCATAAATTGTCAACATATCCTACATATATGCTTAATTCCATCACCAAACATAGGTCTAGGGGTTTAAACAAATGGATTCCATAAGCTTTGGTGAATTTTTATATGCAGGAGAATTTATCTAGAAAACAGCCTCGGGACCACTGTCATACACTCTAAACAAGCCAACCAACGACAACAAGTGATTCAACTCACGAAAACTACAGAAGGCAACTCAAGATGGAGTCCTAGAACCACCACACGAAGGGGAGGCCACTTGCCAAAGTGGTGGGGAGGCTGCTTGGCCCACTCTGGATCCCGTTCGCTCTCTGTCGCCTCATATGCATTTCCAAGATCTACATTATTAATTTTAAGGTGGTTTTAAGTCGGTTCATCCAATGGTGATTGAGGGAGTTGACGCGGATCAATGACATGACAATGCTTTGCCCCCCTACTCCATCTCCCCTATATAAGGCACCCCCTATCCTCTCTAGGAGGCCATCTCTCATTTAGATCAAGATACACCAAAAGAGAAATCCCCACAAAGCTCTCAAGATGTAGAAGTAGAATAACTCTAGATGAGAGTTAGGGAGAGTTAAGCCATTCTCAGGTTCTACAGAAATCCTCAGAGGTAGGGTATATCTTTGTATCTCACCTTTGTAAGACTTATGCTTTAATATAGTTATCTTCTCTATCTACTTTTATGTCTTTCATGTATATGGTTAGTATAGTTATCATATCTTAGCACGGGATCTCCGCTCGCATCGAGTGTTTTAGTTATCATATGTGACTACAGTAGTAATCCATAGCATAGACATAGTGTCTAGACTATAGCTTACCTGAGATTACGCTCAATCCTATGATTAGTTTTAGTAGCCCCAGAGGTGACAACTCTGTCAGGCCGTTGTAATCCATCGCATTTAGATTGTATTCGTAGAGCTTTAGGCAGCCTTTCCCTAACTACGCTTTCTCATCCCCCTCGAGAGTTGGAAAGGTACTGTTGCTCCAAAGTGTTATTGTGTGTAATCACTATATCTACCCATGAATTAGTTATACCCTATAGAACCAGAGTAATACAGAAGTATTTAGGAACCTTGAACTCACCCGTTGCCCTCTCAACTCAGATAGACTGCTCATTTATTATGTAATTCTCCATATTCATAACTCTTATCATTATCAACACTTACCCCAACTTTAGTTTAGTCAGTATACTAGTTAGTAGATATAAGATGGTGAACTATCAAGTTCTTTAACCATTATTTCCCTATGGATAAATACAATACCATGGAATACTCCTGGGTGAAAGCTACATCGATATCCGTGCGCTTGCGGATTTATCTGTTTGTGTTTGAAAATACAACACTGTGCATCTTAACAAATTTCGGTGTGAACACATGCCCCCCAATCTCACGCATAACTCGATGAACCCACTATAGAGGTCCATCACCAGGCTATCGGCCCAGCAGCCACCCAGAAGTTGGCCCGCAGGGCTGGCACGGTCGACCAACATGGGGATCAAGTCAAGCCAAGATAGGCGTATCTGGATGATAGCTAGGATCAATCTGTTGCGCATATCGTGTAACCAACTAGGAATCTAATCTGTTATCCCGATCGCCCTCTTTGTAACCCTACCCCCTCTGGCTATATAAAGGAGGGTAGGGACCTCAAGCTTGGGATCCATCTTCCACCATTCCAATCTACTACGTAGCTAGGAGCAACAACCCCTGTAATTGAGCATACGAATACAAGAGCAGCACCACCACTGGAGTAGGGTTTAGCGCACCACTGCGCCCTGAACCGGTATAAATCCTTGTGTCTTGTGTGCTATCATCTGATTGTGTCTACACGATCTCGTTGCAGGCATTGTCGGAGCTAAATAATCCGACACGCTTGGAGCTTGAATTCTTCCACTCGTTTAGCAGTGTCCCTTTGGATGGTTTTCATCCAATTATAGTATAGAAAATATCTAGGAGAGAGGTGAGGCAAGAATTAATTGAGGAGGAGTTGGCCTATTGGTGCTTCATTCAGTTGTAGTACGGAAAATATCCGTGAGAGAGGACAGGCAAGAGTTGAGGAACGAGCCTATTAGTGCTTCGTCTACCCTATACCTCGGCTGGTGTACCTGGTCTTCTAACAACACCCAAGATATTACTATGTTATCTCTGGTTACTTTATTTAATTGAGTTATGTGTTTATTCCAAGTTTATTTACTAGATCTACACTTGTAACAAGTGCTCTAGTGTAATACCTAAAATACGCTTTGTGTGTTAGAAAGCGTAAAGTGGCAAAGGGTTCGACACAAGTTTTATTTAATTTAGTTATGTATTTATTCCAAGTTTATTTACTAGATCTACACTTGTAACAAGTGCTCTAGTGTAATACCCAGAATACGTTTTGTGTGTTAGAAAGCATGAAGTTGCAAAGGTTCAACAGGAGTTTTAAGGAGTGATAAAAAATAATTTTTTTATATGTAGCTCGGATGGATTATCAAATATCATAGATGTATAGAGCTCGTCGGATGCTTTCTGTTTCACTGCTCATACGCATTATTTGGAGTTTAGCTCAACAAGCTATGGTCATCGGAAGATTGAAAGAAAAAACCAATGTGAACAGGAGCACGGTTACTGTAGCGTCTCTATAGTACCTGACCGTCTTTTTCTCATCACTCCCCACAAAACCTAATCCCCTTCATCTATTGAGCTGCTGCCTCTCTCACGCATCGAAGAAAAACAAGAGAATACCGAAGGATGGAGAACAAAGGAGAGGGATAGAGTTAGAGCTTGATCCTCGTTCATGGCTTGTATGCCTTCCTCATAAATTGGTTGGTCATCTTCTTCTCTTCTTGTTTACCCCTCAATTCCATGCTTCCCTTCATTTTTCTTGATGGTGGGGTGGATTAGATTGAGACGATGAGAGGAGTAATAGTTGGGATCACAACAAGGAAGAAGTGGAAATTGGGAGATCAATCGTTGTGTATCATCGTCACAGTTGCCGTTGGGTATAAGATCTTTGTTTCCCCACTGCTTTGATATGAAATCCATGCTAGGGTTTACTGTATTCGATCGATAAGTTAACGGGTTTAGGGTTATAATCTCAAAATTAGGCCTTGCAGTTTTTTAGATTGCGCAGTCATGGGCTTGGTGCTGCTTAGGGCTGTTTTTAGTATCTAAAAATCATATAAAAAATTATATGAAGTAGTATACTTGAGTATCTTTCTTTTGGCGTAGAGATTGCCTTTTATAGGTGTAACGCCCCAGAATCCAAACGGCTCAGATCCACTCTAAGTGGACCACAGCTACCACCATCCCACTTACGTTTTTGTCCTCGTTTCACGTGAATAGGTTAACCCGAGGATGGTGGGATGAACTCTATAAGCCTTATATGTTGGTCTAATCCACCCTAAATAACCAAGGTGAGACTAAACCCTCCATAATATATTTTTAAATAAACATAGGCCACTATGGACTAAATTCCAAACTAGGCCAAAAGTTACATACAACCCTCCCCCTCAAATGGCCCGACATCCTCGTCAGCCCAACACACCCACAACTGGGCAAACGATGACAAAAAATGTTGCCTCTTAGCACACGCAACCGTGCATCATGTGCCAGCACATGTGCCATGTTGTGCACCCTACAGGACCTACATGCGCAATGAGCCCTGACCTGCACGCGCCTGTGGCCGCGAAGGTCGAATCTGATACCATTTGTAATGCCCAGAGTCCAAACGGTTCAGATCCACTCTGTACGCTGAGTGGACCACACCTACCACCATCTCACTTTACACTTTTGTCCTCGCTTCGCATAAAAGGATTAACCCGAGGATGATGGCTAGACTCTAGAAGCCTTATATGTTGCTCTAACCT
The DNA here is from genome assembly GCA_022457205.1 of Saccharum spontaneum. Classification (NCBI taxonomy): domain Eukaryota; kingdom Viridiplantae; phylum Streptophyta; class Magnoliopsida; order Poales; family Poaceae; genus Saccharum; species Saccharum spontaneum. The sequence goes on along the minus strand of CM039588.1, from coordinate 43,480,428 downwards.
ATCTTAAACAACCAAGGTGGGACTAAACCCTCCACAATATATCATTAACATACACATGGCCACTGTGGGCTAAATTTCAAACTGGGCCGAAGGTTACAATAGGCCATGTGTTTTGGGAGATATTGCCGCTGTTTGTTGATGTAGTTATGCTGTCAAAATTCTAGACAGCAGTAGATGCATTCCATTTTAAGATATCTTCAATTCTGAATCTCATAAAGTGATCTACATGTTGTAGGAAATTTCAGAAGCTTTCTAGATTTGTAAAGATCATAATTTTTGGATCATTATATCTTTAATTATGCATGTTTGATTCAGCTGCTGATTTTCTATTGTCAGAAAAGTTCAGTTAGATGGTTGGCTTGTTTTGGGTATCTTATAGTCCTTAAAATCCTAAAGTTATAATATGAAAGTTGTAGATCATGATGTTTTGTATATTCTGACATAGTTTTGTAATTTTTGTATGAGTATTTATCCATAGTGAAAATGTGAAGATATGTTCCTGTCGTCAAGTAAGCATTTGATTGCTATTATGGGGAAAACGATTCCGCAGGCCGTATGAATGCTTTATGTGTTATTTGTATGTGTTTGTGTGAGTCTATTTTCTAAGGTAATAATGTTTGAACAGGTGGTGTGCCTTTGGATCATTCTTAGCTCACATTCTTGCATCATCGTTTCGAAGCAAGTAAACATAGCGGTGGTTGCTACAGCTTGACTTGTTTATTCTACCAACACTTTGTCATAACATCAATGAAACCAAGATTATATAACTAAGGGCCTGATTGGTTTGCGGCTAAAATTTGCCATGCCAAGGATTTGGTAAGCCATAATTTTGGCTATTGTTTGGTTTGCTACCAAAACTTGCCAACCTCTCATATTTGGCTTGCCAAATCTGTGGCAAATTTTTTACCTAACTTTGGCTTACCAAATCAAAGACATGGGAAATTTTGGTCGCAAACCAATTAGGCCCTAACTGTGAAATCACTTATCCTTTAACGTATTTTATATATGATCTTCATTGTTGAATTATTTGTGATTTGTCTATCATCAAGAGGGAAGTGCTATGTTTTATAAGGGAAAAAATAGTGTGAACAGTAACCCATTTGCTGTAGTGCGCTACAGCACCCGATGGCCCTTCCTTTCCCGTGCCATTTCACGTCCCCTCCCTCAAAACCTAATACACGTGTCTTTGGAGCCGCCGCTTCTCTCATGCACGGGAGAAAAACAAGAGGAGAAGAACAGAGAAGGGAGAAGAGATGGGAGAAACTAGGGATTCATTGCCGTTCGCCGCCATGTTCGTTCCTCTCCCAGAACTGGTTAGACATCTTATTCTCTTTCCTTTCCCTCAATCCCATGTTTTCCCTCACTGTTCTTGACGGTGATGTCGTGTGCGGAGTAGATCAAGTTGATGAATGGTGTAGCGGCCAGGATCACCGCGAGGGAAAAGGTGGATTGGGAGGAAAATCGTTGTGGATCTTCATTATACTCGTTGTTGGGGGTAAGATTTATATTTTCCCCCACTGTTTTTGAAGTAGATCCATGTTAGGATTTACCGAATTCGGTCGATTAGTTGATGGGGTTAGCGTTGTAATCTCGAATTTAAGTCCTACTGTGTTTTCAGATTGTGCAGTCATTGTTTATATGATGTTTAACATTGTTTTTATGTGCCCAAAAATCATGGAAAAATTATATTTAAGTAATAGATTTCAATATCTTTCTTTTGGCATAGAGATTAACTTTATAGCACTTGTGGTTTAGGAGTTATGATCGTTGATTGTTGATACATTTGTGCTGTCAGAATTCTAGACAATATTAGTTGCATTTAGTTTTACGATATCTTAAGCCCATAATCTTGTAAAATGATCTAGATGGAAGTTGTAGGCAATTCTATAGGCTTTCCATATTGTTAAAGATCATAAAGTTTAGTTAACCAAGGCGACAAGGGCTCCACCCCCAATTCTCCGTGGGAAGTGTCGATCGCAACCGTGTGGACATTGAAGATCCTGTCAAGGAAGGGTTCCTGGCACTGAAAGCACACTCTGGGTACCGACGTGCTCTGGGCCAAGACATCCCTGCTCCCAACACCGACGAAATCATAGTCTTTGTCGACTTCTTTCGTCGTGGCTTCAATGTCCCAACGCATTGGTTCGTCCGCAATCTGCTCCGCTGCTACGACGATCAGGTGCATCACCTCACTCCCAAAAGAATCGTGCTCCTGACAGCGTTTATTTCCTTCTGCGAAGGGTATGCGGTATAAGAGTTTGATATTGGTCTTCTTGTTTTTTTAGCATTATTGGTCTTCTTGTTTGAACAGGCAAGGTGGAACTATTTCTTCTCTCAGTGAGCAGAGCTAGCAGGCGAACAACAATGTTTTTGTAGAGTGCCATGCCACTATGCTAAATGGGCTAGCCCAGAATTAGGCCTCCTTTGGCTCACGAGTGAACCGAAGGTGAAATGAAGGATAGGATTAGGATAGGATTGATGACATCATCGTGCCTTTGGCAAGCGTAGGTGAAACGGAGGATTCTTTTCTGGATGATTCGTTCGCTCTCACTGTGTTCACAGGAAAGAAACCATCTGCCCGCACCTCTTGTTTTCATGAAGTCCAAGGCAGGCCGCGCCAGACATGCTGCGGCATCAGGAGGTCGGAGGAAGGACACGAGAAGGGGATGGTTTCCTTTCCTACGATAAAGTGAAATGCTACGTTTCTCCTTTCGCTTTCCCGTGAGCCAAAGGGGCCTTAGATAGCTCTCATGTGCTCTAAAAATCTCATGTGCATGAGCATCATTTTTTTTCAAAAATCCTACTGTGTAGTGCGATGTATTCTGTTTTCTTATTTTTTCTCTACAGTTCTATACTTTCATGAAAGTTCTAAAAATATTCCATGTTTTTTAATCTAGAAATTCCATTACTCTGGTGCCAGAAGATCGGCAGATATTCTATTGTCTTTAGGGCATAAGCACCAGACAAGTTGGAACACCGTACGATTAAAACACTTAATTACTCCATAATATATGATAAATCAGGTTTAAAAAGATACTATATCCCTAGACTCACACACACGAACCCACTGGGATCTAGCTTTTAACCCATTAACGAACATATGGGTATAGAAGTTGACCCATGTCCTTATCCTATAATATAATAGGATAAAAATTCGTCAGGTTTCAGATACCCATTGTCATTTCTAATTATACACACTCCAAATATGGAGGCACGAGAGCTGTAATAGTCTGATGCGCAGATACTTCACAGGGTCACGTATCCGGTACCCGATATGTATTGGATACGAATACGCATGGAATTCTCCTTGGGTATGTATCTCAGCCGTACTCAGCTGTCTGGAGACGTATCAACTTAGATACGCATACTAGACGCGGCCAGACTGCTTTTGGATACGGGCCAACACATGAATCAGCGTCACTGGCCCATACTTCGTCTTGACTATGGTCCACGAGTCTTCCCCCATCGATCCCAGTTCCCAGCAGACGCCGCCGTGTCTTCCAGCAGCCGGTGGGCGGCAGCAAGGTCCATCTTCGGTAGAAATCAGCGGCGAGCACTATCCAGCAACCGCAATCGCTCTTGCATTTTACTCCCTCCATTCCAAATTACGAGGCATTCCAAGAATCTTAGGAGTCAAAGCATCTTAAGTTTGATCAAAATTATAGAGAAAATTATAAAAATTTATAACATCAAATAGGTATACTATGAAAATATAATTAATGAAGAATCTAATGATGCTTAATTGGTGTCATAAATATTATTATCTTATCATATAAATTTAATCAAACTTGAGATCCTTTGACTCTCTAAGATTCTTGGAATGCCTTATAATTTATGATGGAGGGAGTATCTTTTAATAGGTCCACCATCGGCCTCTGGTCGCCGATGGCCAGCTGTGAGTGCATGTGACCCTCATGTAAAAGAACTGATATATCTTTGCTTGGTATCTTATCATATGATCAGCAGCTCAAAGCATGATAGCATATTTAATTTCTCAGTAAATTGTGTTTTGTTGAAAACAGAAAACTTGATATTTTTATTTTGTATATTATAACTATTATAGTTGTATATCCCTGTGTCATTTTTTTTTTCAAAAATAACATATCCACGTGTTATCTGATACCCATCTTCGTATTTGGACAACATAAGTCATAATTATATTTATATCTTAAATAACATGTTAAATCACTTTGTTGCTAAACCTCGGGTGGCCAACCTAACTCTCCAGGCGCAGAAGGTTCTTATGGTTAAGTGGGGGCTCGCGAATTCAACGTAGCCCGTAGACACTGCAGCAATCTAGAAATATGAGTCCATCTTTGTTGAACCGCTATTAGAGTCCAAGCATGAGGCCTTCAAGGTCCTTTTCCCAGGACGACGTATTCCTGGATGACTTCGTCCCGGAGGTTGACGCGCTTCTGCTCGAGACGCCTTAAGGAGTTAATGCTGGCATCAGTTGTCGCAAGTTTGCATCTTCTTATCGTCACAGAACCTGTTCTGTTGCTTTGAGCATGGGCTGAGCGGCCGAGCGCGTCGTTGTGCGGTTAGGGAGTTGTTCTAGTTCTTTTTTTTATTTTCATTGTGTTTTTTTGTTCTCCTTCTCTCTCGTAAGCTTGGCACTTACTAATGAGTGGGCAACTTGTAATGTTTTTCTACCTCCGCTTAATAAAATACGTGCCTAGGCACGGTCACAAAAAAACACATTAACTCACTGGTTAGGTGTCTTAATAGTGAGTGGAGAGGATTGCGGTGAAACTAAAAGATGCCAAGTTGGAAACAATGAATGACGGATCGAAGATAAATTGATGAGCACAAAAGTTTGCAACTCACCTCTGAGGGCACCAGCAATGCAAGCTGACGAGAACATTAGCCCCAAACAAAAACAGCAGGCCATGTCAACTCGCCGGTTGAAACCACCGTGTCGTCCAACGCGAGCCACAATATTCTCTCCTCTGTGTTCTTCCCAGTAAAAAAGCAACCGCAGCTTTTGGCAGGGGAATACATGCGCAAGAGGGTGTGGTCCAAACGAAAAAGCAGGTAACAGAAGCTCTCATCAAGCTCCAACGGTTAGCCTAGCGAGTGCTTTAGCTTTTTGTCGGACAAGGCACTGGATTTTTTTTTGGCGAGATCCTATAACAATCTGTGGAGCCACCAATTGTACTAAGGCTGTGCGCAGCAGTACCTGTAAATTGAAACGGTACACCACTTAGCGTAAGAAAAACGCTGCAGCGCTGTCCTGTAAGAGGTACGCCAGAGTACCAGATGCGCGAGCCAATGCTAAATCTGGAGGATGTACCGAAGCTACGCTACCCGGGGTGCAGAGGAAAAGGTGAAGAGAGAAGGGGAAAAGGTGAAGAGAGAGAGCACATGCAAGGTGGGCTTCACCATTTCAACTAGCTAAACAATGTTATAACTCACAAACCAAAAAACTAAATTAAATTTCGATTGCACCATTAAATTCGTTTCAATAAATACTTCAAAATAAGATGTCACATTGATATATTTAGATAAAGTGACAAGTGGACCCCACAGTGAATAGAGGATGATATAGAGGATGGATGGATACGGGAGAATTGAATATAGAGGAGAGAATCTTGATGACTAAAATGTATAGAGGATGAATATAGAGGTCCATGAGTGCGGATAGCCTAATCTGGACATTCAGCGTTGAAGCCACCGTCCACGGTGTTGCGTTGGGGGCACCCCAGCGTGCTTGCGCAAGGGCAAGGGCGCAAGGCCATGTGCAAGGGCAAGCGTGCCTGCGAGTAGGGATGAAAACAGATCGGATACGGACAGATATTACTAATATCGTATTTGTTTTCATATTTATATCCAGATTCGAATTCGAAAACGGATAGTATAAAATATATCAGATAAAATACGATTGGATATCGACATCATAAATATGTGATTTAAATATTCAGATACGAATACAGTATCAGATGTTAAATATTCGAACTCGGATACGGACAAATTAAAACCCCTCTAAACAAATTCGGTCTCGAATACAGTCGGAAAATATCCGCACCATTTTCATCCCTACCTGCGAGTAGGCCGGGAACGGTAGGGAACGTCGACGCGACAAGCGACATATATGTGGCTGAGTTTCGCTCTCCATGCTCCCGTGGGTCCAGCCCAAAGATAAGCCCCTCAACCAGTGGTCACATTCAGATTTCTTCGATTCCTGCAGACAGCGAAACTGAGGAGAATCCCAAGAAGCAGAGCTGGTGAAACAAGGCAAGGCAAGGCTGCGCCAAATTACATTGTTGCATCAGGCAAGAAGAGGAGCAGGAAGAAATGGCTGCAATACCTGCAGCGATCTCGGGCTGCTGCTCTTCGTCTCGCCTGTCCCAGGCTGCTGGCCTCCTGCCCTCCACAAGCAGAAGGCGCTTCAAGGTCACGGCCATGGCGCCCAAGAAGAAGGTACTAATTGGTCTCTCGGCAACACCCACCTTCCCGAACTCTGCAACTCGACTCTGTTCTCAGCATGCACATGCTCGTACGTGTTCGTCGTCGTGCAGGTGAACCGCTACGACGAGAGCTGGTCGAAGCAGTGGTTCGGCGCGGGCATCTTCGCGGAGGGCAGCGAGGAGGTGTCCGTGGACGTGTTCAAGAAGCTGGAGCGGCGCAAGGTGCTGAGCACCGTGGAGAAGGCCGGCCTGCTGTCCAAGGCCGAGGAGCTCGGCGTGACGCTCTCCTCGCTGGAGCAGCTGGGCTTGCTCTCCAAGGCCGAGGACCTGGGCCTGCTCAGCCTCGTCGAGACCGCGGCGGGGACGTCCCCCTCCGTCCTCGCCTCCATCTCGCTGCCGCTCCTCGTGGCCGCCGTCGTCGAGGTGGTCGTCGTGCCCGACGACTCCGTCGCGCTCGTCGCCGTACAGGCCGTCGTCGCGGCGGTGCTCGCGGCGGGAGCCGCCGGCCTGTTCGTGGGCTCCGTCGTGCTCGCTGGCCTGCAGGAGTCGGACTAACTGACCACCGGCTGAATTTCGTCAACAGTACCGCATCCGAGTAAGCTTTGTGTAGTAGGATCGATCTTGTTACTTGTTAGCAGAGCAGAATTCATTAATTAAAAAAATCTACAGTATGTGCTGCAATATAATATAATACAGTAGCTTTTTGATAACTTGCCGTGATCACATTATTATGAAGAAAATTGTGACCAAACGGATGGTTAACTCGGACTCGGACTCGGACTCGGACTCGGACTCGGACTCCTCACTTCTACAACCTATGTATGCCAATCCACTTCCATGTGCATCATCATATACTAAAGGGTGAAGCCGTCGAAGGAAACGCTGCAAATTCAAACTTTCAAAGCTACGCTAAGGTTTTACTCGCTCGGTTCCAAACTATAAAATGTTTTACCTTTTCTAGATGCATTTTTCAACTATATGTATCTACACATAGTGTATATCTAAATATATAGTAAAAGCTATGTGTCTAAAAAAGACAAAATATCTTATAATTTAGAATCATGGGGTACACCCTAAAGTCGATTTCTTTCTTTTTTTTAGATAATGAAAATAAATCCGGCTTCGTCCTTTTGGAAGAGGAATTAGACCACCTTATTACAAGGTTGATTTCTTTCTGTAATATATATACACATATAATATCAAAGTATCTTGCCCTAACGACACGGCCACTTTTTTCTTTTGCATATAGATCAAGAGGGAGCTTTTCATTGCTTAGGGGTGTTTGGTTTCAAGAATTTATTTGTCCATTATATCTTCTTACTCCTTTTTTTAGTTTACGGAATGGTATGTGTTGATTCATCACCATCTCATCTCACACAAACTAATGTAATTAGACCTTATTTGGATCACCTAGAGCTAAAGTTTAGGTAGACTAAAGTTTAGGAGGACCATTTTTAGTCCAGTGCTATTTGGATACATAGAATAAAAGTAACCAGAAAGTAAAAAGCTTTCCTAGACGTAGACTCATGTGCACCTTTTAGTCCACATTTGCCAACTATGAACTAATGGCTAGGTGGTTGGGAACTGAAAATTAGTTCACTTTTAATTCACCTATTTGGATAACCAGGGCTAAAGTTTAAGTGACTTGGTATCAAACAAGCTCTTAGTATAGGTACGAGTAATACGTCGATTCCGTCAAATTTCAACCTATGAATTCTCATGATAAAATACCTCATCTAAAATGAGATAGTTTCTCAAACCAAACACCCACTTAATACCTATTTGCAGCATAAAGCAAGCTATAGCTTGCGGTAAAGCAAGTCATGTAAACTCCCGCTAATGTAATTAAGCTCCTTGAGATCTGAAACAAGAACAGAACCTCCGAGCAATTGGTCGTGCTTTATTGTTGAGCATGTAGCAAAGAGAAGTATCCGATTCTCCTGTGAAAATTACTGCTGCATCGGTTTTCAAAGCATTATTGGGAGAATGCAGAAATTTTGCAAGAATTATACAAAAAGTTTACAAAAATCAATTCGTTTTCGGAGAAAAACATAGAAAACAGGAAATTTTCACTCCATTTCAAAGGGGTCTAAGAGGTTTAATTTTGTCATATAGGTTGTACTTCACGAGATAATTCATACTACAGGCCTCGGCTCATTTAAACCCCCTAGACATGCAAATATTGCCTCATCTTCTTGAACTTGCTCCGTTCCCTAACCCCTCAAATTTGTATAGCTGCCTTACCTTAACAACAACCACATCTCCTCGTACCCCACTCACCCTCCCTAGGACCCTACGCTTGGTCACGTTGGAGGTAGGGTATCGTCTAGCTACTAGAAACCCAAAATTTCCTGTCGGTACCGGACCGACCGACATAAAAATTGTATTTATCCTGTCGGTTACCATTAAACACACAATAAAATTGTAAAGCCGACAGAAAAATCACAATTATTTTGTGTGTTACTGTAGACCCAATAGGGAAATTACACTTTTTTCTGCCGGTCTTTGTATTACCGACAAAGTTATTCTATTCGACGTACCTCTAAAATCCGAACTGGTTGCCAACCTGGGCCTGGCCCGCGGTGGCCTTTTAGCCAGCCCAAAAGGGGGCTTGCTTAGCCTGGACAAATATATAAATTGTGTCCCAACCCTAGGCCTCGCCAGACGAAGCCGTCGCTCCCTCTCGTTGCTGCGTCGCTGCTCCTTCCTCTTGCCGCCGCTCCTTCCTCTCGAAGATCCCCACGGTGGTGGGGCCTTGCTGTGGATTTCAATACAAATAAACCGAGAGAAATGGCAAGTCTTATTTTTGTCGGGTTATTTACATTTTTCTGTCGGTTACATGGTATTCCAAACCTGGTGGTGCAGAATTTTCCTGTCGGTGGCTTAGAATTTTCCTGTTGACAGCAGAACCGATAGGGAAAATGGTGCACCGACAGAGAAATTGGTCGACCGACAGTAAAATTGAATTTCTCTATCGCTTTAGCTCTGCCGGTGTTTTCTTGTCGGTACAGGGAAATTATTTTCCCATTTTTTCTGTCGGTATTGGCAATTTTCCTATCGGTTTTATCCGACAGTTTCTAGTAGTGTAGGTAATCATGCATGCAAGTTGGTTGCAACTACTCTTTAAGAGCACCCATAGTAGTAAGAACTAGTTACTAGCTCTAAGACAATCCCTCTAATAATGTTAACTTTTAGCAATGACTTATAGTATGATTAGACGACAACCTCAGATAGAATAAAATGCTTAAAGCTAGCTCATAAGTTATCATTGGAGCTGCCCTAATAAAATGCTTAGATTGTTGGAGCTGCCCTAATTATAAAATGCTTAGAGCTAGCTCATAGAAGGACAACCATCCCCTCTTCCCCTCTCTTTGTTGGAGACGTTGCTTTTTAGAAGGTCTATCCGGCAATCCAAATGTATGTCATATGTGGTTGAAAAAGACTCGCTGTAAAATGAAATATTGAATTGAGCTTTTTTGTCGGGAAGTACGTCCTCCATTTGAGGATGCATGAGCCAACGACCGAGTTATACTTGTTTGTAGGCATACAAACTTTTCCTTTTTTTGCTTTTTTGTCATTGATCGTCACATGACTTTGTTGATGCAAAAGTGGATCTGCAAACCAAAGGGCTAATACCCAATCCGATATTCAAAGCGTGCCAGTCGATTTGACCTGTTAATCGACAAGGATGAAAATACGAGCACTTTGGTCCTGACAACAGCGATACGCCCAGAAGCCACGGCCAAGAGGTACTCACGCGGAACTCGAGGATCGCCAAAGGTCGCACTGAAGCGATGCAGCTCGTCGAATCGATGAGAACTCGTAAAAAATATGCAAATTGACAAAGTCGCCGAAAAGTAAGTAGATGCAAATAGGAGTAAAATTGGTTTGATATTGATTGATATATCTTTTACATTGTCCCTCAGTCTATATTTATACCCTGATCCGAGAAAACATAACCAAACACGACTAGGACACCGAGTCCATATCTAAGGAAAAACGTGACTCTTACATTAATCATACTCTAACAAATATAGAAAAGGAAATCAACACCTATCTACTTCCCTGTCCGCCTTAATTACGATGAAATTTTCATCGACCTCCTCTCCATCGACATGCTTCCCGTCATCACAAGTTTCATCGGCAGAAGTCTTCAAACCTCCCTTCATCGGCATCGGCAATAACATCTCCAACCTCATCAGCAACACCTCTGAGTCTAAGTCCACCTTTCCATCGGTCACCACCATTCATCGGCAACAACCCTCACAAGCTGATTTTCATCGGCACCCTTCTGTCACCGTATACAGTAACTTTCCTCCTGCCAATTAGCCCACTCTAATCATTTTGACACGTGCCAAAAACGGTGTCAACACATGCCCTCCAATTTCAGAGTATAAAACCATTGATGCTCCGAAATTTACTCCAGACAACGATTGCCTTTACCCAATTATCTCAATTCATCCTCCGAGCATAACATAATCTGTTACCAAATCCAATCAAATCTAGTCCTGTTTCACGCGCCTCAGTAAATATCGCACGATTTTCAACCACTCTTGCTCCGATTATGGTTAAGATACAAAAATAATAGTCCATCGGCAAGAACCTAACACAATAACGCCGCCGCTTTCGGAATTAAAATATCCTGCACCGAGATTTCTTCCGAGCCATGATTACTTGCCATCAAATCATCTATACAATCCCTTGATTATCGTGCGAACCATTACCATATCCATCTTAACTACCTCGACCTACACGCGCGCGGCAGAGAGATAAGTCCAGAATACCCCTATTCCAATCGGCCTATAAATAAATTTCTCTGGAACGCTCGTCTTCTACCCTCAGACTCCAACCTTTGGCATTCTCTCTTTCCGGCGGTGACTCCGATGAACAACCGCACGATCTCAACCAACAAGAACCTTCCCCAGCGTCAACCTCGAGTCTCCAGCTTGTGCCCCATCTTCCTCAAGACAATGGCAATCAACTTCGACGTCCCTGCGGTTTGTTTCACCTCCGTCACTTTTTACCTCGATTCCTTTTGCCCTTGCAAGTTCATATAGTTGGTAATTTTTCTTTTTTTTCTCTGTTCTTTTGATCCTCCAAACTTAGGAACTATGCAACAAGTTAGTTATCCCAACCAATCAGCCGCACATCCAATGTCTAGGTCCAATGGGCAACCCAGATCCAACTAATTTGATCAATGCATAGGTTAACAGAATTCCCTTGAGAGCCCAGAATTTCTCTCTAAATTTATGGAAAGATACCTTTCGATCCTGGCCTAAAACCACCAAGGGGTGGAAAGATTGGTACCTGAGGGTAAACGGGTCGATGCAAGTGTACTGGGCAGAGCGAAAGCTAGATCAATGCATCAGGCTATCCATTGCCGATATGCAGAAGAATGAGTCGATGATGATTGCTGCTGCTTATTTCTGGTCAGACACAACAAATACTTTCATGTTTGGACATGGCCCAGCTACTCCCACCCTTGCCGATGTATACATGCTCACTGGCCTAGACATTTCAACTGCCGATGAGGCCTCCATTTACGGCAGAAAATATGAATATAGAGTGAATACCCGCAACATCGGCGGTTCGACAGGGTATATTCAAGAATACAGGAGGACCGGGACAGTGGGTCAGAGGGAACACGCCACATTCCTGAACATGTGGTTAGAAAAAATTCATTTTCTGTGGTCGATTGGTAGGGCCAACCAACACTTTCCTCCCCGCAGCTGAACTCCTGGCCAACGGTGTAAGGTTCCCTCTTGGCCGATATCTTCTGAGCTCGACTTATCACCTTTTACATCAAGTGTCCTAGAAGCTTCTGCTTGGTGAACCCATCGGCAACTTAGGAGGCCCGTGGTGGTTTATTAATATGTGGCTGAATGCCCACATGCACAAACGCTTGCAATGGGACTTCTTTGCCCAATAATTCCCGTGAGAAATCGCCGAAGACCACGTACTTGGAGATGAAGAATCAGCAACACGTCCACCCCTCAATTTTGGTGAAACCATAATTGTTCTTCCTGGAACAAAGGCCAACAAAGATCAGATCGGTCGATTCTTCCAAAGCTTTTACAACGGTCTTTCTCGTGATCATCGGGCCTGGATGCCCTACATCGATGAAGAAACCAGATTCCCCCTTCTCTTCAATTTTGCCGATGATACCTTGAATAAGGATGATGAACTTATGATGGCCATCATCACTCCCCGGGCAATCCCAGTGAACACATTTGGCAGTGGAAAAAACACTAACATCACTTATGAATTCTACAACCCATCGGCAATGAAAGCATCTAGGCCCCAAGGTTTGGTTTCGGCAATTGATGACAAACGCTTTATTACCATGACTAACGTGTGTTTTGCAGAAACGTTGGTAAGTTAGGTCATGGAGGCTATAACTGCTTTGGGCACCATGGTATTCGTGTCCCTTGATGGAAATCGTTTCGGTTTTCAAAAGAGTGACGTCAAGATTAAGGACGGTTAGTTTCGGATGTCGAGGTGTTGAGACACATTCGGAATAGTCGTTAGGATCTCCGTTTTTCTCTTTTGGCCGTACTATAAAGGGGGGCATGAACGGGTAGCTTGACCTAGGCGAGTCCTATGTTTAGGTGTGGTGCACACTTGTTAAACTTGGCGCTAGGCAACCCTAGAATAGCTCAAAGTTCAGTTGGAAGCAACTTGGTTGAAGTTGCGACGCGTTTCGGAGAGTTTCGGGCTGTTTCCCACTGACCGGACGCGGTCTTCGGCAGCACCGGACGCGTCCGGTCAGTACGTTACCGCGGCTAGGGTTTCGGCCCTGACCACCGGACGCGGTCCTCGCGAGGACCGGACGCGGTGGTCAGTGGCTGACACGTGTCACTCAAGGGAAACACCCGTCGGACGCAACCTGGCTGTGATCGGCGCGTTCGGTCACAGTCCAGTAAGGTCCAGAGAGGACCGGACGCGTCCGGTCATCACCGACCGGACGCGGCCTCGCGTCCGGTGCGAGTACAGTAAGCTCCTTTGCACGATCGGACGCGTCCGGTCACCCCTGACCGGCGCGTCCGGTCGTTCAGTTGAATTTCGGGTTTTGACCGTTACGGGCGACCGGCGCGTCCGGTCAGTTCGACCGGCGCGTCCGGTCAGCCCGTGTCAGAACATAACGGTTCGTTTTCTTTGAGGGGTGTATAAATACATCCCCTCCACCTCTTTTAGAGGTCTCTTGCTCATTCAAACATCTGAGAAAACCCTTTAGAGTGCAAGGGAGTGCAAGAGCTCTAGTGAGGATAGAGATTTGAGAATCAAAGTTTGAGATTTCCTCACTAGTGATTAGAGAGTAGCAAGTGTGCATCCATCTCCTCATTTGGGCTCGTTGTGGTCAAGTGAGAGTTCTAGCTTGTTACTCTTGGTGATCGCCATCACCTAGACGGCTTGGTGGTGATTGGGAGTTTGGTGATCATCCGGCGGAGCTTGTGGATGACCCAACTCATGTTGTGAGCGGTTGTGGGTGATTCACCGCGACGGAGTGTCGAAGAATCAACCCGTAGAGAGCACTTGATCCTTACGCGGATCAAGGGGGAGCGACACCCTTGCGCGGGTGCTCCAACGAGGACTAGTGGGGAGTGGCGACTCTCCGATACCTCGGAAAAACATCGCCGTGTTCCTTGCCCTTTACATTCAAGCATTTACATTCTTGTATTTACTTTCATTGCTTGATTTACTTTCCTAGAATTGCCATGCTAGACTAGGATTGGAAATTAGGGTGCAAAACTTTTGTCGGTAGACTCACTAGGAACACAAGTAGGCACTAGGGGTGAATTCCGGCTTGTAGGATTTAATTCTGGCAATTAATTTTTAGAAAAGCCCAATTCACCCCCCTCTTGGGCATCTTGATCCTTTCAATTGGTATCGGAGCCGTGTTGCTCCTAATTTAGGCTTTACCGCCTAGAGCAAGATGTCTAACGGGGAAGGACCACCTCCCACCTTTGAGGGGGATGATTTTCCATATTGGAAAATCCGCATGGAGGCGTATCTCGAAGCCATAGATGTCGGGTGCCTTAGAGCCGCAACCCAAGGGCTTCCCGCTATCAAGGATCCTGCAAACCCCATTGGTGACGAGGAGAAGTACAACCGGTGGAATGCAAAGGCAAAAAATACACTCTACCGGGGCTTAGGCAAAGATATCTTCAATCGTGTGCGTAATGCAAAGAACGCTCATGATTTGTGGGAAAATCTTTGTGCTCTCCATGAGGGAACTAAGAGTGAGCATGAGGAACGCTATCATATTGCTTTAAAGAAAATTAATTCTTTTGAGATGCTTCCCAAAGAAAGTGCTAATGACATGTACACTCGCTTGAATGTTCTTGTAGAGGACCTCAATGCTCTTGGGCTCACTCAAATGAGCCAATCGGATGTTGCAAGGAGGATCTTGAGTGTTCTTCCCGTTGAGAAGTATGGTCACATCGTCATCGTGCTTCATCAAAGTGATCTCTCCACCGCAACACCGACACAAGTATTGGGGAAGATCAATGCTCATGAGATGTACATGCACATCACTCCGGAAGAGGGCTCATCATCTTCCAAGAAGAAAGACTTGGCCTTCAAAGCTAGCCATGACAAGAAGAAGAAGAAGGGCCAAGCCATGATAGTGCAAGAAAGCTCAAGTGAAAGTGATGTCGATGATGAATCACTTGCACTCATGGTGAGAAAGACCACCAAGATGCTAAAGAAGCTCAACAAGAGTGGCATCAAGTTCGATGGCAAGAAAAAGAAATTCTTCACAAGTAGCAAGAGAAAGCCCATCTCGGAGATGGATTGCTACAATTGTGGTGAACTTGGCCACTTAGCTCATCAATGCCCTAGACCACCAAAAGACAAGTTCAAGTACAAGAACAAGGGCAAGAAAAATGATTCAAGTGATGAAGAAGATGAGAAGAAGAAGAACAAGCCATACAAGAAGAAGGATGGCAAGAAGAAGGAGTTCTACAAGAAGAAGAAGGGAGGAAAGGCTTACATTGTTGGTGATTGGCTCACCGACATTGAATCATCTTGTGATTCCTCCGAAGATGAGAGCAATGATGAGAAAGAGAAGGTTGCCGCTTTTGTGATGGGGCCATCATCTTCACCGACATCTTCACCACCACCTTCACCGCCTTCTTCACCATCATCGTCCACTACTCACCTATGCCTTATGGCCAAGGGTGAACGAAAGGTACAAAACCATGATAGTGATGATGATGATGATAGTGATAGTGATGATGAATATGACGCACCTTCTTATGATGAACTTGTAAAATTGCTAAACAAATACACTAAAATCATAAGAAGGACAAGAAATGAAAATGATGAGCTTCAAAATGAAAATGAATCACTCTCATCAAAGCTTGAAAATGCTCAAAAGACTAGTGGTGAGCTTAGAGATCAAAATGAAGTTATGTCTTCCACTCTCAAGGAGCTCAAAACCTCAAACAAAGAGCTTAAAGATCAACATGATAAACTTGAGAAGAAGCATGATGAGCTCATCACTAGACATAACTCTTTGAAAGACAAATACACCACATTAAAAATTGACTATGATAGTCTTGTGGTTGCTAATGAACTTGCTCTTGAGACACATGATGCTACTAACAATGTTGTTAAGTGTGATATAGCTACATCATGTGATGATTTGATCATTGAAAGCATTGAGCAAGGTTCTAGTAGCAAAGGCAAGAGTGTGGTTGAGTCAAACAACTATGATGATTATGCCAAGATCAAGTGTGAGAATGAGAAGCTTGCAAATGAGAACAAGAAGCTTAAAGGTTTGATGGCTCTTGAGAAGCAAACAACGAATGAGTCACTCATTGAAGAGAACAAAAGGCTCAAGCAAGAAAAAGAGCATCTCAAGACCGGTCTAAGCAAGTTCACAAGAGGCTAATATTTGCAAAGTGAGCTCCTCATGAACACCGTAATGAAGATGGATAGAAGTGGTATTGGGTACTTGGCAAATCAAGAGAAGAAGGCAAAAGCTCAACAACAAAGCAAGTCAAAGCCCAAGCCAAAGAGATGTGTTGAGTGTGGTCAAGAAGGTCACTTTGCTCATGAATGCAAAACTCCACCACCACAACCCTTGCCCAAGCATGCTAGACCCTTTGCCTTCAATGCTCATTACATGCTAAGAAAAGATTCAAATGGAAAGATGAAAGTCATGTTCTTGGGTCCCCCAAACAAGAATAGGCCAAAGAAAATATGGGTTGCCAAGTCACTAGTTGAGAAAGTCAAGGGCCCCTCTCAAGTTTGGGTCCCTAAACAAAAAGCTTGATCTCTTGTGTGTAGGTGAACTACAAGACCGGTGGATCTCATTGGGTTATTGATAGTGGTTGCACTCAACATATGACCGGTGATCCTCGTATGTTCACCTCCATTGAAGAGAATGGGATATGTCAAGAGAAGATCACATTTGGGGATAATTCAAAGAGCAAAGTCAAGGGTATAGGCAAGATTGCAATATCAAATGATCACTCACTCTCAAATGTGCTCTATGTTGCTTCATTGAGTTTCAACTTATTATCCGTCGGGCAACTTTGTGACCTTGGCTTCCAATGCTTGTTCACACCAAATGAAGTGGAAGTTTCAAAGATAGATGACAAGCAAGTGATATTCAAAGGCTTTAGATACAACAATCTTTATCTTGTTGACTTCACCTCCGAAGATGCAAATTTGATGACATGTTTGTTCACCAAGACCTCACTTGGTTGGCTTTGGCATAAGAGGCTTGCACATGTTGGAATGAGCACTCTCAACAAGCTATTGAAGAAAGAACTAGTGAGAGGATTGAAGGATGTGAAGTTTGAAAAGGACAAACCTTGTAGTGCATGTCAAGCGGGCAAACAAGTTGCAAACACTCATCCAACCAAAGCTTTCATGTCAACCTCAAGAGTGCTAGAACTTCTACACATGGATTTGTTTAGGCCTACAACTTACAAGAGCTTGGGTGGTAATCTCTATTGTCTTGTGATAGTGGATGACTACTCAAGCTATACATGGACTTTCTTCCTTCATGACAAATCCGAAGTGGCAAGTTGCTTCAAGAAGTTTGCAAAGAGAGCTCAAAATGAATTTGAAGCCAAGATAAAGAAAATTAGAAGTGACAATGGCAAAGAGTTTGACAACACCAACATTGAAGCTTATTGTGATGAAATTGGAATCAAGCATGAGGTCTCTTCAACCTACACTCCTCAACACAATGGTGTAGTTGAGAGAAAGAACCAGACTTTGATCACCCTTGCAAGAACAATGCTAGATGAGTACAACACTCCGAAAAAGTTTTGGGCCGAGGCAATCAACACCGCATGTTATGCTTCAAATCGCCTCTTCCTCCAAAAGTTTCTTGGCAAGACCCCCTATGAGTTGTTTAATGGGAAGAAGCCGGACGTCTCATTCTTCGGGGTGTTTGGTTGCAAATGCTACATCTACAAGAAGCGTCAACACCTAGGGAAGTTTCAAAGATGTTGTGATATTGGTTTTCTTGTTGGTTACTCATCAAAGTCCAAAGCATATAGAGTATTTAACCATGCCACCGGTTTGGTTGAAGAAACATATGATGTGGAATTTGATGAATCTAACGGCTCCCAAGGAGCAATTGAGAATTGTGATGATGTAGGTGATGAACCCTTGAGGGAGGCCATGAAGAACATGCCCGTGGGAGACATCAAGCCAAAAGATGATGAAGACGATGTGCAAATCATTGATCCACCATCTTCATCACGTGTGTCTCAAGATGATGACAAGAATGAGAGAGTTGAAAATGAAGATACCTATATCTCTCATGAACAAGCCGAGGCACAAGCTCAAGATGTTGATGCTCCTCCTCCACCTCCTCAAGTGGTTGATAGAAGAAATTCACCTCTACTTCAAGCACATCCACAAGAACTCATCATAGGGAGTCCTACTAAGGGAGTGATGACTCGATCTCAAAAGCTTGCTTCTTTTGTTGAACATCACTCTTTTGTCTCTTGTGTTGAACCTAAGAATGTAGAAGAAGCTCTTCAAGATCCGGATTGGGTGAATGCCATGCATGAAGAATTGAACAACTTCACCCGCAATCAAGTATGGACACTTGAAGAGCATCCTAAAGGTGCAAGAGTCATTGGAACCAAGTGGGTGTTCCGAAACAAGCAAGATGACCAAGGCATAGTAGTGAGGAACAAGGCAAGACTAGTTGCAAAGGGGTTCTCTCAAGTTGAAGGCCTTGATTTTGGAGAGACCTTTGCACCCGTTGCAAGACTTGAAGCCATTCGTATCCTCCTTGCATATGCATCACATCATGATATGAAACTATATCAAATGGATGTGAAAAGTGCATTCTTAAATGGCTTTATAAATGAACTAGTCTATGTCAATCAACCTCCCGGGTTTGAAGACCCTAGATATCCTAATCATGTTTATAGGTTGTCCAAGGCGCTATATGGGCTCAAGCAAGCCCCTAGAGCGTGGTATGAGCGCCTCCGAGACTTCCTCATTGAGAAGGGCTTCACCATTGGGAAGGTCGACACCACACTATTCACCAAGAAGTTTAATGGGGAGATCTTCATTTGTCAAGTGTATGTTGATGATATCATCTTCGGGTCAACAAATGAAGATTATTGCAAGGAATTTGGTGAATTGATGTCGAAGGAGTTCGAGATGTCAATGATTGGTGAGCTCACATTCTTCCTTGGTTTTCAAGTCAAGCAAATGAGAGAAGGGATTTTCATCTCTCAAGAAAAGTATACCAAGGATCTTCTCAAAAGATTCAAGATGGAAGAATGCAAACCAATCAAGACCCCAATGCCATCAAATGGACATCTCGACCTAGATGAGGGAGGTAAACCGGTTGATCAAACTCTCTACCGTTCTATGATTGGTAGCTTGTTGTACCTTACCGCATCTAGGCCCGATATCATGTTTAGTGTGTGCATGTGTGCTCGCTTCCAAGCGTGCCCTAAAGAACCTCACTTAAGTGCCATAAAAAGAATCCTAAGATATCTTAAGCACACCCCAAGCATTGGCCTTTGGTATCCCAAAGGAGCTAGATTCCAACTAGTTGGCTATTCCGATTCGGATTATGCCGGTTGCAAAATTGATAGAAAGAGCACATCCGGAGGGTGTCATTTGCTTGGGAGATCCTTTGTATCTTGGTCATCTAAAAAGCAAAATAGTGTGGCTTTGTCCACCGCCGAGGCGGAATACATTGCCGCGGGGGCTTGTTGTGCACAAATCTTATATATGAAACAAACCCTCCTAGACTATGGAATTGTTCTTGAAAAGGTGCCACTTTTATGTGATAATGAAAGTGCCGTTAAAATTGCTAACAATCCGGTACAACACTCTCGCACCAAGCACATTGATATCCGCCATCACTTTCTAAGAGATCACGTTGCTAAAAATGACATATCACTAGAAGGTGTACGAAGTGAAAATCAATTAGCGGATATCTTCACTAAACCTTTGGATGAGGCTACCTTTTGTAGGCTAAGAAGTGAACTAAATGTGCTTGATTCAAGTAACTTTAAAAGATAAGCGTGTGTTGTCCCTTGCATTGCATTGTATTATATGTCATGTTTATTTTATCGCAATGCATTTAGGGCTTGGCTAACACGGTTACGATAACCCTCCTTTGGAGGAGTGAAGAAGCCTAACCGTGGATCAAACTTGACAAGCAACCTAGCTTTACTTACGTGTATTGCATTGCATATGCATGGTTGTTTGTTTGTCGTTTCTTTTCGGTTTAGCTTTGAGCAACCTCTGTGTTCGTCCATGGATAGAGAGAGCTTTTTGACGCTCCTAATGGTCCAAAAACTCTATTGCATGGCCATACGTTGCTCCTCGGGTGTTTATTGCCTATTTTCCTAAAAATAATACTAGCCTAAGGCGAAATATTTTAAAAAAAATTTTGAGGGTTTGAGTGAGGTCACTCATATCAGGTTCCAATTGGTGTTTATTTGTGTCCCTTTGAATTGGAACTTGATTGGGAGAAGTCGCGTCGGAGCTTGGAACGAAGAACGGCGAAGAACAGCGACCGGACGCTGGACCGGACGCTGCACCGGACGCAGTGATGCTTCACCACCGCGTCCGGTCCCGGCGTCCACCAGCGCGTCCGGTCATCCAGAAGACCAACTCCAGACCTAGTGACCGGACGCTGCACCGGACGCACCTGTGTTGACCACCGCGTCCGGCCCCGGCCACCACCACCGCGTCCGGTCATCCGCGATGAATTCCCAAGCTCCCAGCGACCGGACTCTGACCGCGTCCGGTCAGTCCGCACCAGACGCGTCCGGTCACTCCAGGAGCTTACTGGAGTGTGACCGGACGCTGCACCACCGCGTCCGGTCATAACGACCACCGCGTCCGGTCATCACGCGTCGAGCGGATCTGAGCCCCTCATAAAACCGTTCGTTCTCATCTGTTTTTTCCCGCACGCCAATCCGCCGCCGCCGCTCGTCTTCTCGCCGATTCGCCGCGTCCTCGACGACCTCACCGCCAGCGAGCCCTCACCGCAGCCGCGCCGCGCCATCCTTGCCCTCACTGCTCGCCCGCGCGCACCCTCTCGCCCGAGCCGTGCCCCCGTGCTGCCGCAGTCGCGCTCCATCGCCGCGCCGCCGCAATCGCCGCTTCTTCCTGGCCGCCGGCGAGCCGTCCACCGCCGTGGGCTTCACAGCAGCCACCACTTCACCCCCGTGCAGTCCTAGCCTCGCATTCTCCACCCGTGCTCGAACTTCTAGGGTTTCACCCAAACCCTAACCTAGGGTTTCTAGGGTTTGCCCTATACCGCTCTCCAGGTACCGAAATCGATCGTCCTCGATTCAATTTCGTTTCATGTTGTTGCTAGGGCTAACCTTGACCGATATCATCCTTTGATCATCTCGACTCGGTCCTTTCAGAGCTCGATCGTCGAATTCGGGGATTCTCGCGACCTAGGTCACCGCTTCCTCTCACCGTCGTCTCGTCGATCCGAGGTAGCTTCGCATCACGTTTCACTTCGTATCTCACATGCTTGCTATCTAGGGTTTCGTATCTTTAGATATATACGTGCTTATAGTATATCTTTCTATTCCATACGTGCAGCGAGTCAGTCGGTGTGTCAGGGTCAGATCTGTTCGCTAAATCCGAGGCCAAGCCTGCGGATACGGATTGAGGCCAAGCCTCTCGAGTGTCAGTTCATCATCTCACAGAGGTTCTCAGTCAGTTGATCAGCATGGTGCGTTGCAAGAATGCCGGTGGTGCTCCTGGTGACGGGGACAACAGTCCTCCCCGTCGTGATGAGATTGCGCGTGGTAAGCGCATCAAGATGATGGCCAGGAAGAAGAAGAGGACGCCTTCAGAGGCAGAGGTTGCTCAGGTCGTGGCAGATGCTGCAGAGCAGGCAGAGAGAGGTGGCAGACGCAGTGGCATACACATAGGCGAGCTTTGCTTTCACCTTGAAGGTCGACAGCTCGGCACTGAGGCCACTGAGGGTACCGAGGCTACTGGACCTTCCGAGCAGATGTCAGTAGATCCACCCACAAAGCCGACAGAGGCTACAGAGGCTACACAGGCTACCGAGGCTCCACAGGCTACTGAGGATACAGAGGAGTAGCCAGCTCAGTCTCCACCACGTCGCCGCTCCACACGTGCTCGTACTCAGGTGACACCTAGGCCAGAGGGCCAGCGTCGTGGAGCACGTCCTCCTCCCAGAGCTAGAGGGTCACCCCCGGTCGAGCACTTTGACCTGAGGGGTGCTTCAGCACGTCAGGTGCAGGGGTTGAGGTTCGTGGAGGTCAGCCGTTGGTTTCCACCTGTCAGAGATCCCAGAGCTTCAGAGGGTTTCTATACCCCACTTCAGGAGGATTTCTACAGGGCCTTAGTTGACAGTGGTATTGCTTTCAGACCTCAGAGGGTATGTCGACTTGAGGCATTGGTTGATGTTGTGGGAGAGCAGCTCCGTCCGCACCTGTCCTATATGCCTGGTTTGTCAGATCTTCTTGGACGGACAGGTGCATACTGCGGCACATGGGTCAGAGAGTTCTATGCTTCACTGTGGATTGATCCTGCCCATGAGTTCATTCACTTTGCTTTCAGAGGCTGCGATCACAGACTGTACAGCTCCAGAGCTCGAGAGATCCTTAGACTACCAGCTTCTGACACGAGGATCCATCAGTTGTGTTATGGACAGACTCCTCCTCCCAGATGCCCTCACGGCGGTGCAGTGCCACCTACAGACCTGGTTCGACCCTACTTTCGCGAGCCTTTTGGCGAAGGGTCACGTCGTACGCCTGCTAGCCTGACGCCACTTGCCAGGGTCTTGGATGCTATTCTCAGACGCACTCTAGTTCCCAGACTTGGCTACAGAGAGGGACTGACACGTATGCAGCTTTGGGTAGTTCACCACTTCCTCTCACAGAGACAGTTTGACATCTGGGATCTTATCCTTAGTGAGATGGAGGACACCATTGCTGAGGGCTTCAAGGGTAATCGTCAGCTGCCCTATGCACACTGGATTTGCTTTATCATCAGATCTTCTATCCAGATGCCACCAGAGATCAGGGCGGAGATAGCAAACACTACTACTGCTTTCCCTGATTATGATATTCGTCAGCTTTGGGCCTCTGTTACTAGAGATCAGGCTCCAGCGCCAGGACAGCGTGAGCGCCCAGATGTTCCTGAGACAGCAGCTAAGCAGGACGCCAGAGTTGACGAGCTTGCTGAGGCAGAGCTCGCGGACTTTGAGACTCAGACTGCTGACATACCTGAGGATGTGACTTCAGACAGCATAGATGAGGACTACCAGCCCATCCCCAGGTACCGGTCTCCTTGGTCTCACGACCACGAGGCCGGTGGCTCTGGCTCAGCCTCCCGCTCAGACCCAGCCATGGTGGCTATTCTTGAGAGGTTGACCCAGGCTCAGGAGCAGCAGCAGCAGCAGATACAGCGACAGGCACAGGATACAGCTGCAGCACTTGCACAGATTCAGGCTCGTCAGGACGAGTTTCAGCGACAGCAGCTTGAGATTCAGAGGCAACAGGTTGAGATGCAGCGACAGAGTCAGCAGCAGTACATGGATCTCCTGCGCCACCTTATCACAGTCGGGGTTCCTCCGCCTGCTTCTGTCATGACTCAGGCTTTGCATTCCAGTGGTCCGTCGAGTCAGGGATAGCCGAGCTTCCAGTTTACATCTCCACAGCAGCAGGTTCCCCAGTCCTTTCAGTCCCCGAGCTTCACTCCTATACATACGGGGTTTACACCGTCAGACCAGCCTCGCCCGCACCTCCTGACAGGCACACCTATTGGTGATTTCAGTGCTTCCTACAGCGAGTTGACTGGTCAGCCGACACCCTCGCACACTACTACGTTTCACACTTCGTCAGGGTTGTCAGCTCCCGAGGCAGCCGTTCCTCCAGTGACAGGGACCGGGACTACAGAGACCATCCCTTCTTCAGTTGCCTCGACAGATCCCCCAGCTATTGGCTCACTACAGGCTCAGGTCACTCAGACAGATCCACTTGTTGCTACACAGTCAGTACCTGTTCCTGCTCAGACCCAGACCGCTTCACAGCCACGTGCTTCTTCAGAGGGTCAGCCAGATAGCTCAGACTCCGAGGGCGATTCGCTACACTTCGTGATCACTCCGCGCACCTCGGCACCCGACACGACTCCGTCTGTCCCCCCGTCAGATCATTAGATTAGTTTTTGGCGCTTGATGCCAAAGGGGGAGAGAGAGTAGTTTCAGGGGGAGTTTTGTTAGAGGGTCTTCGTTCTTTGTGTGCTACATTCATGCATATCATGTTTACTTTTCAGCATTGCATTCGTGCGACATTGTCGTCGAGTCGTAAACTTTGAGTCTTAATGTGTTATCTCGTCACAGTTTTAATAATATGTCACCGTTTTAGTTATAGCTCTAAGGTTGTGCTTCCGTGCCTTACTCCAATTTCTTATGAGCTATATCTTTATGTGTGCTAACGCTTTTTGTCTTATCTTATGAAGTACACTCTTTTGGCTTGGGGCACATAAGCTTTCCTAACCCTTTGTGCTTATCGCTTTTTGCTTATGTGAACCAAGAATGCTCGAAAACCTCAACTCTAATCTTTTGAACCTTAGTGTTGTCATCAATCACCAAAAAGGGGGAGATTGAAAGCATCTAGGCCCCAAGGTTTGGTTTCGGCAATTGATGACAAACGCTTTATTACCATGACTAACATATGTTTTGCAGAAACGTTGGTAAGTTAGGTCATGGAGGCTATAACTGCTTTGGGCACCATGGTATTCGTGTCCCTTGATGGAAATCGTTTCGGTTTTCAAAAGAGTGACGTCAAGATTAAGGACGGTTAGTTCCGGATGTCGAGGTGTTGAGACACATTCGGAATAGTCGTTAGGATCTCCGTTTTTCTCTTTTGGCCGTACTATAAAGGGGGGCATGAACGGGTAGCTTGACCTAGGCGAGTCCTATGTTTAGGTGTGGTGCACACTTGTTAAACTTGGCGCTAGGCAACCCTAGAATAGCTCAAAGTTCAGTTGGAAGCAACTTGGTTGAAGTTGCGACGCGTTTCGGAGAGTTTCGGGCTGTTTCCCATTGACCGGACGCGGTCTTCGGCAGCACCGGACGCGTCCGGTCAGTACGTTACCGCGGCTAGGGTTTCGGCCCTGACCACCGGACGCGGTCCTCGCGAGGACCGGACGCGGTGGTCAGTGGCTGACACGTGTCACTCAAGGGAAACACCCGTCGGACGCGACCTGGCTGTGATCGGCGCGTCCGGTCACAGTCCAGTAAGGTCCAGAGAGGACCGGACGCGTCCGGTCATCACCGACCGGACGCGGCCTAGCGTCCGGTGCAAGTACAGTAAGCTCCTTTGCACGATCGGACGCGTCCGGTCACCCCTGACCGGCGCGTCCGGTCGTTCAGTTGAATTTCGGGTTTTGACCATTACGGGCGACCGGCGCGTCCGGTCAGCCCGTGTCAGAACATAACGGTTCGTTTTCTTTGAGGGGTGTATAAATACATCCCCTCCACCTCTTTTAGAGGTCTCTTGCTCATTCAAACATCTGAGAAAACCCTTTAGAGTGCAAGGGAGTGCAAGAGCTCTAGTGAGGATAGAGATTTGAGAATCAAAGTTTGAGATTTCCTCACTAGTGATTAGAGAGTAGCAAGTGTGCATCCATCTCCTCATTTGGGCTCGTTGTGGTCAAGTGAGAGTTCTAGCTTGTTACTCTTGGTGATCGCCATCACCTAGATGGCTTGGTGGTGATTGGGAGTTTGGTGATCATCCGGCGGAGCTTGTGGATGACCCAACTCATGTTGTGAGCGGTTGTGGGTGATTCACCGCGACGGAGTGTCAAAGAATCAACCCGTAGAGAGCACTTGATCCTTGCGCGGATCAAGGGGGAGCGACACCCTTGCGCGGGTGCTCCAACGAGGACTAGTGGGGAGTGGCGACTCTCCGATACCTCGGAAAAACATCGCCGTGTTCCTTGCCCTTTACATTCAAGCATTTACATTCTTGTATTTACTTTCATTGCTTGATTTACTTTCCTAGAATTGCCATGCTAGACTAGGATTGGAAATTAGGGTGCAAAAATTTTGTCGGTAGACTCACTAGGAACACAAGTAAGCACTAGGGGTGAATTCCGGCTTGTAGGATTTAATTCTTGCAATTAATTTTTAGAAAAGCCCAATTCACCCCCCCTCTTGGGCATCTTGATCCTTTCAGGCAATATCACGTCAATTGGCCTTTGGACAACTGCCGATTAAACTTTGTTTTGCCGATGTGATTAAACCAAGAGAAACAATCACCAGCGGAACCGACTGGAGCAGGGTAGTGCGACTTTCTCCTGATGTCGATGCTACAGACGTTGATTTATCCGCCTGGATGCCAGCCTCTTTTATCACCGAATCATATAAGTTATGGTGGCAAGAGTGGAAAGGACAACTATTTGCAACATCTGTTCATACATATCGGCATATGATTGACCCCGAGCATGTCATTCCTGATGATGCAGTAAGTTTCTTTTAACATCCTTCTTCTCTCTTTATATATATATATATATATATATCGGCAACTAACTTTCTTGTGACAGGTCGATGACCCAGCACCATCCATAAGCAGGAGTGGGAGACCCTTTGACCTTCGACCTGTCTCCCCAATTTCACCGATCGGCTACAACGCCCCTACTCTGGCTGCTCTGACTCATCAGAGAACTCATGCCAAGAAAATCACTACTAAGCCAAAACTGGCTAGAGCCACTCCATCGGCTGCTGCTGTGACCCTGATAAGAGCATTCAAGGTAACAACCCTGCTTATTCCAACTCATGCCGATCTCAGACTGTACTAACACTAATTTTCAGGATGTAAGAACTACTGTTGGATCATCATCGGCAACTCCTCCGGCATCAAGCACTACCATCTCTGACAAACCATCAGATGTATTTCTTCAGCTTTATATTTCATCTGTTAAATATCATATCTTACACCCGTTTTGCAGCAACAAACGGGTACATCGGCAAGTGTACCAGATGTCCATCCTCCACAACCAACAAGTGCCGATGCCCCCTAGCTAACCGTTGCTGAGGCCCAAGCAAAGCACAAAGCTTTAACAGATGCTGAGGCGCAGCCAAAACGGCAGAAGTCCTGCCGATCTCAACATCTGATCCAGCACCTCCGAGTCAACCAGAATCGGCCGATGCAACTAAGCAAGCAGTCGATCCTCCTGCACAGGGCACGTCATCGGCCATCGTATCCCAAGGGCCAACTACCGCTGAGACCACAAAGGAATTGCCCTCAATCCTAGCACCAGTTAATCCTGAAGCTGAAAATATCCCATCGGCAAGCTCAACCGAACCTCCACATAGCACACTCCAGGCTGCTTCCTCCAGTCAAAGATAGGAAATTGCCTTGAAACAAGTAAGACGACTGACCTAGCCAATTTATGATATTCATACTTGTCCTTAACTGACCTCTTTTCTTCTTTTAGGAACAAGACTCTCCAAACAGTCTATTCTCCTTTGCCATCGATGTTTCTGACGATGACGGAGAGGAAGCAAGCTCTTCTCTTGCACTGGGGACAATATCGGTAGAAGTCAAGTCCAAGCTGGAGGCTCTACTGAACTTGTTGCAGCAAGACACCGCCCAGTTGGTAGATGATTCGGATCCTGCAAAAGTGATCTTCAAAACAATCTATGGTCAGGTCCCTGCCGATATCGAAGAGGCACTCTTCCCAGCAGCCCACTTAGAAAGCCGACAACTCCAATATTAGAGGGCTGCTCAATGTATTGCCGATAGAGCCACTCAGGCTCAGCTTAAAGAAGAGATGCTACAACTGAAACAAATCGCCGATGAAAAGCATAAGAACATCGGCAGTTTGCAGACTTCGGGTGCCGAACTTAAGAAGAAAATCTCAGACTTATCGGCAAAGAGAATGGCTCTACTGGCTGAATTGAAAGAAGTCGAGGCAGCTCTAACTCATGCCAGGCAAGAAGAAAGCCAGTTACCCGATGCTATCAAGGCTCTTCAACAAGAAAGAGATATCCAAGCTCGCAAAGCCCTGGCAATGAAGAAAAAACTTAAGCCAGTGGAGAGTGCTGCCGATGAAGATATCAAAGAGATAAAGGAAGCCGATCAGATTCGCCTGCGTGCGATATCGGCTATCCAATCTTTACTAAATTTGTAAATCTTGTTTGTTGCATCGACATTCTAGAAACACTGATACCTTTGTATGATTCTAGCCGATAGGACTGTTATCGGCACTTTATGCTTTTATGCATCCATCCAGATACTAGGGTAATATTTCTTTAAATATTTTTCGTTTAATGCTCTGGGAAATACAACCCCTTCGAGGGTTTCTAGAATATATGCGTTGCTAGGAACAGATTGGTTTATCCGATAAGGACCCTCCCAATTAGGAGACCACTTGCCAAACTTTGAACTTTTAGTCCCAATCGGTAAAATCAATTTCCAAACCAAATCTCCATCGGCAAACTCCTTTACCTTTACCTTCACCTTCTTGTCATACCATCTGGCTACCCTTTTCTTATTTTCTTCGATGCTAACTAAAGCCCTCAACCGATGACCTGCCACGTCTTCTAATTCGTCTTTCATAAGAGTATCATAGTCATCGGCTGTCAGTTGATCTTGAGAAAATATCCGCCTAGAGCCAATTTTAATTTCCCAAGGCAATACTACGTCGTATCCGTATACCAACTGATAAGGTGTTATTTTGATTGCACCATGACATGCCATCCGATATGACCACATGGCCTCATTTAATACTATATGCCACCGCTTAGGATTTTCTTTAATTTTGCGCTTAATGAGTTTGATAATCCCTTTGTTAGAAGCCTCAGTCTGACCATTAGCTTGAGCATAATAAGGAGAAGAATTCAAAACTTTAATCCCCATACCAACAACAAACTCATCAAATTCTCCTGATGTAAACATAGTACCCTGATCGGTAGTGATAGTATGAGGAATACCAAATCGGTAAACAATATGCTCTTTCACAAAATCGATCATACTAGCCAATGTCACCTTTTTCAAAGGAATTGCTTCAACCCATTTTGTGAAATAATCGGTAGCAACAAGAATAAATTTATGTCTTTTGCTCGATGGCGGATAAATCTGACCGATGAGATCGATAGCCCATCCCCGGAATGGCCAAGGTTTAATTATAGGATTCATAGCTGATGCAGGCGCTCTTTGAATATTATCAAACTTCTGACATCCCTGACATCCTTTAAAATATTTAAAGCAATCTTCAAGAATAGTTGGCCAATAGTATCCATTCCTTCTGATCATCCACTTCATCTTAAAAGCCGATTGATGTGCCCCACACACTCCTTCATGAATTTCACCCATCAAGCTTTTCGATTCATCGCCACTAATACATCTGAGTAAAATTCCATCTATAGTCCGATAATATAGTTCATCCTCGAGGAGCACATACTTAGTGGCCTGAAATCTTATACATCTTTCAACCTTCTTAGATGGATCCCTTAAGTAATCGACAATCTCCTTTCTCTAGTCATTGGTATCAACTGCCGATGTTAGCACCTCCTGGATAGGCTGATACCCTGAAGCATGCTAAGCTAGCCGATTAGCTTCTTCATTATGCAATCGAGAAATATGCTCAAGACGAAAATCTTTAAACTCTTTCAATAATTGCAAACATCTCTCATGATATGATATTAAAACTTCACTTTGGCATTCATAAATCCTAGCAAATTGATTTATAACAGCTAGAATCACCAAAGATTTCGACAGCATCGGCACATATCTCCCTAAGTAATTCCAACCCTTTTATCAAAGCTTGATACTTAGCCTGATTGTTTGTCGATGTAGCAACAATTGGCAATGAAAACTCATACTTTCTTCCTTGAGGTGAAATCAACACAATGCCGATACCTGCTCCTTCAGCACATGTAGACCCATCGAAGAAAAGTTCCAAGGAACAACTTCCAGAGAGTCCACCGTACTGCAATGCTGAGTGACAAAATCATTCATAACCTGCCCTTTAACTGCCTTAGCTGATTCGTAACGTAGGTCAAATTCTGACAATGCTAAAATCCACTTGCCGATTCTACCACTTAACATCGGCATCGACAGCATATATTTGACCACGTCATCTTTGCATATGACAGTACATTCGGCCGATAGTAAATAATGCCTCAATTTGATACAAGAAAAGTATAGACACAGACATAATTTTTCGATGGCCGAATACCTTGTCTCAGCATCCACCAATCTTCTGCTCAAATAATAAATAACATATTCTTTTCCTTCAAATTCTTGAATAAGAGCTGAGCCGATAACAGCATCATCAGTTGACAAATACAACCTGAAGGGTTTCCCGTGTTGGGGTGGAACTAACACTGGAGGGTTCGTTAAGTACTTCTTAATTTCATCTAGGGCCAACTGCTACTTAGCTCCCCATACAAATTCCTGATCGGCCTTCAATTTAAGCAACGGACTGAAAGCCTTGATCTTACCCGATAGATTAGATATGAATCTTCTAATGAAATTAATCTTGCCGATCAAAGATTGCAATTCAGTTTTATCGGCAGGAGCAACCACCTTGTTAATTGCATCAATAGACTTCCTACTGATTTCAATACCTCTCTGATGCACCATAAAACCCAAGAATTGACCTACCGATACACCAAATGCACATTTATTAGGATTCATCTTCAATCCATGCTTCCTTGTGCACTCCAGTATCTTCCGTAGATCGACTAGATGTTTTGTAATATCCCTAGACTTAACCATTACATCATCAATGTAGATTTCCACTAATGTGCCGATGTACTCATGAAAATAAAATTCATAGCTCTCTGATAAGTAGCACCGGCATTTTTTAAGCCGAAAGTTATGACTATCCATTCAAACAACCCCACATGTCCTAGACATCTGAAAGCGGTCTTAGGAATATCTTCTTCAGCCATGAATATTTTATTATAACTTGCATTACCATCCATGAAGCTGGTAATCTGATGTCCGGCTGCAGCATCAATCAACAAATTGGCAATAGGCATTGGATAACCATCCATCGGTGTAGCTTTGTTGAGGTTCCTGAAATCAATACAAACACGAAGTTTCCTATTTTTCTTATAAACAGAAACCACATTAGAAATCCACTCCGCATATCGACACTGCAGAATAAACTTTGCCTCAATTAATTTAGTTATTTCGGCCTTAATGTCAGGAAGTATATTAGGGTTGCATCGGCGCACTGGCTGCTGATATGGCTGAAATCCAGATTTGATAGGTAACCGATGTTCAACTATCGATTGGTCTAATCCAGGCATTTCAGTATAATCCCAAGTAAAACAATCTTCATATTCTTTTAACAAATTGGTTATTTGCTGCTTATACTTGGAATCTAACTTAGCACTAATAAAAGCAGGTTTTGGCCTATCACCATCACTAATGTCTACCTCTACTAAATCATCAGCCGATGTGAACCCCTGACCTAATTTTCCATCATCATCAAACCTATCCATTAAAACTCCTCTTCAGAACCGACTGTTTGGATCGGTGGAATTTCATAATCAGCAAGTCTGAGGAACTCTTTTTTCCAAACTTCTCCTGATATGCATTTGGTTCGCTCATAAGTATCTGATTCTACCGATGCGATGATATAAGAAGAATCACCAGGGACAACCTCAATCTTATCCCCAACCCACTATGCGAAGCATTGATGCATTGTGGAAGGAACACAACAATTGGCATGAATCCAGTCCCTTCT
Organism: Saccharum spontaneum; assembly: GCA_022457205.1. Lineage (NCBI taxonomy): Eukaryota > Viridiplantae > Streptophyta > Magnoliopsida > Poales > Poaceae > Saccharum > Saccharum spontaneum. Next base: position 43,448,815 of record CM039588.1, on the reverse strand, counting down.
TAGAAGCAGATTGTATGCACCTTTACTATTGATAACAAAGAACGTTGTCGGCAAGGTTTTGTTGCCGATGGTCAATTCAACGCATACTGCCCCTTTAGCTGGTGACACATTGCCTTTGAAATCTTTTAGCATCATATCAGTTTTGGTCAAGTCTTGATCTCCTTTACCAAGTTTCCGATACATCACATAGGGCATAATATTAATCGCAGCTCCTCCGTCGATAAGTATCTTGGATATAGGCTGCCCATCAACTCTGCCTTTCACAAACAAAGCTTTGAGATGTTGTCTCTCGTAATCGGTAGGTTTCTTAAAAACAGCCATCATTAGATCTAGTGCCAGCTGAGCTACTTGATCGGAGAGAACAACTTCTTCCTCATCATCAGAGAGCGCCAGAAACTCCATCGGTAACATAAATACCATATTAACATCTACCGATGGGCCCTTATCTTTGTGTTTCACCTGCCACTGCTGATGTCCGGACCTCTCATTAGAAGAGCTTTCCTCTCGGTATAGGTCCTCCTGACGCTCACACTGCATCCTTCTTTTCTGTGTCTTTGTCAGACCCTCAGGGCACCATCGAGGAAGCTTAGTTTTCGAAACCTACTGATAACAGGTCCCAGTTGATTCTACACGACGTATATTAGGGTCCCTGTAGAATATTTCTTCATCGAGAACTCTTGCATTTGCCATCTCTTCAAGCTCCTCTTGATTCCTTGGAAAATATCTAGCGCGCTTATCAAGCCTTTTATGTGCACTAAGTCTGCCCCCTAGCCGATCATGCACTGATGCTCTGCCTCTGATCGGCTCATTGATAGATAAACTCTGATTGCCAGGCTGAAACCTCCTTTCTGGCCGATTGGCCCCATAGTAACCATTGCACTCAGGGCAATTTTTAACAGTTGGCAATTTAATGCCTTCTTCCCAGCAATGGATGAAAAACAGGCACCTCCAATGATCTTTATGCCGATACCACTCTTCCCAACGTCTCTCTTCTTGTTGTTATCGATATTGGTCCCTACGCTGACGCCAACCCTCCTGCTGCCTTCGATGGGTAATCACAATACTAGGTCGAGGAGGTTTTTTAGAACTACCACTTTCTCCCAGCAGACCCTTGCTTTTTGCGTCATCGGTAGTTATCTGATGCTGGGGATCCACTGATGCATTTTTCTCAGCAGCCTCTGATATCAATACCTTGGTCTTACCCTTGGTATCCAATATATTTACTGGAAAAGGGTGCTGATCGATTTTCATCGGCTTCTGGGTCTTGGAGTTGCCAAACTTAATTCTCCCAGATTCAATGGCCGATTGCAACTGCTGCCTGAACACCTTGCACTCATTTGTACTGTGTGAAGTTGCATTATGCCATTTACAGTACAGGATCTTCTTCAACTATTCTGCCGATGGAATCACATGATTAGGTGACAGCTTAATTTGGCCTTCTTGAAGCAAAAGATCAAATATCTTATCAGCTTTGGTGATGTCAAAGGTAAACTTCTCTGACTCTTTCTGACCAAAAGGACAAGATATCAGCCTTTTATTCTTAACCCACTCAGCTAAGCTGATAACTGGTTCTCCATCAGAATCAAAATCTTCTACCTCCTCAATAAATGATACTTTTTTGCTCCAATTCTTTTTAGGCTCAAAAACCCTAGTGTCTTGATCAGAGATCCTTTGTACAAGATGACTCAGGCTTTCAAACTCCTGAGAAGCATACCTGTCCTTAAGATGTGGCAACAACCCTTGAAAAGCCAGATCGGCAAGCTGCCGATCATCCAGCACCAGACTGTAGCACTTATTCTTTACATCTCGTAGCCTCTGTACAAAGCTTTCTACCGATTCATCATTCTGTTGCCTTAATTTTACTAAATCAATAAGCTTCTTTTCATGGATTCCAGCAAAGAAATACTTATAAAATTGTTTTTCTAGATCAGCCCAAGTAATAATAGAATTTGGTGGCAATGATATGAACCACGTGAATGCTGATCCAGACAAAGATAATGAAAATAGTCGAACTCTTAATTCATCTCTAATAGCTGCCTCTCCACATTGAATAATGAAGCGATTGACGTGTTCCATCGTTGATGTATCATCTTGTCTAGAAAATTTAGTGAAATCTGGTACCTTGTACCGATTTGGGAGAGGAATTAAATCATATGCTGGAGGATATGGAGTCCGATAAGAATAAGTATTAACTTTGGGTTTTATCCCAAACTGATCTCTCATGATTTCTGCTATCTTATCGGCCCAAAAAGCATCAGCCTCCTGCTGACGAACTGGCTGAACTTCTACAGGAAGTGCCTGCTGATATCCCTCCACGTATCTTTGTGGCACACACGATCTCCAGCAATCGGCATATTCGCCGTCACTTGTGGCCCACTAACCTGCTAGAAAGGATTCATCGGCTGAGCTGCCGATGCCTGATTCTGAAAACCAGCTTGCATATGACCTTGCTGAATTCCTATAACTTACTGATTTTGCTGAACTATATGCTGAACAGGTAACTGTCCTGACCAACCATTATTAGAACTCATCAGTACAAAAATTATCAATGGCTGGTAACTTGCTGACATTGTTGGATGACAATTAGTATAACTAGCTTGAGGCATGAACTGCACCCCAGGTTGACTCATAACAGGGGCCTTCTGCTGCATCGGCAGTAGGCTTGCCGATCGACTTATATTGGGTGCTTGAAACGAAGGCATCTGGAAACCTCCTGAAGTTGGTTGCGTAGTAGTTGATGTAGCATATTGAGGTACCTAATTCATCGGTGAAATAGCCGATGATACAGGAGCTTTTCCTGCTGCGTCAAGCACTTGAGATAACCCAGAGTTGAAGGTAGATAACTCCGGAGGCATACCATATCCCCACCAATTAGCAAGAATCTGGCTGTTCTAAGACACAGGCCCTGACATAGCTGATGCCGATAGATTTGTATTGAGCTAAACTCGTCCTCCTGAAAGTACTGGATCTAATCGTATCGGTGTAGATTGAACATTAGACAAGTCTGCCGAGACTAGAGGAGAAGTAACTTCTGTACCCACAACGGCTGAGGGAGCCGATGGAGCATTGACCGATGTCGGTTCTGGTTGGTGATAAGCTGGCCTAACGTAATGTGGTGGCACTTGTCCCTCTTTAAAAGTTCAAACCACAGCATTATGAACAGTATTGGACAGCACATTGGAGTGGTTAATCAAAGCATGATTTACTGCAGAATTAACCATCTCTTGAAGTTTACCAGGATTGGAGTAAAAGGTAACATGCCGAGGCAACGACAGATCTTGCTTCTAGATGACTTCTCCGCTCCTGTTTAAGCTGAATGATTTCAGGCAAAGCTGCCTGTAATCCTCTATAGCCTTTTCCATAGCCTGCTTCTGATCTTCCTTAAGATCTTCTTCTGATATCGCGATAACGTTCCCCGAATCGATCTCAGGATTGAACATATTGATCGTGTTGATTGGTCCCACCGAGCGTGCCAAAAGATGTGTTGATGCAAAAGTGGATCTGCAAACACAAAGGGCTAATACCCAATCCGATATCCAAAGCGTGCCAGTCGATTTGACCTGTTAATCGACAAGGATGAAAATACAAGCATTTTGGTCCTGACAACAGCGATACGCCCGGAAACCACGGCCAAGAGGTACTCACGCAGAACTCGAGGATCGCCGAAGGTCACACTGAAGCGATGCAGCTCGTCGAATCGATGAGAACTCGTAAAAAGAAAAAATATGCAAATTGATGAAGTCGCCGAAAAGTAAGTAGATGCAAATAGGAGTAAAAATTGGTTTGATATTGATTGATATATCTTTTACATTGTCCCTCAGTCTATATTTATACCCTGATCCGAGGAAACATAACCAAACATGACTAGGACACCGAGTCCATATCTAAGGAAAAACGTGACTCTTACATTAATCATACTCTAACAAATATAGAAAAGGAAATCAACACCTATCTACTTCCCTGTCCGCCTTAATTATGATGAAATTTCCATCGACCTCCTCTCCATCGGCATGCTTCCCGTCATCACAAGTTTCATCGGCAGCAGTCTTCAAACCTCCCTTCATCGGCATCGGCAATAACATCTCCAACCTCATCAGCAACACCTCTGAGTCTAAGTCCACCTTTCCATCGGTCACCACCATTCATCGGCAACAACCCTCACAAGTTGATTTTCATCGGCACCCTTCTGTCACCGTATACAGTAACTTTTCTCCTGCCGATTAGCCCACTCTGATCATTTTGACACGTGCCAAAAACGGTGTCAACAGACTTATTTAATCGTCAATTCTTTTTTTGACAACGGCACATATATTGTATATCGTTAAAAAAACTCGACCTGCGTACAACAGCCTGGGAATAGCTTTCCTGGTTAAAAGACACTACTTAACTGCTGTAGACATAGGTGATGTTTTCGTTGGGGGCGCAGGGCTCAAGAGTAGTGGCCACGATAAAAACATCGAGGATCCTCGTTCTCGCACTCTAGTAGCCTAGCCGGCGCTCCCTCGGCTGTCTAGTCGGCTTGTGTCTTCAAGGATAAATATTCTTGAGGCGTAGATAAGACAGAGGCTTCACTCGACTCAAGAAATTGAGTTCACAACCATCAGTTTCAAATCTAAGGACCTGCACCAACGGACGTTGGAGGTCAACCCGAACACTAATAGCTGCTATACCACTTCTATGTCTGCAGAAAAGCAGATTCGAGACTTGCTCTGCTTGTGCAACACAACAACCACCTCCAAAAGAACTGTGGGTCAATAAGGACTCAATGAGGAAGGCATGTGTTGAAACCAGGAACCAGAGGTAAGTGCACTGGCTGCGAAGAGAACCTTCATGCCTTCCAGCTCGCATGAACCGGACCCATTGAGGCCTTGTTTGGATGCATATGTATCCACTTCAATCCATATGTGTTGGAGTGGATTGAAATGAAACTTAGTTTAATTCCACTTCAACACATATGGATTAAGATGCATACATGCACATCCAAACAAGGCCTGAGCAGGAGCTAGGACCCACGTCGCGACAGCAAGGCCCCACCACTGTGGGGATCTTCGACCGGGCTAGGCGAGTCCATAGGGAAAAGCGCTGCCCCTCACCGTCGTTGTCGTGGTGGCCCTTGTGGCCATTGACTATGATGGCCTGGGTCCGGGGCAGGCCCCGCTAGCCACCGTCGAGGCGCCGTCGCCATTTGCCGATGTGGAGAACGCCCGCGAGAGCCGCTGTGTCATGACGAGCAGCAGCGCTAAGTCGAGTGGCGCGCCGTCGCGGTGGTCGTCGTTGTCGTCCTCGCCCTTCCTTGGTGACGCCCAGACCTCCCCGCCGCCGAGCCCCACGGCCGCGCCCATGGCTTCACTGCCATAGCTCCGGATGGAGATCAAGTTTTAAAGGAGAAGAAAATAAGATGCAAATTATAAACTAATTTAGAGCGGCGTGCGTTTACATGCATGTATATATGAGCCTATGTGCAGATTACAAAGGTTCGGAAAAAATGAAAATAAACTAATTCAGTAGCTTGAAAGTAGAAACCACTCGTTAGCAATCATCTGGGTCCCTACTTGCATATAGCTTGGGACTAAGTAGCTTTATTTATGCTCTTTACCGTAAAACATGTTTACTCGGGTTTAAATTTTAAATTTAGCAAGATTTTCTAAAATTATTTTAAAACTCAACGCCGCTGTTATTTTAGTGGTAGCCGACGTCCTATGCAACTATATGCAGAATATATAACACAAAGCTGGATCCCTACTTGCATATCACATTTTTGCTGTGTTATTAGGACACACAAATCTGGAAGCAGAGCCCTACTCTCCAATCAGAGTGGCCCGCGACAACCGAGGACATTTCGCTTCGAAAATTTATGGGCCAAACTTCCAGGGTTCAAAGAGGTGGTGCTGAGGGCTTGGACAGAAACCTCAAATCACCGTGAGCCTTTCCACATCCTCAACAACAAGCTGCTTGTCACAGCGCAAAATCTGAGAAATTGGAGCAACGAAATAGTTTCAGACGCTAAAATGAAATTGCACATGGCTCTAGAAGTGATATTGCATCTGGACGTCGCTCAGGAAAACAGAAGCTTATCACCGGTGGAATCCGATCTCAGAGCCAAACTAAAAAGAAGAGTTCTTGGCCCGGCAGTCATTGAAAGGGCCAGAACTAGGCAAGCTTCGCATGTCACCAATATTAAATTAGGTGACGCCAACACAAAATACTTCCACCGCAGAGTAAACGCGAGAAGAAGGAAAAACCACATCCAGAGGTTGCGGAAGGAGCAAGGCTGGGCGGTCTCACATGATGAAAAAGTTGTAGTGGTTCAGGAACATTTCCAAAATATCATGAAGCGTCCGCCGCAACGGCGAGCTGATTTAAATTGGGAGCAACTGCAAATTTCGCCACATAATTTTGACATGCTTGCCAGTGATTTCACAGAATCTGAGATCAAGGGCGCCATAAATCAAATGCCTTCCGACAAAGCGTCGGGTCCTGATGGCTTCACAGGTCTTTTTTTCAAAGAGTGTTGGGATATTGTCAAAGGGGATATTATGAATGCAGCCAATGCTTTCCACTGACTTCGCACCTCCAATTTAGCCATACTCAACACAGCAAACGTTGTGCTTATTCCAAAAAAGGATGGGGCAGAGTCGATCTCGGATTTCAGGCCCATAAGCTTAATTCACTCCTTCGCGAAGATTATTGCAAAGGTCCTGGCAATGCGCCTGGCGCCCCACATGAATAGTTTGATCTCCAAGAGCCAGAGTGCCTTCATTAAAAAAGAAGCATCCATGACAACTTCATGTCGGTCCGATGTGCAGTGCGTCGTTTCCATAGATCCAGGACACCAGCCCTATTTTTCAAGCTTGACATAACAAAGGCCTTTGACTCAGTCCGTTGGGAATATCTACTCACCCTAATGAGTAAGCTCGGCTTCCCCCCAAAATAGAGAGAGTGGGTGGCTGCACTACTATCAACATCATCTTCTCGCATCTTGCTGAATGGTGTCCCCACTGCACCTATCAAACATGGCAAGGGAGTGTGCCAAGGCGATCCTCTTTCACCATTGCTATTTGTCCTTGCAATCGACCCACTGCAAAAAATCCTTGACCTTGCGACGAATGAAGGCCATTTGGTAAAATTCAGGGGAAAACAAGCTGTCATGCGGACATCCATATATGCGGATGACATGGCAATCTTCGTTAAGCCATTTAAGAAGGATGTCACTGCGCTCACTGATATTCTCACCAAGTTCGGCGAAGTGTCAGGACTCAAGACCAATGTCCAGAAGTCATCTGTCATCTCCATAAGATGTCAAGGTATCGACTTGGACGAGGTACTACGTGATTTCCCTGCAAGACGAGCGCACTTCCCAACTAAATATTTGGGGCTACCTCTGACAAGCACCAGATTGCGGAGGATTGATTTTCAGCCACTTGTTGACAAAGCTGTAAGCAAGCTCACGGTTTGGAATGGCAAGAACATTAACCATGCTGGAAGGTCCACTTTAGTAAAAGCAGTACTCACCTCACAAGCTGTATATTGCCTCGCGTCACTAAGAGCTCCTAAAGCCACGCTGAAGAAAATTGATAATCTCAGAAAGAGCTTCCTATGGGCTGGATCAGACAAGCTAACTGGGGGAAAATGCAAAGTGAATTGGCCACGTTCCACAAGACCAACTGAATCTGGGGGTCTAGGCATTCTTCATCTAGGAAAGTTTGCAAGAGCACTACGTCTCAGATGGTTGTGGAGAGAGTGGAAGGAAGATGGAACAATGATGAACAATCCTGACACACTGTGTGACACGACTGATAGGCTCCTATTTCCTGCAGCAACTTCGATCACAATTGGCGATGGCACAAGAACATCTTTCTGGAGCGGTGCCTGGCTACAGGGTCAAAGGCCCCAAGATCTAGCGCCAAATATCTTCCGAATTTCAAAAAACAAAAACAAATCGCTCGCCGAAGGTATGCGCAACAGAGCGTGGATTACAGACATAGACCTACGACATGCAGGCTTCACCTCCCAGCACTTCGTGGAATATGTCCGGCTTTGGAGCGCTCTTAGCCACATCCAACTACACCTCGACAGGCAGGATAGCATCAACTGGAATTTTAAGCTGGATGGCAAATTCACAACAGGATTGGCCTACCACGCGCAATTTGTTGGAGCAACGCAAACAAATTTCAAGCGACTCATCTGGAAAGTTTGGGCGCCACCAAAATGCAAATTCTTCGTATGGCTCGCCATCCAAAACAGAATCTGGACCGCTGATAGGCTACAAGCGAGGCGATGGCCGAACAATGGAGTGTGCTCCCTTGCAGGCGCAGTCAAGAAACTGGCGTCCATCTATTTCAAGACTGTTGCTACACTAGGCGTATCTGGGAAGGTATTGCAATATGGTTGTGTAATGAGCAGTTGCGACCTTCCGCCTGGGTGCTAGGAGACTCGATACAAACTTGGTGGGAAAACATAGATCGCACACCTTCGACAGCGAGACGAGGTCTCCGCTCCATCATCATTCTTGTCTGTTGGGAGGTCTGGAATGAAAGAAATGCAAGAATCTTCGAGCGCAAGGAGTCTGCGCCAATGCAACTCCTCCAGAAAATCAAGGATGATGCGGGCCTATGGACAATGGCGAGAGCAAAACATGTCTCTAACTTATTAGTGCACGCTTGATGTAATCCTGCTTGTGCCGAGAACTCGAGGAACCTTGGCCCGGTTGTATAAATTTTTACATGTTTGTACATTGTCTTTCTATGCTCTCTTTTTTTTTAATACAATAGCAGCTCTCCTCAATGTTCAGCAATTTAACACGTAGCCCTTACAGAAATTTGCAAGCGCTTGTTCTGCAGAATATATTGTGTGTGTGTGTGTGCGCGCGCGCGCTTTATTGTTGGACTCGGCCCGACACTTGTGGGCTCAAATAATGCTTTTCAGCCCAACAGATGTCTGGTCGCGGCTAGTGGGTGTTTTGACTAGGGCGCTGAGGGGGAAGGGGTGCGTGAGAGGTCGGAAGCCTGGCACTACCGCCGCCGCCGCCATGCTCCACCTCCAAAAACATCTCTCCCTTCACCTGCAAGATGTCTTTCCCGTCCACCGCTCCGCATCCCTCATACAGCTCTCCATCCAGCGCGCTCTCCTCTCCACCGCCGCCGCGACCTACTCCTCTCCGGGCCACTTCGCCGCCGATGACTACCTCGTCTCCACCTACGGCATCACCCGAGAGCAAGCCGCGAAAGCCGCCAAGTGTATCTCCCACTGGAAGTCGTCCTCCAAACGCCAACGCAGTGCTCTCCTTCCTCACCGGCCCGGCGCTCGGCCTCTCCAAGGCCGACATCACGCTGCTCGTGGCCAAAGACCCGCGCATCCTCAACTGCAGCGTCGACAACACCCTGCGGGTCCGCGTGGACCGCTTCCGCAGCTACGGCTTCTCCGCCGCGCAGATCAGCAGCTTCGTCCGCGTGGCCCCCTATTCATTCCGCACCTTCAACATCGACGAGAAGCTCGGCTTCTGGATGCCCTTCCTCGGCTTGCCCGACAAGTTCCTCCGCATCGTCAGGCGTAACTCCTACCTCGTAACCTCCGACCTCCACAAGGTGGTGAAGACCAACATCCGGCTGCTCCAGGAGCACGGTCTATCTGTCCAGGAGATTGGCAAAATGTGCGTGTCCAACCCGAGGCTGCTCACCGGCAACCCGGACAGCACCAGGGCCATCCTCGTGCGTGCGGATGAGATGGGCGTGCCACGCAACACGCTTTTGTTCAGGCAGGCTGTGACCGCCGTGGCGGGCCTCGGCCCGGAGACCATGGCCGCTAAGCTCAAGCTGATGGCCAAGATTCTCGGGTGCTCAGACGCTGAGGTTGCCAGAATGGTGCAGAGGAACCCGTTGGTGCTGGTGCGCTCCAGGGAGAGGATTCAGCGCATCTGTGAGTTCCTGACCAAAGTGGTCGGCGTGGATACCAAGTACATTCAGGGCTTGCCCACAATCCTGATGTACAGTCTGGAACGCCGGCTGGTGCCCCGGCATTACGTCATGAAGGTGCTCCAGGAGAAAGGATTGATCCGAAAAGATCAGAGCTTCTACACGATGGTCGCGCTTAGTGATAGCGTGTTCTGCTCAAGGTATGTACATCCTCATAAGGATGTTCTTCCTAGCCTTGCCGATGCATATGCATCTGCTTGCAATGGGAAAATAGCCACCTGAGGCACGCAATGAAATGATTCCAGCAAACTGGCTATATATGGGCAGCAACTGCAGTTGCATTTCATTCTTAACACATTCAGATACCCTGATGTGTACTCTTCACGGCTGCAGCTCTGTACTTGGCTCATAGCTTCAGAATTGCAGAAACTCAGTAGGCTAAGCTGGAAATTTTGTTGGCCAAAGCATCATGATGTCACTTTCATATACCTTGTTTTGGATTCTGATGATCAATTTTATCATGTTTCAACTCATGCTTCTGGAATCTGGAGTTCTGTTCTGGTACACAGAAATGAATTTGCCGTGCGTTGCCGTGGGTATTGTTAGGGTGATCTAAGATGATTGGTAATCAGATATCTGAAGCTGGTAAGAGAAGATAAAGATTTAAATAACATTCACTATTCATCCTTGAAAGATTGCAAAAGGCATGTGTGAGTTGGAATACCAAAATCCAAGAGGAGTTGGGTAACTTCTCTATTGACATTATGAAGACATGACAAATGTCAAACGAAAACATAATGTCATTTATATGAGCTGAATAGACGATCTTGAGATCTATACGAACATGCAACCATTTAGTAGAATAAAATGATGACATGGTGACATGCATCTCTTAGCCAATGCTACAAACCAAGCTCTAGAAACAGAAGTACTTCAGAGCCTATAATATGAGAAATAATATGTGTGCAGAAACACGGTAGAGGCCAAGAAGTATGCATGACACTGTCCCAGCTAGCTTCAGAGCCTATAACTGTGTAATGGGTACCTCACGGGCATGAAGGAAGTAACCCTCTGGTTCGGGATTTGCGATGATCATGGTGGGAACTCGCTGGATCGGTGCTTCAATGGAATCCTCACGCTAAAAAGTACTTAGTTGCAGCTCCTAAATTATATACTAAATTGTCACGGAAGAGGAAGAGGAAGAGGTGAAGTGAGGATAGGAATCGGAAGAGTGGTGACATTAGCAACTCCAAGAGTAGCCATTTGGACCGTGCAATCTAATTTTGGGTATTTTTAGTAGAAAAAAAAAGGCTCCAACAGCTATTCTATCCCGCAGTATAAAATAACAAGTTGTCTATTCCGTGTATCTCGGTTGGTCTAATTTTGGGTATTTTCAGTAGAAAAAAGGCTCCAACAGCTATTCTATCCCGCAGTCTAAAATAACAAGTTGTGTATTCCGTGTATCTCGGTTGGTAAATAAAGCTAACCGGGGACGCTTGCTATCCGACTCCTGCACACCCCTAGCGCGCCTGCCGCCAGCCTGTTCGCGGCGTCGTGTACTGTGTACAAAGGCAAAAGCTAGGCATAGAACACTCCGGCTGTCATAGGGTCTACTACCCTCGACATGGCCACTATCACGGACGAGGAGGCTTGCATGTACGTGTAGCTGGGTCATTCTCCATCGAATCAAGATCGACGCATACATCCACGCCGTGTGCAAGTGGCTGTGGCTCGCACCCAACGACGGCCAATGAGGACATGACCAACAGCTTTCGCATCTAGATCGACGCATGCAGGACCGGCATGGCGTACAAAGCGAAATCCGGCTTTCGGCCGGCTGCTGCTACCTCTGTTCTTGGTGTGTGCGAGCGGAGAAGAAAGGATGACGTGGCAGTTTTCAAAAATAGAGAATGGAAAAATTGAGAAAGGCTGTTGGATTACTCTAATTTTTTTGAGGGTGTTTATTTTAGCAAATGGCTAAATCATAGATTTTGGAATCTAATTTTACATAATCTCTTGGAGTTGCTTTAGAAAGTTCTTGATGTCCTAGTTGCCGTATCTTTTTTGCAGAAGGCATTAGGTGGGATTATGGTTCAAACAACTAACGGTAAGGATGGAGATTGCTACTTAATATCGGACGGTGGAAACAACGGTGATGACGTGGTACAATGCGGAAGCTGAGAAATAGTATTAGTGGGGGTTTTGATTATAGTATTAGTGGGGTTTTGGTTTATAAGGGACATAGATATTTGCATCACGTGCAAACAAGTAATTACTCTACGTGATCACTTCTTGGAGGCAGCGGCACACCAGCCGTATGTGTCATGGTTCCTGTCGATGGTCACTACCGTACCTAGGGACGTACGGCAGCGTCTCCATGCCATGGTCGTGCACCACGAACAGGAGGTAGAACCCACCAGTCACTGCAGCGCCGGCCATGCGACGGCGAACTGGGACGCCGGGGCGATCGCGGCGACGCAGTGGGCGAACATGCCGGTCAGGGCCGAGGACAGTGCCCAGGCCAAGGCCCTGAGCGTGCCCCGGCAGCGGCGCCTTGCCGCGTCGTACAGCCTGTTCGTTTCGCTGGATTGTCGTGGCTGAAAGTACTGTTTGCTGGTTTATTGTGAGAGAAAAACACTGCTGGATGGCTACTGATTCTGCTGATATGCTCAAGCGAACAAGGTGGTAGTCCACCCGCTCGTGTGCCCGGACCGTCGCGTGGAGAGCGGCGAGGAGCAAGGTGGCTTCCGCGACGAACATCCCCGACGAGTGGTCGCCGTGGCGGAGCGCGTGGCGCATCGCGACGCACGAGCTGAGCACAAACAGCGCAACGCTGAGGGTCGGGTTCGGCTGGTCTAGACTTGTCTGGATTCAGCTGATTTCAGCAGGTGAGCCTATGAACATTCAGCTGATTTCAGTCCTGCTAGAACCTGCCGAACACGCCCGAGGACGGTGGCAACGTGGTGCCTTGTCACAAAGTCACATCCATGCTCGATCGCTAGGGAATACCAACCGCGCCAGCTATTTTTACAAGCAAAGAGGGGAAAGAACTAGCGGAGAAACTTCACCGATCCATGGTTACGGACTCATGGTTCATGGGATGGGGCTCCATCGTCGTCGCTATGTGTTGATCCTGTGGAGTGAAGGTGGGGTCGCGTGGCAATACACGTTTCTATCTAAGTTTTGGAAAAAGGAACGGCAACAAGTAATAAGAGTCTGTTAGGATAAACTGATCGCTACTAGCGCGTTCTTGCACGGTCTAGTCGATCCACAATATCAGTTTTCTACTAGTTCGGATGGCAACACACGCTTCCGGATTCTTCCTGGTGCAAATACACCTATATACTTGTCTATGCACTAAAATCGCTGCCAAAAAACTGATTCTAAACATAGGGAAAAAAACACACCTATTTAAGAGGATCTCCAAGATCCAAAACCCACTCTCAATCTTGAATTCTTGATTTTTTTTTACAATACTGAAAAAAAAACTCTCCACAAACTCTTTATCTCAACTCCAAATCTTTACGCACTTGTGAAAATCGATCTAATCGCGCGGAAAGATACAAGTGTGTATCCGACCAACCAATCTAGAGGTGAGAGGACATAGAAAAGAATAAAGAGAAAGAATAGGGTTCCAATGCAAACTTTTAAATTTCATTCTATGATTTCCTAGATGGTAATCATGCCAAGAGAGTTTTATCCCTATAAAACTCATTTTTTCTCTTTTCTTAAAAACATTGTTATGTCATAAAAATACTTATGTAGCAATCTATTAAATATGGCACATTAAATATAGATGAAGCTTCCATGCAACTCGGCACTAAAACTGACCTAATTTCCCCGTCATTCGTCCGAAAAGGTTTGCACACTGTACCGTTGACACTCCCTTGGGCATTGACCACCGATAGACTATCCAGTCGCCAGTCGGTCGTTGCCGCTGGCGGGTGGCTTGGCCCAAGCGGTTGCCAGCCAGCTGGAGGTCGCTGGGAGTAGGTTTCGGACATCGAAAATAGAATTTTTTTTACTAATTTATTTTTCACTCAATATAGTTTTACATCCAAAATCGTAATTTTAGCTTTTTTTTTTCTTTTCACTCTTCGAGATACTTTAAGTCTCTAAGGAAACTTTAATATTGCTTAATTATGCTAAGTATTTTTTCAACACTAGTCCTACATTAAACTATATTTAGGTAAGTTCTTGCGTATATTAGGTTCATTGTTACTCAACTAGTAAGTCATATTAAACCACATATATTTCTAATATAAAGCACTCTTAATCTAACTTAGAATTTTTTTCTCATAAAGTTAGAATATTTTTATTAAGCATAACAATTTATATTGTAGCTTGGATCTATTTTCTCAAAAAAGATACAATATTTTTTTATTAAACTTAATATTTTTCTAATGAAGTTAGAACATTTGCTTTGTTGAATGCAACATTATTTTAGCTTGAAACAAAAAAAATTCATGAAAGTTAAATTATTTAATTAACTATGTAAAACTCTGTTTATCGAGTGGAACATATTGGTTGTAACTTGAGAAGTGACAACATCTATAGCCTGACAAGTGACACGGTACCACCCTGAACTGAGTACCCATGCATACAGTCATGCTTAAATTAGGCTCTCTCTTTACTCTTTCCAGGCTTGCTCCACCGCCTGATGAGTAGCACGTGACCTTTTTTTTTTTTGCTTAACCACAAAACATTCCTCGGTGGCATGGAGCTCATGCACCACACTACGTCCTCATCCAGACCCTCCCATGTCCTCTATATCTCTCGCTTTCTCCTCCCACGGCTACCTCAAAAATTGAAGAACCAAACCGGCGATCTGAAGGAATGAATGTGAGCCAATAAAGATTCATTCTTTAGAACTTGCCAAAGCATAGACAATCACTCATCTTTACCCCTCTTCTGGTCGTCTATTTGTTACTTTAATTTTTCAAATAGTCATAGAAGGGGAAAGTGAGAGGCATGGAGGATGTGGAAGGGACCGTATGGCGAGAGCGCAGGCGTGGTGCGGTAGCCCAATACTGAGCAAGAGACAGGAGGCCACATGCCTACATGTTGCTCATCAGGCCGTGAGACAAGTCTCAAAAGAGTAGGGAAAATGTAGGAAACAAATGGAGCTACATACAAACATCAGTACATGAGAGTACGCGAGAACACGATAAAACCTTTAAAACGAGCCCTAATAAACGCTACTTTCTCCATTTTAAATTATAAGTTATTTTGGCTTTTTGAGATACATTATTTTACCATATATCTAGTCGTAGCATATATCTAGGTGTATAACAAAAGTTATGTATGAAGGAAGTATGTTGTATTTCCGCTTCCCCTTACATGAGTGCTTTCGTGATTATTTGTGGGTATATAGAACTGTAGAAGTATGCGACAAGGGCGCCGCACCCGTCGGTGTACGAGTGTGGTGTATGCGTGAGGGCACTGGACTGTAGGGGGGAAAAGAGGGCACAACATGGATATAATATACCCGGCATGGCTGCAGCTTCTGTGTCTTCTTCTCGTGTCTCCGTTTGTGTCTCCACACACTAGGAGACCATTTGCTCCCTTAATTTTTTCACAAACACCCCCATATAGTGATTAAAAAAAGTGCAAGATAAACAGGGTGATAGATACAACTGATGGATAGATGATTGTGTGGTTGTAAAAAAAACAAGGGCCCATGACCTAGCCAGGTGCTAGAGTATGGAGATATAGACGGAGACATGAGAAGGAGACACACACCAGGCATGATCAGTCCTTTTTTTGAAACGGGTAATCAGTCTAAATATTCAAAGGGCATAAGACTCGGTGATCAGCCAGAACAGCAACCAAAGAAGGCAACACCACCAACCAATCGCACACCGTACCGGAGAGTAATTCTTCAGCTCGGCACTGAGCTAGCTGCGGACCTGCGGTCATTTTATTATTGTGGTAACAAGGAGTACTATGTTTTAAGGACGTACAGTAGCTAATTTTACTAGCACAGTCCAGGTGTATGACAAGCTTGTGGTAACAAGGAGCGTGTTTCAAGGACAGTGGCTAATTGGCACTGGGCTGTAGCGGCGGATCTAGGATTTCAATCATGAGGGTACGGACTAAAGTGTTGTAGTTCATTGATATTGAAATGATATAATTCGATCACTAATAATAATAAAATAGTTGTAACGATATATAAATGGAACAAGTTACATGTTTTCATTACAAATTTGCAACTAAATCTTATAAATTATTATAATATAAACTAAATCTTCATAGGCTATTCCGTGATTCTTGGAAGCGTTTAATGACATCTACATTGCTTACACATAGGAAAAAGTCACAACATCAATAAATATGATCAAAAAATAATTTTGCATTGATCACCCATCTTGTTTCAAAGCAATCGTGCTTGTTTGTCTCAACAAGTCTAAGAATGAGCTCACTAGGATTCTTTGCTTACCGGAACCTTGTGTTGTTACACACATCAACAATAAATATATTAAGTGGCAAAGAAAGTTGCACCAGATTTGTACTTGTGAAATCTTGAGGATAAAACTTTGCAAGTTCAATAAGTTTTTCGTTGTCATAAAAAGCAAAGAAAATCACTAGATTCAAACGCAACAATACAAACGAGAAGCTCTGTGCGAGACTTTTTCCCTGTCGAATGAACTAGCACTTGGCCTTGCTACTTAACAATATATTATACATATATAATGGATTAAAGGGTATATGTACTTAGTATTTTTGCAGAAATTTTTCCCTGTCGAATGAACTAGCACTTGGCCTTGCTACTTAACAAGGAGTACTATGTTGTAGCTAATTTTACTAGTACAGTCCAGGTGTATGACAAGCCTGTGGTAACAAGGAGCGTGTTCCAAGGACAGTGGCTAATTGGCACTGGGCTGTGGACAATGTATTGTTGTGCTGACGGCGCGCACTACGCTTGTCGTGCATCGCGGCCACCAGCGACGACGTCAGCGTACGTCATCCCGACCATGCACAAAGAGGCAGTAGAACCCTCCGGCTATCGTGCTGCCGGCCATTGTCCAGACCAGGCAAGCCATGGCTGGTGCGGCCTGCGCAAGCGTGGCGGCGACTCGGTGCGCGAAAATAGCCGTGAGCGCCGCGGACTGCGCCCACGCCGCGGCCTTGAACAGGCCCCGTCGCCTCTCCTCGCGCTCTCGCTCGTGGGCGCGGACCGTGGCGAGGAGAGCGATCACGAGCACCGTGGTGGCCGCAACGAACGCTGCAACCCAGGCGTCGCCGCGGCCTAAAGCGCGGCGCATGGTGACGCCCGAGTTGAGCAGGAACAGCGCAAACGCCAGGGCGGCCAGCGCGGATGACGGTGGCACTGTGAACACCCACATTGTGATCACACGGTTCCGATCGTAGGAGGCTGTGCTGTGGTCTCTCGGAAATGGAAATGGAAAAGGTAACAGATGGTATGTAACAGTAGTAAAAGAAAATCAAAATTAAGGAAAACTAAAAAGCTCTTGGCATGCAAACGTTGCCATGTTTATATAGCGGAGCAGCTTGACCAAAGCAGCTTGGGTCTACTAAAAAAATGTGGAACATATTCCGCTTGGAATTCACTGGAAATTGCTTGAAGAAAACAAGCCAATGCTGTAACTATCGTGTGATGCATCTAACTGTTCTCGATGAACCAATAACTGGTCGAGCAAGGATTCTGTACCCAATCGCCGCGTACGTAACACGTTGAGTATAGTGGTGAAGCGAGGCTTGCAAGCGATAACAAAGAAGCTGGTACGCAACTTGTTCCAGAATCCAGTACCGTGCTTATTCTGCACACCATTTTTTACCAGCCAAAAAACATACAATAAGCTTACCAATTGACTTGGTCCCAGTCAACACAGGTGGTCACCCTTTGCATTTACAGGGCATCTTCCAGGAATCTTTTCTTGCACGCAGCAAATACGCCTGATTCTTCATCAAGCATCATCATGACATCATAGTCTATATCAGGGTATGGCGTCATCAAAACATCATCATCATCTTCTTCAAGCAAACAATTCCCCTGTTCGGCTGAGCTTATCAGCACGGCTTATCAGCCGTGGAAGTGTTTTTCTCTCACAGCAAAACAGCCACAGCCAGCTTATAAGCCAAAAAAACAGCCTGCCGAACAAGGCCAATGCAAAAGCTTCACGCAATTCACAGCGGGCACAGCGAAAACAAACTCCTACAGAAAAGGAAAACATCCCAACTTATGTTTGCCCAAGGCCAAGACAAGCATGGGCACGCATCATCTCTCACCGCATATCGTTCAGCCTAAACCTATAGATGTCACAACTCACAACTTAAGCAGAGCTAATAAAGCAACAAAAAAAAAATCCAACACAAACAACACTGAGTAAAAACAAAGGTTGCATCAGTAAACAGCAAAATCTAATCTTACATCCAGCTTTAATTTCCTCACTCCTGGATTTGCTCCTCAGATGTGTGCTGGTGGTGGTTACCCAGTGTACCATCATCACCTGGCGCACCCTGTGTCGAGCTCCCCTGTTCGATGGGCTTCATGTCCAGTTTCTTCTGCTGCTTCTGTACTACTTGTCGAGGCATCACCTCCAAGATGAAGCTGCCACCATTCCATGTCGACGCGCACACCTTGAGTATCAGGAACACCACGTGCATCCGGTAGGACAGGAATATAGGGACAGTCAGGGCCATTGTTGCCACTGTGAACAGCGCCTGGAGCAGTATGTACATGACCTGCCGGTTCCGGTCACCCAGCAGTCCGCTCAGCCTCCACCAGATGTTGTTCGCTTTCTGTGCTTTCTTTGAGAGCTCCCTGACAAACATTTCATAAGATAAACATTAGGTTCTATGTTGGGACCAAGGATATTCAAGATTCGAGAATACCGACAGTTATTCAAACCAGTAGGAAACAAGGACTCGTGAACCCAGGAAATGCAAGTGGGCAAAATGCAAACAGGTGCAAACTTAAGGGATACAGCATGAGAAAAGTTTCTGTATACGAATTGAAAGTCTTACTCAACCATCAAAACTACATTAATGTAAATGAGACAGTCATTACTGCGAGGAACTATATTTTTTCCTTGTTGCTTGGGAGCCAACAAGCAATTCAGAGAAGACCTCGACACTACCCTTGTTGCTTGGGAGCTGTGCAAGCATTGTTACGATTGCATATCCAGCAATACCACTCCCCATATGTGATTATGGTAGTTAGGATGGTGGCTATCCATGTGCTGTCAAGGCCAGGGATCTCAGGAACTTGGTGATGGGGCTCATCTAGGTCTCGCTCCCCGGTTTAATGTCTTTTGGGTGTTTAGTCTAATTACCGAGCATATGCAAATTTGTGGTGTGTGTGTACGTACGCATAGTGTTTGGATGGTTTTCTTTGTATCCTTTTCCTTCCCTTCTTTAAATGATGATAAACAGATATCTGGCATGCTTAAGGAAAAAAAAAGAAATACAGCTTCACCTGTGATTAACGAGATTAATTAGTTCCAATATCATTATTCATTGGTGACCAAGTGATGCAAACAGTAAGTGTGTCAGGGGCAAACACAAGCCCATCTTACCTCCCATGCTATTTCACAACCCTACCTTTTGGCTATTGAGTTCATTTCTCTCAGTACAAAGCAAGAAGGCATGCAACAATACAGATGCATAGCAAGCAAAACAAAGTAATCCAGTACGTATAGTGCATGCTAAACCTTAATAAAATACAAACATGTACCTGTAGGATGTCATGACTTCAGGATCCCTTAACAACCTCTGTCGACGCAGGACATTAACTATGAGGAAATACATAAGTTGCCACAGGGTGTAAGCAGCTAGTGGAACAAAAAAGAGCCATGTCCACAGATATGATTTGTCCTCCACATATGGCCATGTGTCCCTGGCATCTCTTCCTTCTGGGTGCATGGCAGCAAATGTTTGTGGATTCCACCACCGGATAGTGAATAGAACAATCCCTGCAGAGGCACTCAAATCAGTCATGAAGCCCGACCAATATTCAGAAACAAAATGCAATTGATACAGAACAGAACTACATAATCCTAGTATACCAAGGACCTATAGAAAATTTGAGAAGGCATCAAGTATATCCAAGACCAAACTTCAGGATGAGCCCTTCTGTAGTTCAACTGATTCTTAAAGGGTCCAATTGCACTTTTTTTGTTGAGTTCCTCAGATTAAGTGTCAATTCTTTTGTGTTTCTCATTGTTTCATATTTTGGCATCACAACTCCATTTGTAGTTTCCTTGAACCTTTCAAGGAGATAAAGGAAGAAGGAAGTTCAGCCAGACAAAAATGGGATGTGTGGGTTAAAGAATCATGAGCGAGAACACTAACATCACATACAAATTAACAAAGCGAAGAAACAATTAAAATTCAAATAATGTAAAGTCCCCATAGATTACTCACACAACGGGTCAAACCCAAATATGTCAATAAACTGAAATGGTTACATAGTTTCACTAGACTAAAATGATGTTTTACCTGAAAAAGTAAAATGTTGTATGTATTGAATACAGATATTCATGTCTGAGATCACTTACCAGGTAAGAGATGTATCAGGACACTAACAAGTTTGTCAAATGAACTAAAAACCAAGCTGCAACGCCACACAATTAATGCCCAAGCAAGCGGACCCTGTGAGGATTTAAAATGATTAAACACATCCTGGACAAGCTCTGGAAATCAACAAGGGTATTTTTCATACCTCTGCAAACGAGAAGCAAACCATGAAAAGTTTTTCATCCTTTGGATAGAAGAGAATCATTACAAGGAGAAAGGTGTTGGCATAGTAGCAGAAGTCCTGCACAAAGGTGGAAAAGAAACTCTAGGTTTTACACACAAGATGATGGCTTTAGAAATGGAGAAAATCCCATCCAAAGTACACAAAACTGTTGTATAGCAAACTTATATTTGTGACAACATTCAAAAATGTAAAATGAAACAGAACCTAGAATATTGACCTAGATATAATGTAGGCATACTATTTATCAGGTAAATAAGGTAAAGGGCTATTCCTGGTACGCTAAAAAATAACATTAGTTTCAAAAAAATAATATCATCAACATTCCACATCATTAGAATGGAGTGGCTCCTCTTTTCAATGATAAAGACATGAGATATGTCAAAATAGGTTTACCGCTTAGGCACTTGCGCACATAGCCACATAGGAATATTATGCAACTGCAAGATGTTGGCACAATATCATACAACAGTATATTCTATTTATCCTTCATTCAAAAAAGCTTTCTATTGCAGGGTTTGTGTTGTGAAGAACAACTAAATTTAAAGTAAAGTAAGACACTGAAACCAACACCCTTAAGTTATGAACTTAAGTAAATTCTGAGGAAGCACATGTCTGGTACTTGAAGCATTTCCAATGTGAGACAATAATGGACTCACCAAGAGATAGTAATGCCATTTCTTGTAGCGGTAGTAAATCCAGCGGAGCGGAACGAATATGACGTAGAACAGGCAGTACACATATGGCACATCCTGTGGTCCTGCAAGCAACACCAGAGCATTACAAGTGGAACCAACAAGAATCTTATGATGTACAGTAGGTAACACCCAACCAAATAGCTCAATGCTGCAGTAGCTTACTGGCACCCAAGAGATAGCAAAATCCCCCAAATCCAAGAACACCCAGCAAGTGTGTGACCTGCGCATTTAAAACGAGTAGCACCATATGAGAACATTCCCTACACCCAATCCAGCGGATCCAATTATTACCACAATCTTCTCAGTACAGTACGAACAATAAATGCACAAAGTGCGTGCAGGTACTTATTCCTTTCCGCTAAAATGCTTGATAAAAATCTATTGCCAATATTTTCTCGTACTCATCGAACAGTAACATCACACAATGCCCACCAAAATTGGCTGCGGACTGGATTGGTTACGGAAAACGCAGGCCAATAATAATTCCCTTAGATTCCGATAAAAAAAAGGGAGCACGGGAGCGGCAAGATTAGTGAACGTCATCAACTGCAGAAGAAATCCAGCGATAAAGGAATTAAACGGAGGCAGAGTGGGGAAATGACCTTAAAGATGAAGCGCTCGTGCTGCTCGGCCTTGGTGGCGATCTTGACGGCCTGCTTGGACAGAATCGCCTTCGCCTGATCCCTCTGCGCACCACGGAACCCGCCGGACAAGATCAGGACTCATAAATAAAAGCAGCCAAAAGCAAATCCAAGAAAGTAAAATCGAAAATCAAACGACAGGGCAGCGGCGCGGCGGCATACTCTCCGGCGGACGTCGGCTGCACCGTTGGCGACCAGCGGCGCCCCCGCGGCCGCCGCGTCGTCCTCCACCTCCGACGCCATCCCTCCCGTCCCAACAACGCAAGAACCTTCGAGACGCGACCTTTGTTCTCCTCCAGTCCTCCTATCCTCTACGCCACTTTTCTTTTTATTATTATTTTATTTATTGCTATCAAATTTTCTCCCTTTCCTTTCCTTTGCTCCCCTGGATTTATACTATAATCACACAACACCCATCGAGCTTAATTGCCTTTTTAATCTGATCCCATCCAATTTTCTTCTGTCTTTTACCGTGAACTCAGTCAGAGCTGCGTGGCGTTTTGGGCTTCAACAATTGGTGGAAACGCGACATCAGAACACGTGTGCCGTCGCCATTGTGGGCTTGTGTTTTTTTTTAATATATATAAGGGCTTCGGCTTTTTTTTAGGAAAAGGGGCTTGTCACTTGTTGCCTTGTGTGCACCCAAAAAAAAAAAGAACAGACACTGGATGGAAAAAAAAACGTTTTGTTTTGTTCTTTTTTCCTCTCTTTGGTGCATTGGAAGCTCGCACAGTTCGACTTCTTTCGATCCCTGGAGATTTTCACCCTCTTCATTTGAGCTATTCAGTGGAATCAGCAACCATCCAGCAGTATTTTTCTCTCACAATAAATCAGCGAACAATACTTTCAACTACAATAAACTAGCGAAACGAACAGGCTGTTTGTTTCATCTCTGAAGACAAATTGTTCGAGGAAAACAAAATTTGCTTTGCACTAACTTTTATTACTTTGCACTACATGAGGGTAGTCTAGAGACAAACAAAAGAATAGGTGACACAAAAAATGGAAAAACATTTTCTTTGTCCAACGGGTGCGCTAGGGAGCTCTTCGTGGAAGCGTACTCCCGTAGGACGTCGCACGTTTGGTCGTCCCATTTATGTAACTAGTATATTTGCCCGTGCTAACGCTACGGGACACATTAAATCCGAAGCAATTGACTATATGAACAACTTTCAAAAGACATATTGATCAATTAATAATAAAAAGTTGCGGATCGTGTTTGTTTGCTTATTTCATTGAAATTATCATCATCACAAGCTAGTGACAGAAAGAAGCAAGAGAGGCAGCAAACCCATAAAGTTGATTCTTACAAAAAAAAAATCAATGTTGCTATCTGGAGGGATAATTGATACTATGTCCAAGTAAAAAGATCCTATATGAACAACTTTCAAAAGACATATTGATCAATTAATAATAAAAAGTTGCGGATCGTGTTTGTTTGCTTATTTCATTGAAATTATCATCATCACAAGCTAGTGACAGAAAGAAGCAAGAGAGGCAGCAAACCCATAAAGTTGATTCTTACAAAAAAAAAATCAATGTTGCTATCTGGAGGGATAATTGATACTATGTCCAAGTAAAAAGGTCTTATAAAATTAAGAATTGAACATATTTTAACAAAGTTAAATGACTTAAACGCAAAATAATGTCATGTCATTTTTGCTTCCGTGGGTAGCCCTTTCAACCAGGGTTTCAGTCCTCATCGCTGTTCTGGAAAAATGGGGCAGAAATCCAAGGGGAAAAAATGTCCTCAGAAAATCAAAAGGATAATATGTTTCTTGAAAAATGAAGTAAATAGTGAGATAGATACAACGGAATAGAGCCCAACCAAAAGGCACCTGTTCAGAAAAGATCTATAGAAAGGAATTCACCTTACTAATGCAACTTTGGAGGAACGCAGAACACAGACAATAGAGAGCCCCTCAACCAAAAGCTGCTGCCATGCTATATAAAAAAGAGATTGTCAATCATCTAAAGTGAACAAATGATCTATAACTGAGCTAGACATATATAAACACTGATGCCAAACATTGCAAGTAGACAATATTGAAGATAAGTACAGGCACAACTGAGTTCAAATGAAGTTTTTTTTCTTCTTCAAATTATATGGTGGTGCTTGCAGCTTAACACAAGTTGAATGGATCAATACAACATCAGTCAGAATAAAACAACTTGTAAAGAACAAATTAGTAAGTTATCCTAGCATAATGTTAACAGTCAAGCTCCTTGCCACTCGGCAAAAAAAAAAAATTAGTAATCTCGAGAAGTAGGTGTGTTGTGCAACAATATATGAAGGCTCCATAAACAAGCATTCAGAAATCCTTAGGCGCCTAGGAGGCCAAGACGTCCTCCACTTCTCTTTATTCTTCTCATATCACAAGATATGCCTGCATTTGTGCCTGTCATTTTTGAAGCTTTTCTTGCCTGTTTGTAACGAAAAGGTAAGGCAGGTGCATAATAGGTTTTGCACTTTCTTGACTAATTGCATTTGAAATATTATTGTTTATGATGGTCTTTAGACATAGTAATCAGGGGAGAAGTTTATAGTTATTCATTTATGAACATTTGTCGCACAACTGAACATTAAATAATACAAGAACCAATTAACCAACAGAACATAAGAAATTAATCTACCTGCAAAGATCTAGTAAAGTGATCTTGTCGTTGATGGCAATAGTAATCTCCACATCTGCATCCCCGCCCTCCCACCACCACCGCACTCAATGGCGATGTCGTGCACGTCACCCTGATCGCGGAACTGCGCTTTAGCCATGAATCAACCTGTTTGCAAAGCTAAAAGACAGAATAGGCAAACTTCATAGCATCATATATCATAAACGATAGTAAAAAAAACAGAATTTAAAAAGGCAACTATCCTTGCAGTAATAATAGCTACATAGTTATGCTTGTACTCTTTGCCATAAGGCCTTAGCGATGCGGGCGGGTCACCACCTAGGACTTTTTTTTGACAGAATTTAGCCCTAACAAATTAACAATTGTAGGTATGGCACTATAGCTGAGTATGAGCTCACAAAGGGGTTAAAGCATGGTCTGACGATGAAGAAAAAAAAAACTTCGGTTTTGCAGCTAAGGATATAAGAGAGCTAAATAACAGGAAGCCGAAAATCAAAATTTGGGTCATACTTAACTACTGAGACAGAGTAAAACATCTTTGTAGACTGCTGGAAAGCAGATGGTTGTTGTTTTCTTCTAAACTTGGTCTTCAGCCCACATATTCAAACTTGGTCTTCTATGATGTGCCTAATGCGATGTTGGTGAGCACTCATGCAGCTTCAAACTGCAGCAACAATTTATATGGAACCTGTACAAGCTCCCAAATTAAGTTCAATGAAAATCAAGCTCCCAAATTAGGTTCAATAGTATATTGCCCGTGCTAACGCTACGATGATGTCTAGAAAAAATAAATCACAAAACTAAAAAAAAGAACCAACTGCCACCACTAACAAAAAAAAGTTCTTTGTTTTCCTTGAAAAGGCAAAAGAACCAACAGCTCTTGATGGCCTTTGCCAATGTCAATACAGCTTCTTCTTTCGGCATCCAATAACCTCACCTGTGTACAAAATTAGATGGGAAAAAAGCCACTGTGAAAGAGCTGAAGGTATACATCTAAGTCACAAAATCATCTATCCTTAATCCATCACCCTACTAATCGCGAAATCGCTGAAATGACAATGAACTTGGTAATATGATATGTTAGAGGCACCAAATTTTTTTTACCTTGAGGCCACATTCGCTGCGCCCGGTTGCACGGGCTTGGCGCGTGCTGGCCTGTCGGCGGTCGTCTGCACATGGCCTCCCGTAGCTGCCGACACCACGCGTAGAACTAAAAACTGAATCATTGATTGGCCAGTAAAAATATATAAATGTGGCATGAACAAATGCTATAGGTAAAATAGAGCAACCAAAGACTGTCACAGTAGAATGATGCTTTTTAAGAAGAAACAGAACCCATCGACTGAGCCAGTGATTAACAAGAATCAGCAATCAGGTAAGTATATGTAAAAAATACTTACATATTGGGTGCAGAGAATTTTCAGAACTCTAACCATTAGAGATCAGATTGTTTTCTTTATTAGACACTTCCCTAGTACCTAGCGAAGTGAATTGATGTTAAGTTCCAGCTTCAATTCGTCATTCATGCTCAAATCAATGAGGTTGAACAATTTCCTTTCCAAGTGCAAACTGATTGCTTCTTTATGCTTTCCAAGTGCCAACTTTTAGACCAAAGTGCCAAACAAGCTGAATCAAATGCGTGAAATCTGTACCCAATAAAATAGTGTGACTAATGCAGTAGCATCAAGAATCCTTTTCTAAAAATTAGTGGTTGCCTATCTCCCAGATGTAATGAATTTCTCCCCCCATCATGAGAACTGATTCAACTAAATGAGCACGTGCATGGATGGAAATGATCAAACGGTTCCTGCACTGCTTCCAGGAATTTTAGTTAGGGGAAGGGAGATTTACTTGGCACATCGAGTACCAGAGCTTTTAGAGCTATAGTATAATGCCCGTGCTAACGCCACGGTTTTATCTTGGGAATGCACATGAAAACATTTTTTTTGCATAGTTCAACTTTTACACAATTATATTTAAACATGTATACAATCCATGAACATTTTAGGAGTTCAGACTCCCTCCCGAGCCAGAAGAACCTAAAAGTTTGGAATTCAAACATCATATAAGAGAAATAGATAGTATCACCAGGCACCAGCCAGAAGAACATGGAAGCAATAGAACATAAATACCAGGCTCAATCACAAAGTTTGGAAAACCTTTAGGAATGCTAGTAGACGGCATGAATATTGGGGATTTTGGTACAAGAAAATTCACTTGAAGCTATAGAGTGCAAATGATAAACCATTAAGTAATAATCTGCAGAAAATGAAATGGTTTACCAAGATACCCAAAAATAAAAGTACCAAGCATACGCCCAACAATATGCTTGGTGTGTTTACCCGCTACAGAAATAAATTGGTTCAGAAAAAAAACAATGACAGCCAAGTGGTGGTGTGTTTACCCGCTACAGGCATGCATATAAAAAACACTAAAATTGTATTAACATGGAAAAAATTTAAAAAAAATCTATAGTTTTGTGAAACAGTATACTACCTTTCGGATAATTACAAATTCAGCAGCTGACAAGGTAAGCTCAAACTCACTTTCAGCTTTTGAATAGATCAAGGGCCTGCATAGAGGGAAAAAAAGTCACATTCAACATAAGCATCCCAGAAGACAACAGCAGCTTGTACATTTGCTGAAGATTTTAATCGCCAAGACTGTAAACAACAAATAAAATCAGTAGACTAAAGGTAAAGCAAATTCAGCATTAGGATTGAGCATTTCACGACAGTTGGACCTGAACGGCAATGGTCCCCTCTGCTGACACATGACTTTGTTTCCGAAATTCAATTGCTACTGTCCTGCCCAGAAGAGCGCTGCTTGTTTCAGACAACCTTTGAAGTCAGACATAGGAAACAATTTTCAGATGAAAAATACATGTCTTTGATAAACAAATAGTACTTTGTCTTTTCATATTGAAGATATTGTATGTCAGTCAATGATATTTTTTTGCTAAACAAACACAATCATTTCCTTACATAACTATTCCCTCCTACTTTGTAATCATGCAAGGATAGAGAAAAAGGGGAATAATTTTCTCAAATAAAAAATATCTTTCATCAACAGAAGTGGTTTAGACATTAAACTTTTTTTCATCAAAAGAATTGCTTTAGGAATAATAAGTTGATATAGGATAATGGAATCCGTAAACCAAATGGAGCAATCCGCTAAAATCTAAATAGACATAGAACTCTGAACTGATGGAATTTGTACTTTAGAAGAAAAAAAGTTGACCGAATTTGAGAGTATCATGTTATCTCTACTATTTGACTGAAGGTGGACAAATTCCAGAAGGCAAACAGTCAACACTACTCTAAACTGGCTACTAAGCATACAACAAATGGGGTCTATTGAATAAACCAGTCAATCTCATGTATCCTCTATTAGTGGGCACATGAAATAAGTTATATCAATGCATTTTCTTCCAAACAGGACAATCACAAAGTCATGCATATCCTAACAATGTTTTTCAAGAGAGGATAAGCAATGGATTCTCACCATCAGCATTGGGAGGAGGGTTTTCTGCATGCTGTGCCTGATCATGTAAAACTCTCATAGGAAGGCTACCTGAGCTACCATGCATTGTTGCCTTCACCTGAGCAGGCTCTGTATTATGGCACTCTGCACCTGAAACCTAGCCTTGTCTCTAGATAACACCATCTTCGCTTCGTGCTTGGTAAAATGCTGTTACCCGGAATTCAGCTAGTAGCATTTCACGACAGCATGGATTGATTCGATTACCTGTACTTGCTACTGCACGAGAGGTGACGATAGCCTCGAACAGCGGGAGCAATTGCCCAGCCGCCAGAGCTGCTCCTACAACCGCTCCATCCCACGCTCAATGCCCTCGACCGCCTGCCTCCTGCCGCCGCCCGCCTCCTCCGCGTGTGCCAAACCACATGAAAGAAAATCCAGCCACTTGTGCATGTGGAACGGACGCACACGCACCTGGAGCGTGTCCTCGATGCGGCGCGCCTTGGCCAGCCGTTCCTCGGCCGCGTCTGCGAGCGCGTCAGTGGCGGACGCGAATGATAGCTGCGTCGGCAAGGACGCCGGGCACGGGAGCGGGAGCCCAGGGGTCGTTCCCATTCGATCCCACCCTCGCGCGCCCCCGCACCACGCGCAGCGTGCCGAGCCCACGGCCGGGCACTGCCGCCGCCGCCCCGCGCAACCCTAGCCCCACGGCCGGACGCGCGTATGGACAACCGCGGCCGGCCGAGCTGCGGCAACAACAGCGAGAACATGTGGAGGAGGCGGCGGCGACAACGGCGAGCAGTAGCAGGAGGCGCGTGCGTGGAGAACCGCGGTCGGATCTGTGCTTCGGTGCCTGAGGAGCAGGAGAAGATGAAGTCTCGTGGCCTATGTTTTTTTTCGAAAAAGAAATTGAGGAGGAGGGGGTCTGGGTGCGGAAGAGTGGGAAGCCGCTTCAAACTTTTAATCTCAGCCGTTGCATCCGTAGCAGGTGTGCTGTGAATCGTTGATCTTAAAGAAAGAGATTGGCTTAGAGAAGATTTCAATTATAGTAGAGATATCAAACATGGAAACAGTTTGCTAGGTTGGTTCAGATGTTAGATCACCTAGCGCACTCGATGCGCGTCGTTTGTACGGAAAATCTCTCTTCTTCTTAATAGCAATGATACGTAAATCTTTTGCGTATTTAAGAAAAAAAAAGTGAAATGGGTCCACCTTTCTATTACGGTTTTTTATTCAGGCCAATTTTTTTTAGATTCAGCCACCTCCCTAGGTCCCTGTCCCGTAAACCACACCTCTCTATTACGTTTTTTAGATTTAGACCATTTTTTAAAAAAAAAATCAGCCACCTCCCTAAGTCCGTATCACGTAAACTGTACACCATCTCCCTGTAACGTTTTTTTAGATTCAGACCAAATTTTTTAGATTCAGCCACCTCCCTAAGTCCCTGTCACATGAATCATACATCTACAAAATTCATGAAGTCATTTGAACTCGATAAACATATCACTGGAAGAATAAAACCCCACCATCATGAGTCAAACTCGGATGGACAAGAAAGTAGTATTATCTTAAGATGCCAATGCCGTTTTCGTGTTGTTTCTGGACACACACAACTAGTACAAAACTAGCAATACCAACAGATTCCTGTTAGCTTTTTTATTTAATTTTTATTGAAGGATTAGTTTTTTTCCGTCTAGAAACCTTGCCTGATTTTCAACTCAATGAGCTTTTGAGATGGCGACCGTTCCATCTGGCTGGATGCACGGCCGCATGGATGGCACAAAGCCTGGAATATTCCCTTGACACTTAGGGGTCGCTGCCTACGAGTTTTGTTCTTTTTTTTTTCCTTTTCTTGTCTCACTCCGTTTGTTCCTGCTTTCCTCTGCAACACGAACCTAAACGCTTATTAAAAAAAACTAAGGGTATGTTCAATTGTTTCGAAATGGAAAAAAGGAATTATTTCAGCTTATCAACATTATACAAATTAGTGAAGTATTCCAACTAGGAATCGTTACATACCTTCGTTCCTGAATAACCGAACAAGCCCTAAACGAGAATGAGTCCCGACAAGTAGAGATACAATTGGGTCTGTCCGTAAACCTATAGAGTTAATTTTGCAAATCGCCATATAATTTACAAAAATTAAGTTCTATTTACAGGTTTACGAATAAACCTGCTTTCATTCCTACTGATCAGCGATCGTTATAGCAATGTCATCCATACTCAAGTGTAACAGGCTTTGATGATGATGGGTGCCTAAGGTAGTTTTAGATGTTAACAACAACTCGAGGAGGCTCTCTACATTC
Source organism: Saccharum spontaneum (assembly GCA_022457205.1). NCBI lineage: Eukaryota > Viridiplantae > Streptophyta > Magnoliopsida > Poales > Poaceae > Saccharum > Saccharum spontaneum. Next base: position 43,418,425 of record CM039588.1, on the reverse strand, counting down.
TTTCTAATTTTTAGAAGTAGAGATCTTGATGAAAAATACCCTCCAATAGCTTCTCAGAATGGATATCTAAATATAGTGATCCTCTATTTCGGATTTCTAACTAGCCAAAGATGGACAACGAGATTAACTCTCTAAAGTGCGTGCAAGATGTAGAAAAGCTGTCGGAGAGTGAAAAGATATAGAAAACAATTTTTATTTAAATGGATCTTCAAATGATAATTTAAAGAATGAGTTTTAGAAAGACTTTCGAAGATGCTCTAACACAACGAACCAGTGCCTGTTACAGCTCAACTCTGATTACCCAACTAAGCTGAGGTTCGTTAAGGCTCACTTAAAAAGATTTTTGTTGTCTCCTTTAACACTGGAGACAAGCAAATATTAAAAACATTGTTAAGATCAAAAGTTGACATCAAACAATGCATTTTTTGCTATATATGACAATGGCATTACAAAAATCATCAATATTTTGTCAATAAATTAAAATAGAGAATATAGATATATTTTTAAATTTGAGACTGAAGAATTATTTTTATCAATACTAGGTTTGACATATTGATTCAATGGGAAGTAATTTTGGCTAAAAATCATAATTTGTGATAAAACAAGAGTCTAGTGTAATCATATTTGTCGACTCTAATAAACCAATCTAATAGTTTAAGTCACACTACGCCAATCCAACAGTTTAAGTGACGCTCATGTCATCATGTTATGGTGCAGGAAAACTGGGACGGTCCGGCCCAGCAGCAAGACCACAACGCAGAGGGGTTGCGCTGCACCAGCAATCAAGGAACGCCTGTATTTGGGCCGCCATGATCATATAAGCTCGGCTATGCAGTACTCCGCCAGTCCAGTTTTTAAGGCATTTCGTTTATGTCAAACTTTGTATTCGTTGATCAATAATTTAGTTAAAAATTTAAAGTATTATAATATAAACTTGATACTATTAAATTTGTAGTCAAATGTATTATGACTATTATCTAATAATTATAAATTTATAACTATAAATAATGAAATATAAAATAGATAAATAGTCAAAATGTAATTTAGAAGATGTCTTTTAAACTGGGGTTTTTTTTATCTAAGCCACTACAATTTTCTGGAGTTGGAGAAATGCCATTACAATTCGGGTATTAGGAAACATGCCATTGCAATTCTCGATCTACATGCTGCTCGCCATTTTCGACGTATCCTAGCAACTTGGGCCCATTGTCATGTCAAGTATACGTATAGGGGAAGGCATACGTGAGTTGATGGACATCGATGCCCTGCTTGCATATTACAAGCCATCGATGCAGCCCTCCCTCCCGTTCAGTCCGTCCCCCACCTATGCTCCTCTCCATCTTCCTCTTCCTCTGTTTCCTCTGAACCCTAACCCTAGACTGTAGCAGCCGCTGGAGACCTGTGGAGCTGCGACGGCGACCTACGGAGCTGTGACGGAGAGCTGCGGAGGTGCGACGGTGGTGGCAACGGCTGGTGGTGTCACGTCTGTGGCCGGCACATCCACCGGAGGAGATGCAGGATCCATGAAGTTGACGGACGGGGTCTTCTTGCATCTGCGCCGTAGTGCTGCAGTGGAGATGGAGGACTGCAATAGCAGGTAATGTGTGTGCATCCCCTGTTATCTATTTGAGCATGTAGTGTAGTTGACTTGTGCTTGCCTATTTACACTTCGATTTGGGGCTGGATTTGATTGTTGGTAGGAATGGTATGTTCGCGGTAGAGATTAAAGTCCACGGTTTCGCTACAAAAGACTCAGATGGTAGGAAATCATACACCAAAGGCACTGTGATTAAGTGGGACTACCCTTTTGGGTCTTTAACGCTTGAACTGTTGCTGTCAAGTATTGCAAATGAATTGAATGTGCCCTCTAACCAGTTACCCACAGTGTGGTTCTTTGATAAAAGACTACGTGAGGATGTCAGATTAATTAGTGAGATTCAGACGGTTGATGTCTTTGAAATGTACAAGGAAGAGATGGGTTGTCAGCTTGTAGTGGGATTGTTTGATGATAATGCTGAGTTTGATGACCTACAACCTTTATGTGTAATTCCTGCTGATGTTAGATTTGAGATACCCAACAATGATTTTTCCATTGCCGATGAACCAAATAGTGTTGCTAACAATCCAGAGGCTCCTGAACCCAGTACTGCTGCTGCTAACAATCTAGAGGCAGCTATTGATTTAGAGCCAGAACAAGGTGATGATGTTGATGTAGAGCCTGAGAGGGAGTCTGATATCTTTAATAATCCTGAAGAATATGTTGGAGTTGATGATGAACAAATTTATATTTCAGTTCCACCTGCTAATGCACAGCCAGCTAACAATGCATATGATTCTGCTGATGCTCACCCATCTGATGAAAATGCTTTTGCTGTTGATGATGAAGTTGATGACGCAGACCCTCTTGAGGTGCATGTACTCCATGATCCTGACAATCCAAACATAGTGCTGGGGGCACTGTTTCCTGATATCATTGCATTTAGAAAAGCTATTACACACCATGCTGTGAAGACTGGTTTTGAGTTGGCTGGGCGCAAAACAGACAAGACCAGGTTCTTAGCGCGTTGTGCTGTCAGGGGTTGTCCTTGGCGCATACATGCATCGACAATTTATGATAAAAAGACAATAAAGGTAATATGTTGTGACTTATTTTTGACCTTTTTCTGACATGTTTTGACCTATTTTTGACCCGTTTGTGGACTGTTTTTCATGTTTTTGCAGATAAAAAAGCTTCCTGCAGAGCACAATTGTCCTACCACCAAACTTAGAGAGGGAAAGATGGCAGGTCAGGGCTGGTGTGCAGATATGATAGCTGATTGGGTGAAAAAGAATCTAAATAAAGGCCCAAAGGATGCAAAGGAGAAATTGGAGGGTGACTATGGAATAAAGTTAAAGTACTCCAAAGCTTGGTCAGGTTTGCAGGTTGCTCTCAATCAGATTCATGGGTCTTATGAGGAAAGTTTTCAACTTCTTTTCAACTTCGCCAAGACATGCAAGGAACCTGAGATGGGACCTAATGGTGAGACTGTTGCTGCACTGAATAAAAAGTAAGACTTGTACTGATTACATTTTGTATGTGTCAACTAAACAGTGGTATCAAAAATAATTTGTTTGAACTAATGGTGCAGGAAGAGGCCGGCTGAAGAAGAAGCTGGACCATCTCAAGTGAAGAAGAAGAAGTCAACTTCAGCTAAGAACAAGAAGACAGCTAAGAAGAAGAAGACACCAGTCAAGAAAAAAATGATGAAAAATGCTGCAGCTCCACCTGCAAAGGTTGTTAAAAGTCCGACGGATATGCTGAATAATGGGCAGTAATCCACCTGCAGCTTATTTTGTGAACTTGGATGTATTTTGTGACTTAGGAGTCTTTGATGTAAATGGCCTTTGTGGCCTGTCACCTTAGTGTATTTGAAGCTGCAGCTTAATTTGCGAACTTGGTTGTGTGAATGGCCTATATGGTCTTTGGACCTGAACCTGCTGTAATGGCCTAAATGGCATTTGAACCTGATCTGCAATGGCCTAAGTGGCATTTGAACCTGAACCTGAGAACTGGGTTGTCTGAATGAAATGGCAGATTTGGTCTTATTTTCTTATCTTCACTTGTGATGGCCTAAATGACATATATTTCTGAAATATTCTTATTCCCTTAAGTTGTGTTGCATTTCGACTTGGCATTGAGATATACATACAGCCATTTGGGTCATACATTTAAGCTTGGCCTACAATTCTGGAAACAGACAACATATATTTGGGCTGTGTGGCAATCCATGGTGGTACTGATCAAGAACTATGACTGATATGCCCTGTGGAGAGGGTACAGATGAGTGGTACCTAACTGAAGGCAAACAGGGTCCGGAGGAGATGCAGATCCACTACTTCGACGTTGGAAAAAGGAATAGGCCTCATCAAATTTAAAAGCAAACAAGAGTACGAGTCAAGCAGTAAACTACTCAAAGGATGTGCATACACATCTTGAAGCCCTTTTCTTCACATTCAAAGGGATCGGTTTTAGACGAATCATGGACATGATTAATATGCACAAACTTGTGGCCACATCCCTTAGTAGCAAAATAAAACTGAACACATCTTGAAGCCCTTTTCTTAAGCTGGAGCCGCCGACCCTGCTCTGCAGGAAATCTTTCACTCACAGTGTAGCTATGATACCAATTCCCAGGTCTAGAGCAAGATTTTGTGCATGCAACTCAACTGAGCAGGCAACACCCACATATATGGCTGTGTTGTTTTTTAGATGGCACTCAGCTAAGAAGAACCTGATAGCACAAGTCTGGTAACATACTACCACATTTTTTCATTGATATCATTTCAACCACGGAACTCATTTCATTTCAATGTCCTGGTGACATACCACCACACACACATGTACAATCTGGTCACTTCCACATACCAGTGACAACCATGCCAATCAAAACACCTACAAAGCCTACAAAAACATGAGCAATTCTTCCTTCAAATCGGCGCAACAGTCACCAGCTCCATCCTTCACAGTCTGCAATCACCGTTCCTGTGCTTCCAAGGCCTCGTACTCCAGCTCAGAACGGATATAGGGACAGGTACTAGAATCACCCTGCACTCAAAAATAGAGGGCGCAAATCTTGATCAGGGACTGCCATATTGTGAACCAATGACAAAAAAGAAATGCAACAGCAGTGGTTATGATCAAGCTGTACTTTGTGTAAATGTAATGCAATTATATTGGGGTATATATCTGCTCTAGTTTACCAAACAAATAGCAAATCCTCACTGAAAAATCCAGGGTCTAGTTTTTTCCCATATAATCCATTGCATATATTGAGTTCAATTTTTGATACATGGAAAGGTAAACGTAACTGCAGTGAAAATGCCATCATTTAGCTGCTGCTAGCTTGAGTATATTGTCGTCGTTGCTAGTTGAGTAGTGGTCGGGCCAGCAGGCCAAGAAGCACCGGCGTGGTGCCCCCCTCGCCGTCCAGGCGGCCACAAGCCTCTCCAACCTGCACCAGGCACATGCGGCGTACTCGGACCATGATTGCAGCACACACCTAGCAGGCGCAGGTACGCTTGGAGCAGAGCAGAGGGCCATCGCTCGTGTCAGTTCAGAGTGGAGCAGCAGGGGCTCCAGCGCGGGGGGCAGGGCCTTCGGTGCGGGGCGGGGGCGGGAGGGGCGGGTTCTCCATCAATGAGCTGGGGCTCCGGCGTGGGGCGGGGGCTCCGGCGTGGGGCGGGGGCTCCGGTGAGGGGGGCAGGAGCTTCGGCGCGGGGCGGGGGCGGGGGCTCCGGCGTGAGGCGCGGCTGCTCTGGCAACGGGTGAGGTCTCCAGCGGTGGTGGGTGGCTTGGGTTACGGTTGATGGAGGAGGGGATGGGAACGGTGTCAGACAAGAAGATAAGGGAGGGGCATCGATGTCCATACGAAATTCGCGTATGTGTTCGTCAACCTGACAGTGGGCTCGAGCTGTTCACGTACGTAGAAAATGGTAAGCACCGGTGATACCCAAAATTGTAATGGCAAGTTTGAGAATAACCGAATTGTAATGGCATCTGTCCGAATTCGAAGAATTGTAATGGCTTCAATCAAAAAACCCTTTAAACTGGACTAGAGGAAGTAGAACATTAGTAGCATATAGATGAGTAAAAGATTCAGGATTAATGAATCACCATCGGTTTAAAGAGTGGTTTTTATTAGAATAGCTCTTCAACAAGGAGTTAAGAGAGTAAGTTTTTTCAAAAGAAATAAAGAGTGAGTTTAAGAAAGACGGATTTAAAGAGTGGATGCAAAGAAGACTAATATACTGTAACACAACTTGGCTAAAGGTGCTCCGGAGCATATAGCGCCCGGGCACTAATAGTGCTAGAAGCGAACTCTAGCCGCGCCAAGAAATCGACGGCCGCGGAGACGCCGCCGGTTTCCTCGCTCCTAGACGTGGTGCCCGTGCGGCATGTCCCCGAGCCGATAGGCCGGCGACCGTGGCGGCGCGGCCGCGGGGTGGTTATGGACGCCGTCGTAGGTGGTGATGACGAAGCGCGCGTCGTCCCGTTCCCGCTCCACCCGCTTCTTCACGTGGCACCCCTCGCTGGAGCACCGGTAGTAGTTCCTGGTTATATTATTAATAGTTATATTGCGTGGATCGAGAGGATACATGGAATGAATAAGTGTCCATGCTAAAAAAAAGAATAAGTGTACATATCGATCGATGCATTAGTGTAGTTATTAAAAGCGATTACATTTGTATAATAATATACCTCGGGTTTGGGCTGTTCTTGACCAGCTTCTTGCCGTACTTGCGCCACCGGTACCCGTCGTCCAGCACGTCCACCTCCGACCGCGTCTTGAAGGCGATCTTGCCGTGCTCTCTCCTCAGTAGCCTCCTCGAGCCTCCATCCCTTCGATGTTCAGCAAATAGCAAACGGTTACTGTAATTCAGAGCCTCAGACGGGGGTCGTTTTGCAGGGAATGATTCCATTATATATAATATATATATATATATATACTTCGTGAGGAAAAGAAAATAAAACCCGGGTACATTATATATATATACTTATTCATCAATCAAAGGCTTACTGCGTCAGGTTGATCATGTCGTGGTTGTCGCTGGTTAGTGCAGTTGAGCTTAGCACCGATGATACACCCGGCCGGCTCTGCGCAACGCCACCGCCACTGATGCAGTAGCCATCCTCCGCTTGCAGCGTGGCAAAGAAGAGTGGCTCCTGGTGCCCCTGCTGCACCGCCTGTAACTCAGCCGCCGCCGCCGCCACCGCCGCCTCCTCCCCCAGCGGGCGGTAGCACTCCTCGCCGGCGACATCATCTACGACATCGTCGAGTGAGAGGTAGCTAGACACCGCCGCCATGTCGTCGTCGGCATCGCCGCCGAGAACCCGATGACCATCCGCGTGGGCGTGGCTCGGTGAGAGGAGAGACGAGTAGGACGACATTCGATCGGCAGTGTCATGTCACAGCTCGCCAAGAGGCGACAAGGTAGGCAACTACCCAGCAAGCGGAGAAGGGTGCCTCTTATCCTGTCCGAGCGGACCTGGGCAGGTCGTCAACGGTAGCAAGTGAAGATGCCAAGCAAGACCTAGCTGCACGCGCGCTGGACCCTGTTGCCGATCGAGCTCTGTTGACGTCGCCGTGGACCGGCCCAAGACTTTGACCAATGGATGGAAGGGCGTGTCACTGCGTCAGGCCGTAAGCCATTACGAGGCGGAGCCAGAGCTAGAGCCACGGATGCCGGCCCGTGCTCCGGGTGCCACGACGCCGAGGGGTCAATTTGCGAGTCTTCTTCTGCCTACCGCACACGGTGTGCTCCGGTCCCACACACGTGTGGGTTGTGTTGACGATTGGTGGAAGCTTTGGTTGGCTGCGCCTCCGGCGTCCCAACGTTCTTAGGACAGTCAACTTACCAATCACGTGACTCGCGATTTACCTGAGTGCTCTTTTTTTCCGAAAGCGCCAAATTAGAAAAAAATTGAAATAAATAAAGCACAATATTCTATCAAGTTCTTCCATCATCTTCTTCCCTCGTGGCTTTCGTCGATCCAGTCGAACACCGAAGCCAGAGTACAGTCTACGTACCGAATCCAACGATTAACCCTAAAACATTGGACAAGCCCCAAGATCAACGTTTGAGAACTAATCCAAAACGCATCTGAATCGATGAAAGAATATCGGTAGATGCATCGTCAGGCACAATATAGGACAGATTCATCACCTTAAATCCTTGATTTCCTCTCCACGACCATCGACGATCTGGAGAGCTGTCCTTGTTGAGAGTGCCCAGAAGCACCCTCCCATTGCAGAAATCAGCCACAAATTGGCCGCCTGCCGATGAAATCTATGCCTGCAATGGTAACCTCGTCGTTGCAATCACCAAAATCATCGCAGAAAACAGTATCCCGACCGAAAATCATCTAATTTCGTCGATACAATTATTTGGGCTCATCTCTAAAAACTACGGAGAAGAGAGATGGGACCCTCTTCTTACCACCAGCAGACGCACTGGAGAGGAAGAAGGAGAGGATCCCTAGGCGGTAGGGGCGACGACGGCGAGGAGCAAAGGCTGGCGGCGGCTGGCGGGGTGTACGGTGTACCTTGGTTCTGATTTCTAGATATTTAGCTGAGTCCTCTGATAGCAATATAAGACGAACCGCACCGGTACCTGTAAACAGGTCCGCTACCTATCTACGTCGGTATATAGCGGATGGAAGGAGGTGCACTGCGAATGGTAAAACGTACGCCAAATTAAGAGGAACCGCTACTGCTTGACCGGTCGCTGCTGCTGTCCGCGCGCGAGCGCGCGTGAGAGAGTAGGAGAGAGAGAGCGCGGGCCCCACTTGAAGAACGATGAAAAAAATGTTATAACTCACCAGCCAAAAAACCAAATTAAATTTCGATTGCACCATTAAATTCGTTGTAATAAATACTTCAAAACAAAATGTCACATGGATATATTTAGACAAAGTGACAAGTGGGTCCCACAGTAGATAGAGGATGATATAGAGGATGAATGGATGCGAGAAAACTATATATTTTATGGTGACTAGGATGAAATATTCCTTTTAGAGGATGAATATAGATGTCCATGAGTGCGGATAGTCTAAGGCCTTACAGCCGTCTTTTGAGATAAAAAAACTAATCAAAATAATGATATGGTATTGAAATTAATAAGAGATGAAGAAATAGGTTCTTAGATATAAAACTATATATAAAATACGAGAACTAATACATAAATAGATATGATAGATAGATGATATCAAAGAGAAGACACATGATTAAATAATGAATTATTTTGAAAAAGAAATCATTCATTAAAAATATAATTATATG